>CP139504.1:17655636-17950971 GCA_021014915.2 Artemisia tridentata subsp. tridentata
CGTCTGAAAACGTATAATAACTGCCAAAAATGGACGAAAATGTCTGAAAACGGACAAAAATGGATAAAAACGAACTAAAACGTATGAAAACGGACAAAAACATCTGAAAACGGACGAAAACTTACAAAAACGGACAAAAATGGATAAAAATGAACTAAAACGTATGAAAACGGACAAAAACATCTGAAAACGGACGAAAACTTACAAAAACGGACGAAAACGTATGAAAACGGATAAAAACGTCTGAAAACGTATATAAACATATGAAAACGGACGAAAACGGTCGAAAACAATCGAAGACGTATGAAAACATAATAAAGTGAAAAAAACATGAATTAAAAAAAAAAAAAAAAAAAAAAAAAAAAAAAAAAAACTTGATTTAGAAAAAAACGTGAATTAAAAACAAAGACAAAAAAAAAAAGAAAAAAAAGGTTAAAAAAGAAGTTAATTAATAAAAAAGAAAAAAAGACATGGACTTATGTTTCCATATTAAATCTTAGGTTAATCCCCACCATTAGTTTAAACTAGATGGAAGGTGGAGATGAGTCCCTTTGTATGTAAGAAAAGTTTGGTATGTAAAATAACTCTCCTCAATAGATATCAGTTTAAAGAGCATAAAAATTACATTTGTTGGTATACATTGTTTGATAAATAAGTTTAAATTTTTACTTATATATGAAATCAAAATATATTAGATATGATAAAGAATGTAAACGAAGTTAAAGGCATTACAGATTTAGAGAAAAGTTCAAAGCGGACCCAAAATTCTCTAAATACTCAATAAACCAATCATCGCTCTCTATTAATATATAAAAATGAAAAAACTCTTTTCTTTTTAAAATTAAATATCTTACAAACCGCTAATTATTACGCGAATAGAATCATACCATCACGACGACGAGAATTAAATCATCTTTCTATTGAGAGGCACTTCAATATACTTCGATGAACTTTTTTTTCGACTTTTTTTGTGAATGTTGAATTTTACGTCTGAAAAATCACACGTGATTCCTGAGAATCAAATCACATGTGATTTTTTCAGACGCAAATTTTAACACTAAAACAAAACTAAAAAAAAAAAAAAAAAAAAAAAAAAAAAAAAAGTCGAAAGTATATCGAAGTGACAGTCTACTAAAAGGTAAAAAAATTCTCGTCGTGATGACATATTTTTTGTTGCTTAGCGATTTACCGTTTACAAGATATTTTATTTTCAAAAAAAAGATAAATTATTTTTTCTTTTTTTTAATTTTGATAAAAAAATGAATAGTCAAGATTAATTCATCGAGTCTTTAAAATTTGATGAAAAAAATGAATGGTCAAGATTAATTCATCGAGTCTTTAAAAAAAAATGAGTTCTATATTCATCTCAACTCATATATCATACTTAAAGTTGAAGATGCTATACACAGATCACATTTTTAAAATAGATTATGCAATATCTCAATTTAAGAGACACATTAAAAATAATTGGTCAATATATATAAATTGATGCAACAAGAGCACATTGCAGAAGCAAGGGCTGGTGAGCCTGACTTTGATACGTTCAGATAATTAGGGCCCTGCACATAACATGACCAAAACTAGATTACATAGGTATTAAAAAAATTAGTTATAGTTACCGAGCTATAATAAGTCCACTTTATGAGAACGAAGGCGGAGGTGGTCATTTTGACTCATTTACTTGTAAATGGATCAATCTGCTTTAGTTTTTATTTCAAATATAAAAGTTCGCTTAAAGGAGAATGAGTCGAGCAGATTGAAAGTCTCTCAAATTCTATTTTAGTTCAAACAGCCTCGTAAATCATTTTGATAAATGATTAATGTTAACTTAAACAACATGGTTTTTATAATCATAATTAACGCGTTCATTATTTATAAAGTATATACAAAATGGACCAAAACCTGTTAGTGGGTCAACACAACCTTGTCTGCTTCGACCCACAATAAAAGCTACCCGTTTCACTTTGACCAACCCGTCATCTCCCTGCATTTTCTTAAGAAGCATTGCAGACAATGAACTAAACACTATAAAGAAACATGCCTGATATACATATAGAATCAGGTTCGCTTTGTTGTTGCTTCCTTCAATAGCACGTGCAAGGACTTCTTTTGGATAGATATATGCAGAAAATGCAAACCAACCCGCATCTGACAATGGAGCGACCCATTTTGCAACATCTCTAGGTAAAACACCAATTTGAATGCAACCTAGAGCCAGGAGTGAAATAATATTTGCATAGTTAAGTTAACTAGCTTCTCAAATACAAAAAGTAGGAATACATCAAAAGGTAAAGCTAGATGGAGAGTATGGATTAGAATTCTGAATTTGCAAGTAAAAAGAAACTTTATAAATCAGATTTGTATTAAGTGTGCAAAAATATCATTTCTGCATTGAATATTTATACTGAAGACAAAGTGCATAGTAAGGTAACGTACTTTAGACGATTTTTTATTTCACATAACGAACTTTGTTTACAACCATAAACCCATTAAACTGTCTAAAATATGATCTAAGGTCATCCAACTAGGTAGCTCGGTTAAAATTATGTCATGGCAGCTGATACGCAGGTAATTTCTGATGTAAAACTGCTATGGCGTCTGAAAACTGGTTACCTTAGAAGATTACCTTTTTGGGACTTCAAATAGTCTTAATAGAGGTTAAAACAAAACTGATATGAAAATCCACCTAAAGTATGTTACCTTTCTACTGCAGTTTTTCCATCTTTAACACATTTTATACTTTCAAACCCTTGTATACTTCCAAATATCAGGCCAAAACAAGTTGAATAGGGATAAAAAAACAGACTTGGAATGTGAAGAAAGTTTCATGGCGTAACAAAACCTACCTCCACCAGGAGATTCTTGTGATTCAGATACAGCAATACTAACAGCATTTGCATCGGCTGCTATGTAAACATTTCTCCTTACAATGACCTCCAACAACCCATATGCATTGGTAGAGATATTTCCAAGAACACCTGCCAACCTTTTTAGCAATGCTCCATTTGAATCTGCAGAGGTTCGAAACGATAGCTAATACCAACAACAGAAGCATCGATAGACCCAAGTAGCACATGTCGCAGAGGTCGTGGCGTACAACAATCACCCTGAAATCAATATAAGCTTCTGTACTTAAAATGCTACAATTTATAGACCATTGCACCGTATCTAGACATAAAAAGACCCCCTCGAATACCCATACTCTTTAAAATATAGTTATATATAGTGATATAAGCGAGTCATTTTGTACATTTGATTCAGTAAAAAATGGTTTTGGTCCAGTTGGGGTGATTTTGTACCCCATAATCTTACCATTTATACTCGTGTTACTAGATAGTTGGCTCCGCAACAAAACAAAGATACATATCAAAATAACATTTTTCAGAGGATGATACGTTATGAGGTCTCAGCACAGATATCGTGTCGGTCAGTTAAACACAAATAAACAAATAGAAATACTTACGGATAAAAGATGTTGCGATTCTGATATGTATGGATGCTCAGGGGAATAAAAATCCCAGGTACAGAAGCAACCAGATGTCCAGCAGCGTTGCTAAAGTCAAACTTCGTCAACTCCAAAATCCAATGGGCTTGATCAGGAGCACCGACTAATAAAGTTGCCATGAAACCAGCAAGCTGAGCAGCAAAATCTGATCGATTTGGAATTCAGCTTTACTTCTTCGGTAGATGATTGTGCAAAAAGAGATGTAAAATCAGGCACACTTCCACGAGGAAAATCTTGCCACCAAACAGTATTTGTCACTCGTAGCCACTGCATTATAATAAAGATAAGCCTTGAGCAAAACGTCACTATCCCGAATAAGTGTGTCTCTCAATGCCAAAATATTGTTATACTTTAACTATTGCCAAAAATCCAATAAGTTATTAAGGGTAACCGGGTATTTAGTAAGGTCACCTGTTTGGCAACAAGATTAGCAGAAGTGATGATTACACGGATACCATCATCTCTTTGAAGAACAAACAATTTTGGATGGTGACCAGCAATGCCAAATTTCTTCCGCTCCTTACCAAAGGATATAGTCTCAGGAAAATGAGGGTATCTGACATCATAAAAGAACTATGTTACACAATAGTTGGTATATAACTATAGACCTAGGGTCAATAAGTCTTAGTCGCAGTCAATTTCTTCATTTGACTTACATTACACTAAGTTTGGAAAATCTGAGTAAGGTCTTAGGGTTCTTTTGTCAGGGCTTGAACTCTAACACCTCTCTGCATTATGGCAAGCAACTGCTATTGGTAAATGCGCAAGTATCTAACAGTAAGATAAAAACCTATAAAAATTAAACCCTTGTGAATACGCAAACATTATAAAACACTAATGGCTTTCTGCAACAGATCCATAAATCAATAACTCAAATATATAGATCCCCATTCTAGAAGCCCTGGTAAACAGAGTGACCAATTCTATAAAGACTTACTAATTGAGTAATGAGGTTATGCATACTTATAGCCATTCAGGCATGTGCCAATACAAAATATAAGTAACGGGTTCTACTACTGTAATGTTCGTAGGCCTAAATGCTACGTATTAGACAATAAGACATAAGACCCGCAAGGAGTTCAAATTTCATATCTAATTGTGATAATTTCGAATCTATGAGCCTGAATATTGGACTACGAATTCCCGGTTTATCAATCAAGTGGTCCTGATCTATTTTACGAATACATTTATCAAGTTATATGCTAACGAAGTGCACCTCTTCCAAAAGAACCCCATCTACTACAACACACATATAATATGGATTACACAAACTTGTAGGCCTTACCATGATAAATCGCTCGTAAACGTTGCAATGAAAACCCGCTCAAGCGTTTCAACAGGATACAGAAGCTCCGGCAATGTAACATTAACCTTATCTGAACCCGATTGAGCATCATCCATAAAATGAAGACGGTTCAAATAAAATTTACGCCCAGGCGGAGGAACACAAACACCCCTCTTCCTCGGTTTCAAAACCTCATCCACTTGCACAATATCACTAGGTTTCTCACTAGAATTACATTCCCGTAATGGGACTCTGACATTTACATTTACTAATTGTTCTAAATTCCTCCTGCCATTAACATTACAACATAATAACTCAGCCTTCGACTCTAAATCTATACAATTATCCCTAAAATCCGTATCTCGTTTTAATGGTCCCACATTAGACAAACAATTCGTCTCATTACTACTACTAATATCCAAAACAATTCGTCCCTAAAATCCTTATAACTCTATTTTTACTACCAAATTTCGCTGTGTTACCAAAACACGTTAATATACAAAACTGGATATCTCCCTACACTTACGCGATAACAAACCAGCTAGCGTAAGCTAGTTTGCTATCCGAAAACACAATTTTCTCAACAACAAAACCACAACTCCCACACACAACTGAAATCTCACACCATTCAACGAAACCCTAACACCATCAATTATATATACGATCATCAAAGTATAACTGGCAATGTATTTTACTAACTTGAGGATGTTCAAATACGTAATCACATTGATTCGGATCGCGGCCGATGGTGTAGGGTTTACGTCTGCTAAACACCGTCACGATCCTTTGTTATCGGTTGATTCCCTTTCACAGCCACCACCACCACCACTCATGTCTCGACTCCTCCTCACCACCACCACCACCACTCAACCACCACCACCAGAAGCTGACGGCATCGACGACCCTAGCGCCATAATAATCATGGGAGCAGTCGTGCTGTCTCTGTTTTTCATAGCCGTAATTTGGTGGATTCGGACCCACCATGCACCAGCACCAAGGGGTCTCAAGAAGAGGATTCTGAAGAGACTGACAAAAGAGACCTACTCTATTGGTGATGGTGAGGGTGAGGGTGAGGGTACTGAGAGTGAGTGTGTAATATGTATAGCTGAATATGAAGAGGGAGAGGAGATCCGGGTTTTACCATGCAACCACGTGTTCCATGTCACGTGTGTTGACACATGGTTTGCCTCACACTCCTCCTGCCCAACGTGTCGCCACATAGTGACCTAGTAGTATTTTATTTTTATTATTTTATTGTAATTAAAGTGCTGTAATCATTTTATTATTTATATATAAAAAAGTTTAATTTTTGTTATAATGTCTTTATCTTATTGTTTTTGTTACTGTATTACATTTTTATATGATGTTGACCATATTTTATTCGCGCATGGTTTTCAACTAGTAAGAGCGTTGGGTACCCATAAGCCATAGTAAAAAAAATATCTGTCACGTTAGCAAAAATTTCTATAGCACTAAAAATCCCACGGCACCACATTCTGGCCGTTACCAATGGCGAAAAAAAAAACACAAAAACAAAAACAAACGTAAACACAACACAGAAAAACCCACCAAGAAAAAAAAATATATACGGCGTGGGCTAGCCACCATGGCGCTACCCACGGTACCGTGCGCCGTCGTTCATGGTGGGCTGCTGGCCATGGCGCCACTTAACAGCCATGCGTACCGATCGCTCTAAAGATTGTATGTAGGAGATATTTATGAAATTTCATTGTATTTGAGTAAAAGAATAATATGCATCTTCTTGATAACACTTTTTATATGATGTTGACATTAAACAAACTATAATATGTTTTTCTTTTATCTTTAATTTTTTTTCTTCATATTTTTGACATTATTTACTTATTATAATATTTTATTCATGCATGGTTTTCAACTACTAAGAGCATTGGGTACCCATAAGCCATGGCAAAAAAAATGTCTGCCACGTTAGCAAAAATCTCTATGGCACCAGAAATCCCACGGCACCACATTCTGGCCGTTACCCATGACACCAGAAAATGTGGTGCAGTCGTCCTTTTTTTTTTTTTTTTTTTTTTTTTTTTTTTTTTTTTTAATTTTTACATAAAATAAAACATACACAATATTAAGTAAAATGTGATGCCGTCGTCCATTTTTTTTTAACTTACATAATTTATTAGAGATATATAAAATTAAAATTTAAATTAAAACACATTAGATTAACTCAAATTTAATTTCATTAATATAAAACACATTACATAATTAAATAAGGACTAACGGTGTAAACAAAAATGAATAATGGTGCAAGAAAAACATTAACAAGGGCAAATAATGTAAATTTATAAAACAACAAGGTTTAAAGTGAAAAAAATAAATAAAAATATAAAATTCCCGCATCTTCTTCCTCTTTGGCCGACCTAAAAAAAAAAAAAAAAAAAAAAAAAAAAACACGGCGTGGGCTGGCCATCATGGCGCCACCCACGGTACCGTGAGCCGTCGTCCATGGTGGGCTGATGGCCATGGCGTCATTTAACAGCCATGCGTACCGATCGCTCTAAAGATTGTCCGATGATGATGTAGGAGATATTTATGAAATTTCAATGTATTTGAGTAAAAAAATAATATGCATCTTCTTGATAACACTTTTTATATGATGTTGACATTAAACAAACTATAATGTGTTTTTCTTTTCTCTTTAATTTTTTTTCTTCATATTTTTGACATTATTTACTTATCATAATAAATATAAGAGTAAACTGCAAAAATCATCCCTGTGGTTTGTGTATTTTCGCAAGAATCATCCCTATCTCAAATCTTTGGCATTAAACATCCCCAAGTCCACAAACCTTTAGCACTAATCATCCCTGAGCACTAACATCGTTAGTTTTACCCGTTAAGTGTTAAAATAACATTTGCCCGTTAGTCCTTCCGTTAATATTTTTTGCACCGTTAGTCCTCATTTTTTAAAATGAATTAAAAAGGGCAGCATAGGCTCGAACTCGGGTTTAAACTCGTTTTTATCCGTTTTATATTTAACCTTTTTTTCGGCTTAAACTCGTTTTTATCCGTTTTTGTCTGTTTTTATACGTTTTGTCCGTTTTTATACATTTTCGTCCGTTCTTTACGTTCTCGTCCGTTTTTTACGTTTTTGTCCGTTTTTTGTCCGTTTTTGTCCGTTTTCGCTCGTTTTTATATGTTTCGACCACTTTTTTACGTTTTCTTCTGTTATTATATGTTTTCTTTCATTTTTTTACTTTTTTTTCCATTTCTTTTACGTTTTTGTCCGTTTCTATCCGTTTTTATATGTTTTCGTCCGTTTTTATATGTTTTCGTCTATTTTTTTATGATTTCGTCCTTTTTTTTCTACATTTTGTCCCTTTTTTTAAGTTTTCATCCGTTTTTAAATGTTTTCATCCGTTTTTATATGTTTTCGTCCGTTTTTATACCTTTTCATCCTTTTTTTTTTTACGTTTTTCTCCGTTTTTTACGTTTTCATCTGTTCTTCTATGTTTTTTACGTTCTCGTTCTGTTTTTACGTTTTTTACGTTTTCGTCCCTTTTTATACGTTTTTAAACAGACAAAAACGTTAAAAAAAAAAACAAACCAAAACGTTTAAAAACGAACAAAAAGGGATAAAAACGGACGATATAACAACCCGAAATTTTTCAGGCTATTATTTTAATTGTTCATCTATTTATTTCTGACAAATAATGCAAATTAAATATTTTCTGACATTTACTGATGAGAGGTTATCTCATTTTTCCTGAGAAACGACACCACACGTGTACCAACACCACGTTAGTAATGGTTTAATTTTATAATTCAATTTCGGAGTCAGTAAATTTTATTTTATGCCATTTTATAGAAACGACCCCAGAATTTTATTTCTCACGTTTGCGAGAAACCGCGTTACCAAAATTTACTTAAACTGAACGGGACACGGGGTACACGTAATACCCACTTAGACAATAAAAATTAAAACTAATATAAATCTTATCCACCCATTACCCCCTTTATCTTTTACCTCCTGTATCTCCTTTCATCGTGGATACCAAGGAAGAACGCAGGAGCAGAAACAAAGATAAAATAAAAATAAAACTAAGATCCATCTCTATCTCCTTTTCCCAATCTCCAAATCGACTCACATGAGTCCCCCTATAGTCTACGCTCCTTTTCAGAATCACAGATATAAATCGCCATCTACCTTTTCTCCTTCCCAAGATTTTGTCACGAGGGGACCTAGAAGATGAAGATTGAAAGTGAACTTTGCCTAAAATAGCGCTACACAAGGTCTCCATCAAAGAAAGTTTAGTCAAGATGATGATTTTATTTTCTTTTTAAATGAAGTCCGAATCACAAGTGGAACCACACCACAACATATCTCAATCTTATCACAAGAAAAGTTTTCTTAAGAGTGGTGATAAAGAGTTGGCTGTGGATCTCTCTTGGGTTCGGATCAATCAATTTGCTTTCGGGTTTAGTTCCCTTGTTGGTCTCCTTCTCCAATCATACAATTATCAGCTTTGTTGTAAGATCTTGATCTCTCGTTTTTATTTTAAAGTTCTATTCGAGCACTCAATCGATTTCTAAAAAAAAAAAATCTATTGTTCGATTTTGTTGCCTTAAGAACTAGTTAATTCTGGGTTAGACGCAATCCTTAAATTTTAATTTAAAGTCATGTGTTGTTGCTATTGTGGGGTGGCGATAAATATTGGAAACTGATAAGCAAACTAAAATTGAAACTAGTATTGGCTCGAGGTGGAATGTGTATGTCCTAGATCGTCATGTCAAATTTTTGCTTAATACTGATGTCGAATTACTAGGCAGTCAAGGAATGAGTCAAAGAGATAATAAAATTTGTGTGAGGCTAAGTTGTTTAAGAACCAAGGTGCTATGTTTCGGTTGTGATTTATGTTCAGATTTGTTTGTGTTTAAGCGCCATTTTGTGCCTGTGTTAAGGTTCGGGTTTTTGGTCAGGTTCATGCTTGAGTTTGAATATCATTCTTAGTCTCGGGTTAAAACAAAACTAGAAATGGCTCGCGTATAGTTGCTCTTAATAAGTCTCGGTTGTGTCGTGAGCCGTGAGGCCATGGATTTAATTCACTCGAGCGTTGACTGATTGCTCTTTTCATTGTCTTTAGTCCGCTCCTTTGGTCATCGAAAACACCCACGGGGTGTTACTTTTGCTCGGTAAAACACGGGGTCTCAAACCCTCATAATAAGGGCGACTTAGGTTGTGTCTTGTTCGCGAAGATAGGTCGAATTTATGTGCTCAAGTTTCCCTCTCACGTTGTCTGCACAAACTCGTTTACTTACTGTCAAGAAAATGAAAATTAGCATTTTAGTTAACATTGGTGTCAAAACAATTTGAAAATGAATTTGAAAGAAATAAGCATAAATGATGTGTTGTAAAGTTTAGAAATTGGCTAACCCGATGCGTTGTGAATTGGAATCAAGAGTGGGTTTGGTCATTTCAGGGCCGAAGCCCATTTAGTGTCTATGGAAGAATTAGATTCATATTTAAACAGATTTTTTTCATACTACTTTTATCCGCTAAGAGTTATAATAATAACAATAACAAGTTGAGTGGCAAATGATAAGGTATAGTATAACTGTCGACACGATTTCACGACATACTCTAATTTACTAAACTCGTAAATATTAAACATGCTTAATTACCTGCATCGCCGTATTAACTTGTTCACATGCGAAATGAGTATATAAAAACCCACTAAAAGTTTTATAAGATTATAAAATGGCTTTCACTTAAACATGTATTTTGTAACACAAAGTGACCACGAGAAATCAACCTACATATACGGGCCATGCCCGACTCTTATTAAATGAATGTACTTACTATATTTTAAATAAAACGAGACAAACAAAGTATTCTGTAAACAACCGTGTTGCGCTAGTTTTCAAGTCACAAATAATTTAAACGGAGGACATCACTTCCGCATAATTTTCCCACAGATCAAAACATATATAATTATTGTATATATATATATATATATATATATATATATATATATATATATATATATATATATATATATATATATATATATATATCTTTTGTAACGACTATTTAACAATAACGTTCCATATCTCGACAACGTCTAGTGTCATTCGTAATCATTCTTCGTTCATCGTCTTTCTGTTAGTGTTAAATCGTAGTCTTATTCGTCCGTGATATTTTGTTGTCTTACACTTATACACTTTCAATGAGCCAATACCTACAAATGCTTATAAGATCATTTTAGACTTAAATGCTGCCACACCAGCAACAATAACATAAACACATTAAAACTTTTGAACTCAAGTCTTAAACTTAGCCTGTGAACTAAAACAACCTTGCTAATATAGGTCGTGTGTTGGTGCTGAACTTTATCTGAACTGTCATATTATTTGACTGCTATATGCCGAGGTGAGTATTCAGAACCCCTTTTTACCGTCTTATTGTTTGGGGTGGAATGCATGACTTAAATTTTTATTTGAACTTATGACATATATTTTTATCTGAACTCCTTGAAACATTGACTTTGAATCTTAAAATATTGTTTGAGCTTATGACTTGTTTTGAACTGTTGACGTGCCGTACGCACTTTAAATTTTAGTCTCCCATGTCTACGGAGCAGGCTTGACTTAATTAGTATATAATAGTTGGTATGATGTACCGTTCGTACATTCGCATTGTCAGTCCCCGATTGGTTTGCCGTTCGCACTCCAATTTAGACGTACCGTTCGTACGGCTCCCTTGTGCGGAGCAGTAGGTAGTATGGATAGCGCTATTAGAGGTCGGCCAACCTCTCTTTCCCCTGTCTACGGAATGCATATTACTTATTTTAGGGGCTTTGCCGCATACATTATTATATACCTTGTCCTCTAATATGAACTTAATGAACATGTGTGTTTGACTATAATGGATGTGAAACCATAGGTTACAAGTTTTGTATGGGCAGGACTTGTAACTTAATGGTGTAACATGGTTTTTACCAGACGGACTTTTTCTTAAAAACTTTGGACTTATTTTGGATAAAACCTGTATACTCACCAACTATTTTCATAGTTGACCCGTTTTCTCATGCATTTCAGGTGATCGTCATTAAGTGTAATTTATGAAGACGTTAGCACTAAGAAGTCTTCATCTATCATGTCTAGTTGGATGAAATAAAATGTTATCTTTTGGAAACAAACTTTTATGTTTCAAATGCCGTTGTTGGCTAAAACAATGTTGTATTAATGTACTGTTTATCTAAACTTAAATTGTGGTATTGTTCTATATCACTCTGCGCTGTATATTGATTTCGTAGCACCCCAGGACCCGAATGCTTCCGCAATACTACATTTTTGGGGGTGTTACAGACGAAAACGTAAAAAAATGGACGAGAACATAAAAAACGTAAAAACCGGACTAGAACGTAAAAACCGTAAAAAGAAAAGGATTCAAATATATGAAAACGGACGAAAACGTAAAAAATGGACGAGAACGTAAAAAAATGGACGAAACTAATAAAAATGGATGAAAACGGATAAAAAGGGACAGAAACATAAAAATAGGGACAAAAACGTAAAAAGCGGACGAGAACGTAAAAAACGGACAAAAACATAAAAAAATGAACGAAAACGTAAAAAAATGAACGAAAACATATAAATACAGCCAAAAAAAAGTTAAATAGAAAACGGATAAAAACGAGTTTAAACCCGAGTTCAAGCCTATGCTGCCCTTTTTAATTCATTTTAAAAAATGAGGACTAACGGTGCAAAAAGTATTAATGGAGGGACTAACGGGCAAATATTTATTTTAGCACTTAACGGGTAAAACTAACGACGTTAGTGCTCATGGATGATTAGTGCCAAAGGTTTGTGGACTTGGGGATGTTTAATGCTAAAGGTTTGAGATAGGGATGATTCTTGCGAATATACACAAACCACAGGGATGATTTTTGCAGTTTACTCTAAATATAATCCACCGAAGGTCTCTTTTTCATTCACTTGTTATTACCTTTATATATGACGTTGACCATATTTATTATGAAATTTTCTGAAATATGTTGTTAAGAGCAATAGGTATCATGGCAAGTCAAATCTCCTCATTCGGCCCCCACGGGGTGCCACGTCACCATGACATACCGGACGAGAACAACCCCCTTCCCATAACATACCACAACTTACTCATTTGGGCCCCACCACTAATTATTTTTATTTTTTTATTCAAATACCCAAATAAACTAAATTCATTTCATAAAAATAAAAATACAATACATCAAATTTAAACACATACGAAACATAAACTAACGATACGAAGAAAAAAAATGACACGGTACTTAAAATCACGATACAACAAACATTAATAATACGAAACTTAAACATTTTACTCGACATTTTTATATTTCTTCATTATTTGTTCTTGCCTCTTGCGAATAATAGCGGCTTTGGCCGGTGTGGTCATGTCGGGATCTATCATCAGAAACTTAATCTCCTTCATCTCCAACGACTTGACTTCCTTCTCCCTCCTCGCCTCGTACGCGGCCATTTGAACGTCCGCTTTTTGGGAATATTTTTCGGATAATTGACCCGAAAAAGAACTCGTTTGACTCCCACCGGAGCTCGCCGCGCTCGACGTTGAAGTCGACTTTTGTTTCTTTGAAGCCCGCGCTTTCTAGGCGCCTTCGGGACGAGGACGTCAGTCAGGACCAAAAATATCCTCGAGACATGAAATGTCAATCGGATCCTCCGCATCCCATTTGGGGTACTTTCTCAAAATATCCCACACGTGAACATATACGAATTTTTTCCCGGCAAAGCGCTGTTCGAAATTTTCCTTCGCATTCTCGAGATTATCGCTTTCGTTTTCACCGCTTCTACGCTGCAAATGTTTGTAGACAGCGTTGAATTTTTGGCAATCACCGTTAACCAGTGTCCATTTATCGGTGAGCATATTTTTGGAACGAGGCTCACGGGGTGATTGATCGTTGAACATATCCAGAATCTGGTTCCAAAAGAATTCATCGGAACGGTCATTTCCGATATCTTTCTCTTGCGAAATTTCTATCCAAATTTTCGCAAGCAGCTTCTCTTCTTCCTTGGACCAGTTTCTCTTCGCACCCACCACCGCCTCAAGGTCATCATCATCATCATTGTCCAAATTCACGACTTTTTTGGATTTTTTAGCCATTGTTTTTTTTTCCGCGTGATTTGGACGGATCAAGGGGTTTAGGTACTTTGAATTGAGGATCTGGTTGTGGTATAGGAAATGATGAAGGTTGCGATGGGTTATAGAACTGTGGTTGAGATTGAGAAAATCGTTGTTGGAGGTAATTTGCGAATCCTTGAAACGCAAATTGTTGGTTTTGGTAAATTGCCTCAGGAGGCAATAGCGTCCCATACAGAGGAATTTGTGGCGATGAGGAGTTAGAATTTTATTATGAAGGGGTAGACGGGTTTGACATACGGAGGATTTGACCCACCATGCACCAGCACCAGCACCAAGGGGTCTCAAAAGAGGATACTGAAGAGACTGACAAAAGAGACATACTCTGTTGGTCAGGGTGAGGGTGAGGGTGAGGGTGAGGGTACTGAGAGTGAGTGTGTAATATGTTTAAGTAACTTTGAGGAGGGAGAGGAGATCCGGGTTTTACCATGCAAACACGTGTTCCATGTCACGTGTGTTGACACATGGTTTGCGTCACACTCCTCCTGCCCAACGTGTCGCCTCATATTGACCTAGTAGTATTTTATTTTTATTATTTTATTGTAATCTTTTTATTATTTTTATTTTATTTTATATGTACATAGATAATTATTTATTAACTAGAGACCGAGAATATTGTATTGTAAATATACCTCATTTGAGAGATTAATAAAATAATTCACTATTCTCTTTATCTTATTGTTTTTGTTTATTGTTATTCACTTTAATGTATTGCACTTATGCATTGAGGATGTCCTAAAAAGCAAATCTCGTAAAAAAACAAAAAAAACGTGGTTCAACTTTTACAATTTGATAAGAAAAAATGGTATTGACTTGGTCACTTATTGATTCGCTATTTGGAAAGATGATCATACTCTAAGTCTCTAACAAATGTAGGAATCAACAACTTTTATCCACTGAAAACACATGTGTCTAGATGAAATGAAGCACCTCTAATCTTCTATGATATTGCCTATCCTAAGCCATCTGATGTGTGCCTAAACACATATCATTTTTATACCAGAAAACACACTAAAATGAACTAATGACCACAAAATATGTGTGCCTAAACACACGTTTTTTTTAATTCAGGTTTTTTTTCACTTTCTTACATTTTCATATGTTTTCTTATGTTTTCGTCCGTTTTCATACGTTTTCGTCCATTTTTTCCGTTTTCATCTGAAAACGTATACAAAAACGGACGAAAACGTATGAAAACGGTAAAAAACGTATGAAAACAGACAAAAAGTCTGAAAACAGGCGAAAACTTATAAAACGGACGAAAACGTATGAAAATGAACGAAAGGGTATAAAAATGGACGGAAACGTCTGAAAACTAATGAAAACGTCTAAAAATGGACGAAAACTTAAAAAAAAAAACAAACAAAAACGTATGAAAACGGACAAAAACGTCTGAAAACGAACGAGAACGTATATAAACGGTGTGAAAACGGACGAAAACATAAGAAAGTGAAAAAAAAACGTGAATTAAAAAAACGTGAATTTTTAAAAAAGGTGAATTAAAAAAACGTGAATTTAAAAAAAAAAAAAACGTAAATTAAAAAGAAAAAAAAAAGTGAATAAATAAGAAAGACAAAAAGACAAGAAAAAGACATGGACTTACGTTGACATATTAAATCTTAGGTTAATCTCCACCATTAAATCAAACTAGATGGATGATGGAGATTTGTCCCTCAGTATGCAACAAAAACTTAGTCCATAAATGAACTTTTCTCCCAGCGGTTAATTTATTAGTACCAATTTCTTCTACTTTTTAAATGTCAAGTTTTTAATATTGGTTAATCTCTACGTGTTTATCCAAAAAATAATAATAATAATAAAAAAAAAATAAAAAAAATAAAAAAATAAAATAAAAACGGTTGCTCTATCTATACTATATATAAAAAGTGAATAATTTTTCTTAAAACCTAAAAAACTTAAAATACCCTTTTTATTATTATTTTCTTACAAGAAATAATTTGACTTGTTTTTTAATACGTTGTCTTATAACTATCATTAAAAAATTTATCAATCACATTTAATATATATATATATATATATATATATATATATATATATATATATATATATATATATATATATATATATATATATAGGGTAAAGTTAAAATAAAAAGACAAATATCCGTACACTACGTAAAAAGATTTTTATTTTTTAAAAAGTTCGCGAAAAAATCCAAAAAAATTCCACAAGATCGGGTATGTTGGTGCATAAAACTTTTGTGAAAGAAGTTTTTCTAATTTTGAGTTTTTATACGTTTTTTTTAATGCACAAAAAACGAATTTTGATGCGCAAAAAAATTTTGATGCATAAAATTTTCAACTTGTTTTAGTTAGATGCGCAATGTTATTTTGATGAAAAAAGTCAAAAGAAGTTGGGTGCAAAAACAAATTTTTGATGCACAAAAAAGCGATTTAATGCACAAACGTATTTTTTCATAATTTATTTTCGGAAAAAGTATCCACTTTTAGAAAAATTTCTTTCACAACTTTTTCATGCACCAACATACCCGATCTTGTGGAATTTTTTTGAAATTTTTCGCGAACTTTTTTAAAAAAAATAATCTTTTTACGTAGTGTACGGATATTTGTCTTTTTATTTGATCTTTATCCTATTATATATATATATATATATATATATATATATATATATATATATATATTATATATATATATATATATATACTAGTTTCTAAGCCCGCCCGATGGGCGGGCATGTCTTGTAATTTACATTTTAGTTTAGTCATGTACGGATATGAGTGATCTTTTATAGTTAGAACTTATGTATTAATAAAGAGACAAACATAACTTATAAAGTTCCTTGTAAGGTATTAGTTAAGTAAGGCTTGTTTGTTACCATTTTTTTATTGAATGCATTAAGAACGAAAACAAAATAAACGGTTATCAAATATGAAAGAAAAAAAGTTTCAAAGTGGTACGCAAAGACATACATTAATTTTAATTACTACATCTCAAAATGCCTATACAACAACCTCTTGATGATAAATTCGTGGATAATTAAAAAAAATAACATTCAAACAATCAGTTTCTATTATATCAGCTATCATAACAAAAAGTAGAAAAAGTGATGATTTGAGCTGGTAAAAGGTACTTAAGTAACTACGTACAATTTTATATATACCACCAACTTTACTTATATGTATGTAAGATATTTCTTTAAACAATGTTAAATTTATAGCTTGCTAACAATCTAATGTTCTGATCTCTATTATCATTTCTTCACTTGCTTCTCTTGTCATGAGGTAATTGTGGTTACCTGTAAAATGGGCAGATAACAAAAATCACACATAAAGTATATGTTTATTTTACATTTAAATTAGTCAATTGTGGTTGTGTTATATCTTAAATATTGTCAATGGACCAAATCAAAGAAATTAGCAAAAAAGAACACACGCTCGTTCGGCTAAAAAAGGATACAAATTACTGAAACTGTATTTTTATGACCCATTCTAACCCATATACATTTTGGACCCGTTACCAACTTGTTCGACATTTTAATATACACACATCCTAAGCATCTAATAAAATCAAATCATCTTGTAATGACTTGTAAACTTATTTTTCAAACCTTATTTTTCTGTCCAAAGCCTCCAAGCAATGGACCGGCAAGATCAAGCCTTTTGTTTTTAGAAAAGGCTTCATCTCTCACTTGGTACTAAATGATCCAAAGATCTATGATTATTTTACATACATGAGTCCCATATTTAGTTTAATATAGTAAATATAGGCTTGTCATACTTTATTTTTCTACATACATTACATATAAAAAGAGATTGACTTCTACTTTATTAAGGATTTGGTGATTAAGAGTATATGAATTCACTAAAGTATCATGCAGTTCTACACCCATACATACTTTAAAAAATGATGAGTAAATTAGATGAGATCCATTTGTGCTATTGACTACTATTGTTTTAGTCCTATACACATTATTAATACATAGTAGTAGAAAAGGCATGAATTAGGAGTAAAGAATAAAGATTGGGTACCACATCTTCACAGTGTAAAGACTATCGTTGTTAGCCCACTGAGTTTAATTTGGCCAATGTACGTATGACCATTTTTAGTATGGTCGTCTACTAAATTCAAGATGTCAATTTGATGTTGTTTGATTATATTTAAACATCATTAACACGGCTTGAAAGTGTGAAAATATAAAAACATAAAAATCATTTATTTTGCATATATCTAACGGAAATAACGTGAAGGCTTTTCTTTTAGAAGTGAGATTGTACCTGTTTCTCGAGCTGCCCAATCCTTACTTCAACTTCTTCATATCTTTCCTACGCAATTTGAAGCTGAAATGAAACCAAAGGAGAGCATACAAATAAGATATTACTTTGTTCACCAAAAAATGAAGTGTATTTTAGTATTTTGACATTGAACCATACGGTAACTGTAATATGAAACCTTAAGATAGATAACATACATACTTGTTTTTAGCATGTTTTTCAATTTGAACTATTTGAGCATACATTTATCATGCCCACCTCCTAAAAATTCTACGTAGAAAAGTTTACTTTAAATGGACGAATATATGATATACATAACATTTTAATTGCATTACATACCAAGAAATATTCCAACCTTAGATAGCTTATTTGTCGAATGCACAAATAGTATAGGTGATAGGTCCATGTCAAGAGGGTTCATTTAACGATTTTCCAGAATACACATTACTATTATTAAAAATAAATAAATAAATAAAAATACTGAAAAAGAGGGCTTGAGCTTACCAAACTACAAAGAAAAAGAGTCCATCAATGTGCCAAGATTGCACAGTATCTTCTTTAGAGGTGTGTCTCCTGGTACAAACGACACACTGTTGACAGCGTATCTCTGCTTGCCATTTATAATAGGAGCAGAGTTCGCGAGCCTTATGGTTCGAGTGAAGTTAACCATACCATAATGGTATGACCCTTGGGGATTAGGCCTTGGTCCACTTGCTGTCAAGTTTTGCCTGATCAAACTGTCAAAAGTACTATAACTACCGATCAAATGGCTAAATAAAAACAACATTAAACTAAATATGAAAATTCTTCAAAGGTTGCTTATCTTAAATTGCTTATTTGCTACAGACACAGTAACTGAGTGCTTTTTTACTATCATATAGACAGATAAGTACCGTTATCGAAACGCTCAAAGCTGCTTATCTGCTTAATAAATAAATAGATAAGCACTCTAATAAGCAATCTTAAACACCCATGAGTTACCTTGTACATAATTGAACCGTTATTGAAAATAATATTATTTGAATCATATTTACTTGATTTTGACCCATTTGACTTGTGCAAAGATTCTACAAAAAATAAATACCTAATTGACTGGTCATGATTCAAAGACCAGTCGATTTGGATCGTGGGACCACCAGCTGATGATTTCGTTGTTCATCACAAACCATATTATATAAATAAAAACCTAATATCACCAAACAACATCAATTCAAGAACATTATATTTTCGTACAATAAATTTTTCTTCTACTCCCCTCTAAATGCTATATGGAGCTACTGAATTCATTTTGCACTCTTTGGACTTGTATGATCTGTTCTATAATTAATAAAGCTCTGGTCATTGCTCCTCTACTATAAGAAACAATTGAAAAAACTTCAAAACTATGATACTAACAAAGACTTGCAGGAAGCATACCTTGAGATACCCTTTATTTATTCCATGCCAGGTGTTGTCTGGTCAATCGTCTTTCGAAAA
Organism: Artemisia tridentata subsp. tridentata; assembly: GCA_021014915.2. Lineage (NCBI taxonomy): Eukaryota > Viridiplantae > Streptophyta > Magnoliopsida > Asterales > Asteraceae > Artemisia > Artemisia tridentata. Next base: position 17,675,348 of record CP139504.1, read on the forward strand.
GTGTAGACTGCATGGTCAGAGCAACGGAATTCAGACACCCTGCCGGTTACATTGTTCATCACAAACCGCTGCAAAACCATTGAATATATAAGCCTTTAGCATTTTGTCAACTGTCTCTAATAGATCAACATGATATAAAGATATTATAAATAACATTATAACAATACAGCTTATGCTACTATTTCAGTATCCTAACATGAATTTCTCCTAAGAATTCAATACTCAAATTTGCAAAAACATGGTGAAAATGGTACCTCAATCCAAAGGAGAATTACACGGCCTTTCTGGATAACATAATGACCATAAATGATTTTTTTTTTAAACAACACTCCAAACATCCAAAATTCATTAAAAGGAAGTATATAACAGAATAACACCAATTAAGGTATACATATATAGTCAAATTCATACATCAAATTATACATATATAAATATATATATAATTGAATCATAATTGGTATAGATGTGTATCTATACAGTATGCATGATTGTTAAAAGTCTGATGCACCATCAGTTTGGAAGAGAAATTACAGAATTCAAAATCTCTTATCATTATTATAATTTATACTAAAAACCGATTTTGCAGACTTAATGGTCGATCATTATGTTGTGTTTTATATCCTAAACCAATGAACCCATAACAAACATTTACTCCATAATCATATACATATTAAACTTAAAACCTATTATAAATGCATCTGATTAAAATTTTCTAACAATCTAATTATTTTTTAATATTATTGCATTTTTCTCACAAAATAAGCAAATCTTAAGGGGGGTTTGGGATTGGTTGGTAAAAACCGGAAATGGCAGCTGCTACTAACAGTTAAAGATGACGGTTTTCTATGGTTTATGTGTATATCAGCCATTTAAATTTCAAATAAGCTCATAAGCTAATAATCCAAACACCCCTAAAATATTCAACCAAATTGTATTTTTATAATTCAATTAAAATCAGACCTTTCATCATCAGATTCATCAATATCAGCATCTGAATCAGCAGATGTAATTGTAACGTCGGGTTTAAGCTGAGCAGAGTGAAGCAGTTGTGGCATGACAACATTCATGTAAGGAAGGAAATCCTGCCCAAGGCACTTGCAAAGTCTTGCCCATGCCTACAACAACAACAAAAAAAGTACACTTATTAACTTCTGGTGTAAGAAAGTTATGTATATTGTAAGAAAAGTTACATAAAAAAGTACATACTTGCAACATGTAGCTTATTGTAGGGTCATCTGTCTCGAGTTGGGAACCTTGCAGTGATAGAAGGACATCCATAACCTTGAAATACATAATAAATTATTAGTCTAAAATTATAATATGTATGCGATCATATATGAATCACATAATAAGAAAAAGAGTATACCTGTTTAGCATCATCCCTGAATTTATCTTTTCCAACAGCCATTCCAACCAAACTAATACACTCCATAGATTTAGCACGAAGCATACGATTAGCTTTGTCAGTTGCATTCATAAGTATGGCTTTCAAGTAAGGCATGACGGCATCATAATATTTTTGAAAATGCGCCTGTAAATCACATGACATGTGAGATCCAAAGTTACAATAAGAAAGTTAATTTTAGGAGATTAGTATTTGATATCTCTAATACCTGAGAAGAGTCTGCAACTGATGCCAAGGCAGTTAAAGCCCCCTCCTGCACCATCTACTTATGGTTCTGGATATATATAACATAAATATTCGATGGTTAGTGTCCATTCATCAACATTGAAAATGTTAACTCTTTCATGGATCATTTTTTTAATAAATATGGTTACTGCAAATTATCTGAACGGCCAGGGGCGGAGCCAAGTGGTGGCTACCTGTGGCACGTGCCACATACGAATTCAGTGTCCGAGTAGCGCTGGATCTAGGCAGTTGCAGAATGACCATTTAGGTTGTGTAGTAACTTAAATGCGTTAATCACACTCTCAAGAACCACCACATCAGTAGTAGTTTTGAATGTGCATTTAAGTGACTAATGTCGAGGCACAGATTTTTAGGTATCATCAGGTGATGTTTATTAGGTTTAGGCCTAGGTTCAGGGACAAAATTTCAGGGATTCGATTCTGGATATGGTGTTGGTGGTAGTGGTTTCCAGGTTTAGAGAGCTTTCATTTTTGAGAGACACATTCTCTTTCAGTCGTGGTAAGGATTAGTCCCAAAATCCTTATTAAGGATCGCTTATCCACATAAGCTCAGCCAAAAAACTACCATCATTCGATCTTTATTACACCCTCTGTTAGCAATAATACCAGGTGATTCCTTGTTACTACCCTGATTTGAACCACATGATACTCACATATCCCTGATGTACGACCCTCTAGCTTGATTTATAGGTTCTGAGTTCATTCGGCTGGTATTTCTTTAATCACGCAGTGTCTATTGATTATTCCTTTATCAGCAACGGAAACGTCGGCTACCATGAGTTCACACTCCAAACATATGTAAATATCAGGACACGACTATGTACGTCCTATTACAACATAATGCCTGTTACCTTCAACCATGATGTTATTTTGGCTCGCACCAACCACACTACCCTACCCTGTTAACATATCTTTCACGTTCTGCCCTATTTTCGTCAATGTTATTCAACCGAAGAGTTTTGGAATGATCATAGAATTTTAAAGTCATGAAGCATAAAATGATTATAAAAAGTATGAAAGCACTAAAAGTTACCTGTTATGGAATGTTACCCAACCCACCAGACCCGCCCATTTTTTCACTAATACTTACACACCATGATATGCGGCGTTGTGAACAACTATCCTCAACATTTGCGAAACATGTTCTTATCAAATCTTGATAAGTGTCAGAACCTCAAACTCCTGAACTATGCAACTCTTCAGATCCATGTGCAAAATGCCACTTGTCACCAAAAGTACACGACCATTTAGTAAAGTTTTCACAAAGCTTAGTCTTGAAATTCCCAGCAGGCCCGCCAAAGCCACCTCCAGGCTTCCCAAACGACTTTTGCTGCTGATGTGGTCCAGCTGCTGCGGTTAAGTTTACTGTAAGCTGTTGAACCATCTCAGACGCTCTTTTGATCTGGTCAAATGTACCCTCTAGCTCAATGTTTTTCAGGTTCAGGTCGGATTCATGGTCTCTTACTGAGAGCTTGACACCCGTCATACGACAGATTTGTTTAGAGTTGATTCCATTTTTACCAATTATTGGCCCACCAAGTGCAGCATTAACGCTGTTTTTGGATGTTGCAGAGGCTCCAAAGCCTGCGGGAGCTATTTCTTGTGGTGGATTAAACCTCATTCGTGGTGCCCCACTAAATCTACTTCCGGGTGGTGGGCCCATGGACCGTGGATCTTCATGGTGTGATGGGACTGTTGGTTTTCCTAATTCCCATTCTCCATGTGCATAATGACATTTGTCACCAAACCGACATCCTTCTGCGGTGTTGTATTTGCTACAGAGGCGGCTTTTGACAGCTGGTGGAGATGAACCATCTGGAAAGGAAGGTCGGATTACAGGGTTTCTGACGGTTGGAGGTAAAGAGGGGTTGACACCTGACATTGGATTAATAGCTTTAAACCCTCCATGTACATAATGCAGGAAATGACATCCCTTGCCAAATGGACATCCATAAATACTGCACATCAAAATGGAATGATAGATGGGAATATGGGATTACTACAACAATCGCTAGACAGTTAATAATGAAGCTAAGATCTAAAATAAGAGATCCAATAGATATACCTGCTGTCTCTAATCACAAGAAGAATGGTTAACGCAGTCATTTGTGTTGCTGTTTTCCACTTCCCCAAATTATTTACAGCAACAGCCTGGAAATCATTCATTTTTGTCAATAAACATGAACGTGAACCGTAGTGTATGATTTCTTTATCCTAATATGTACCGCTACGAATTAAAAGACTGAGTAGAATTGAACCTCTGAAAAGTTTACTCCCTTGAGAAGCAGCCCATTCTCTAACTGCAGACATTGTTATCTGTAATACAAAAATACATTATTCGTCATTCCATCATTTTTTTAATAGAATCTCTACATTATCACTATAACCATACTTACACAGAAAACCATTAAAGTTTAAAGCTAATGAAAATTAAACAGGAAGTGACAAGAACCTACAGAAGCAGAAGAAACGATCTTGAAGGTTTCAAAATATCAAATTAGGCACCAGATAAAACTGAGGGTTCATTGAGCATAGGCCATTTCAGCAATAGAGATATTTTTAGGTAAGGAGATTCAAGGACTATAACATAACATAAAATTGGTAGCATCAACAAATACAGGAAAACTGAAAAAACTAAAAAGCATTATCAGAATAAATAACTTGCGGCTGCTAATCAAATGACGCAATTTCAAGTTTTTCATGCAAACATTATTAGTTAATTGTGTGAACTTCAACATATTAGGGTTTTCAGAAAAAAGAGAGAGATAGAGAGAGTCGGCTTGTGGAATTGATATTAGGGTTCTGAGTGGATGAACCGGGCTATATTGTGCATAATTTGGATTAGAAAAAATCATTAAGTTTATAGATTTATAGATTTGGTGTTGCAAAATATAAAACAAAAAAGATGGTGGTCTAGTGGTTATCAAGTGTGTTAATGTTACAAATCATCCAAGGTTCGATCCTCTCTAGCGAGTTTTTTGTACTAATTAATTCAGGATTTTAATTCCCTTAATCCTTGCTTAGGTGGACTAAATGTGATTACATGGCATTAAATCATAATTACATGGCATTGAGGTGGCATTATGTGACATTATCTACGTATTAATTCCAGATTTTAATTCCCTTAATCCTTGCTTAGGTGGACTAAATGTGATTACATGGCATTAAATCACAATTACATGGCATTGATGTGGCATTATCTAAGAGTAACGCCTCCTGTTATATATAATGTAGATATATATATATATATATATATATATATATATATATATATATATATATATATATATATATATATATCATTTCAACTATATTTATAACACATCATTTGTAAAAAAACTAGAAGTCCTTCTTTTGTAAAAGAAAATAAGTGTTTCAACTAATTGTTGTCATTTTCATTTTCAGTTGAATTATTGTATGTTAAAAAAAATTTAATTACATATTTATTATTTTATGTTGTTGCATAAACGTTACCCAAAACACTTAACCAAAATATCCAAACTATAACTATTTGTTGCTTTTAAGTCCCGTCGCTATGCACATTTAATATTTTTTTACGTTGTATGCATAAATGTTACCAGAAACACTTAACCAAAATATCACAACTATAATTATTTGCCGATATAATGTCTCGTCGCTATGCACGAGTACTCGTCTAGTTTATTAAATGAACGAACATGAACAATATTAGTCAGGACTAAATTTGTATAACCTGGCGAAACGCAAGGACCATTTGTGTAAGAAACTAAAAAGTAATATAGAAAAAGAAGAAGACAATGGTATTTTAGTCATTTAATGTTGGTTAGGGACGATTTTTGCCCCAAAGGTTTCACACAGGGACGATCGTTGCATTTTCCAAACATTTGGGACAAAACTTGCAATTTGGCCAAATTTTAGGGACGATTTTTGCAATTTACTCCAATATCTATTAACTATGGTATTATATCAGGGGAATTTATGTAAGAGTTGTTTTAACAAATGGTAGCATCATTTTAGTAATTGCAATATCTTAATAGTATTTAGCTTTTCATGACTTCCTTACACTTAAAAATATGGATTTTAGTCCTGTAAGTTATGTTTTTACAAAATAGTAACATAGGGTAAAAGGGTCGGGTGCACCGGCGAGGCACCCTCTTCCAAGCCTACCTGGCACGCTCGCCAAGCCAAGCCATTGTACCGGAAGGTGCCTTCGCCAAATGAGTATTTTGTGTTTTCTTTAATTGGTTTTTGTGTTTCAATTGGTATGATGTGTTTCAAAAGTAAGGTTTTGGCTTATGTAACTGAGAAAGGTGTTTTTGGGCGAGTGAGTGTGAAGTAAGTAAAAAGAGAAAAATCTGAGGCGACGCTGCGCTGACACTTTAACTTAAGCCATGCCACCCGGTGCTCTAAGTGGAAACACGTGTTCAATGTCACGTGTGTTGAAACATGGTTTGCGTCACACTCCTCCTGCCCAACGTGTCGCCACATATTGACCTAGTAGTATTTTATTTTTATTATTTTATTGTAATCTTTTTATTTTTTTATTTTATATGTACATAGATAATTATTTATTGACTAGAGACTCAGAATATTGTATTGTAAATATACCTCCTTTGAGAGACTAATAAAATAATTCTCTATTCTCTTTATCTTATTGTTTTTGTTTATTGTTATTCACTTTAATGTATTGCACTTATGCATTGAGGATGTCCTAAAAGGCAAATCTCGTAAAAAAACAAAAAAAACATTGATCAACTTTTACAATTTGATAAGAAAAAATGATATTGACTTAGTCACTTATTGATTCCTTATTTGTAAAGATGACCATACTCTAAGTTTCTAACAAATGTAGGAATCAACATCTTTTATCCAAAAAAAAACACATGTGTCTAGATGAAATGAAAAACTTAAAGTTTTATAGGGACAAATACAACAAAGTGTCTATATGAAATGAAGCACCTCTAATCTTCTATGATATTGCCTATCCTACATCATTTTTATACCGGAAAACACACTAAAAGGAACTAATGACCACAAAATATGTGTGCCTAAACACACGTTTTTTTTATTCTCGTTTTTTTCACTTTCTTACGTTTTCATACGTTTTCGTTCGTTTTCTTACGTTTTCGTCTGTTTTCATACGTTTTCGTCCGCTTTTGTCCGTTTTCATACGTTTATATACGTTTTCGTCTGAAAACGTATAAAAACTGCCGAAAACGGACAAAACGTATGAAAACAGACAAAAACGTCTGAAAACAGACGAAAACTTATAAAACGGACGAAAACGTATGAAAACGGACGGGAGGGTATAGAAATTGAGGAAAACGTCTGAAACTGATGAAAACGTCTAAAAATGGACAAAAACTTTAAAAAACAGACAAAAATGTATGAAAACGGACAAAAACATCTGAAAACGGACGAGAACGTATATAAACGTATAAAAACGGACGAAAACATAAGAAAGTGAAAAAACGTGAATTAAAAAAAAGTGAATTTAAAAAAAACGTGAATTAAAAAAAATGAATAAATAAGAAAGACAAAAAGACACGAAAAAAACATGGACTTACGTTGACATATTAAATCCTAGATTAATCTCCACCATTAGATCAAACTAGATGGATCATGGGGATTTGTCCCTCAGTATGCAACAAAACTTAGTCCCTAAATGAACTTTTCTCCACGCGAATAATTTATCAGTACCAATTTCTTCTACTTTTTAAATGGCAAGTTTTTAATATTGGTTAATCTCTACGTGTTTATCAATTAAAAAAAAAAAAAAAAAAAAAAAAAGGGGGTTGTTCTATTTATACTATATATAAAAAGTGAATAAATTTTTCTTAAAACCTAAAAAACTTAAAAATACGCAATGTGTTATACATAAAATACCCTTTTTATTATTATTTTCTTATAAGAAATAATTTGACTTGTTTTTTAATACGTTGTCTTATAACTATTATTAAAAAGTTTATGAATCACATTTAATATATTCTACATGTATATTTATCATTTCAACTATATTTATAACACCTCATTTGTAAGAAAACTAGAAGTCCTTCTTTTGTAAAAGAAAATAAATGTTTCAACTAATTGTTGTCATTTTCATTTTCAGTTGAATTATTGTATGTTAAAAAAAATTTAATTACATATTTATTATTTTATGTTGTTGCATAAACGTTACCCAAAACACTTAACCAAAATATCCAAACTATAAGTATTTGTCGCTATAAAGTCCCGTCGCTATGCACATTTAATATTATTTTACGTTGTATGCATAAACGTTACCAGAAACACTTAACCAAAATATCCCAACTATAATTATTTGCCGATATAATGTCTCGTCGCTATGCACGAGTACTCGTCTAGTTTATTAAATGAACGAACATGAAGAACATTTTACGTTTGTTTAAGTAAATGAGCAACATTAACAAAAGTTTTGTCCGTTAATCTATGTTCGTGATGTGCGATTACGCGTTCATTTATTTATTTATGTTCGTATATCATATCTTTTTATAATACACTTTTAAGTTTTAAAATTTGTTTACTTAAACAAAACAACACTTATGAAATACAATGTTACATATATTCTTTTATAATTTTTATGTTTATGTTTCTATGTTCATTTATTTTCGTTCGTTTAAGTTTGTTTTTGAACGAATAGAAACGAACATGAACAAACTTTTTTTTAATAAACAAATATGAACAAAAAAATTCGTCTGTTTAAGTGATCGTAACCTTTTATTTATCTGGTTAAAATAAACGAACGAACATGAACGAGGCTCTATCCGATTCGTTTACAACCTATTTTTTATTACACAAATGTCTCCCATTGTAACCAAATATTTATTTATGAAACTGTACGTAAATTTGAAAACCTCATCACTTGTAATTCTAGATGGTCTTTACGAAGTTACTAGTAAAACTGTTTATGAATTTCTAAAAGAAAAACTTCAACATGTGCCGTTCTATCTCATTTTAATTTTCCAAAATCATAGTGGAACGTTTTTTGAAATATTGAAATCAAAATGTTGAGTAACCGAATGAAAGCATAGCAATAATTTTTTGTATTCAGGTTAATTAGCAAACAAATGATACTTGCAAGATTGGCAACCTATTTTAGTAAAAAATAGATCGAGTTTTTACATCAAAACAATGTGAGACTAAAACTTCCGAACAAAAAAAAAGCACAACATGAAACAATAGTTTTTTTTTTTTTGAGGGATGAGCATTTGGACCCGAATCCCGGTACCGAACTGGAACCGTATCGGTACCGTACCAAAACGGTACCGACTCTTAATACACGGTACGGTACCGGTACCCTGAATCGTGCCAAAAAAAAAATTCGGTACCACTAATACGGTACCAGTACTAAAGCGGGAAGTACCGAAAAAAATCCCAAATTTTGAGTAATCATGTTTTTGAATTACATAACTTATCCAAACACCCATTTGGCCCATTTCATGTCAAACAATTGTCATGTAAAACATATGAAAAAATACCAAACTTTCGAAAAACTTATTGTGACAACTATAGATCCTTCATAAACCCTCCAAAAAATTAAACCCGAACATATTTTAAAAGTTTTGGAACGTTTTTATGTTACGACTATCTTGGTGATGTATTTATTTAATTGTTGGTTGCGTTTTGTGTCACGTTGTGGTTTGAAATAACTTGAATTTTTTTTTTTTTTTTTTTTTTTTGCATTTTCTTAGAATCCTTAATTGGTTTAACAAATAAGGGGAAGAACCGTATAGGTACCGATTTTTCGGTACCAAATAAGGGGAAGAACCGTATAGGTACCGATTTTCCGGTACCAAATAAGGGGAAGAACCGTATAGTTGACGACGGCGACGATGTTTTGTGTAGAAATTAGTTAAGAGTGATTATTGTAACATGAACACAAGAATGAAAATAGCCTTGTGGTAAAAGGATTTCTTTTGGTAACAAAGACCGAGTTGGAATCTTTGCTAGCACCTTTTAGTAAATATACCAAATAGTTGCTTTTGGTATATCAAGTGTTTCAACAAAAGACACAGTTCTGAAGACAGCCCGCGCTGGCAGAATGCTAGACGTTTGATCCGAATGACACATGTATTGGCAGTTTATTTTTCTATGTGTTTTTAAAAAGAGTAAATTGCAAAAATCGTCCCTAAAATTTGGTCAAATTGCAAGTTTCGTCCCAAATATTTGAAAAGTGCAAAGATCGTCCCTGTGGTAAACCTTTGGGGCAAAAATCGTCCCTGACCAACATCAAATGACTAAAATACCCTTGTCTTCTTCTTTTTCTATATTTCTTTTCAGTTTCTTACACAAATGGTCCTTGTGTTTCGCCAGGTTTTACAAATTTAGTCCTGATTTTTTTTTAAATTATTTATTTAACAATTAATATTAGTATTATTTTTTATACGTTTTCGTCTGTTTTTCTTACGTTTTGTCCGTTTTTTACGTGTTTTTCCGTTTTCATACGTTTTTGTCCATTTTTCTTACGTTTTTATCCGTTTTTCATATGTTTTTATACGTTTTCGTCCGTTTTTATACGTTTTCGCCCGTTTTCTTACGTTTTCATCCGTTTTATTACGTTTTCGTCCGTTTTTCTTACGTTTTTTCCGTTTTCATATGTTTTTGACCATTTTTATACCTTTTTTTGTGTCATTTTTATACGTTTTCGCCCGTTTTCTTACGTTTTCATTCGTTTTTATATGTTTTCGTCTGTTTTTCTTACGTTTTGTCCGTTTTTGTCCGTTTTTCTTACGTTTTCTGCCGTTTTAATTTGTTTTCATACATTTTAATACGTTTTCGCCTGTTTTCTTATGCTTTCACCCGTTTGTATCGTTTTCGCCCGTTTTTCTTACGTTTTTTTATCAATTTTTCTTACGTTTCTTCCGTTTTCATACGTTTTTGTCCCTTTTTATACGTCTTCACCCATTTTCTAACATCTTCATCTTCTTTTATACGTTTTTGTCTGTTTTTCTTGAGTTTTTGTCCATTTATATCCATTTTTGTCCTTTTTTCAAATGTTTTTTGCTCGTTTTATACGTTTTCATCTGTTTTTTTACGTTTGAGTACGTACCAAAATGGGTAAATGGACGAAAAGTATACGAACGGAAAAAACGTAAGAAAATCTGACAAAAACATAAGAAAACAGGCGAAAACGTACAAAAACGGATGAAAGCGTAAGAAAACAGGCGAAAACGTATAAAATGGATAAAACGTATAAAAACAGAAAAAGGTAAGAAAAACGACAAAAACGTCAGAAAAGTGGACAAAAACGGATAAAAACGGACAAAAATATAAGAAAAACGGGCGAAAACGATAAAAACAGATGAAAGCGTAAGAAACGGGCAAAACGTATAAAATGGATAAAAATGTATGAAAACAAGTAAATATGGACAAAAATGTAAGAAAAACGGATAAAACGGACAAAAACCTAAGATAAAAGGACGAAACGTATAAAAACAGATGAAAACGGGCAAAAACGTATAAAAATAAACAAAAACGTATGAAAACGGAAAAAAATGTAAGAAAACGTAAGAAAACGGATGAAAATGTAAGAAAACGGGTGAGAACGGATGAAAACGTATAAAAACGTATGAAAAACGGAAAAAAAACGTATGAAAAACGAACAAAAACGAAAAACACGTAAGAAAAACATAAGAAAAACGGACGAAAACATATAAAAAAATAATGCTAATATTAATTGTTAAATAAATAATTAAAAAAAAATCAGGACTAAATTTGTATAACCTGGCGAAACACAAGGACCATTGTGTAAGAAACTAAAAAGATATATAGAAAAAGAAGAAGACAAGGGTATTTTAGTCATTTGATGTTGGTAAGAGACGATTTTTGCCCTAAAAGTTTCCCACAGGGACGATCCTTGCACTTCCTAAACATTTGGGACGAAACTTGCAGTTTGGCCAAATTTTAGGGACGATTTTTGCAATTTATTCTTTCAAAAATGACCCATTTTTGTTAACATTAACAATCTTTTATAAATCCTTAGGTTCTTTTTGATGTAGAATCAACTTTTCTTACTGACCTGAACAACACACAAGTTTACACAAAATTAAGCCTCGCTCTAAAGATGTACAGTTAAACCACGATCCAGCACACAGTTACACATATGTATTGTTAAATCATAAGTTAGACCATCTGATATATTGTACGGAATATTAGTATAAATCGAGCTAATAAGAATTCATACCAATCAACGCCGAACCAACATAAGAATTCATCTCCATCTCATTCTCCACAACATACTCCTCAACCACCTTCCCCAACTCCAAATTCCCAATATCCCCACACGCCCTAAGAACACTCACAACCGTCATCTCATCCGGCTCAAACCCATCCCTTTTAATTTCCTCAAACAACTGCAATACGCCTTTCGCAAAACCAATCTTCACACACCCAGAAATTATTGATCCACACCCAAATCTCACGCACTCACCACCACCATGTCAACCACCACCACCAGAAGCTGGCGGCATCTCCAAGGGCACCGAAATAACAATACTCATCATTGTAGTAGTTGTTTTCGCCCTAGTATTTGGGTTATCCGTAGCTTATTGCCCACGGATCCGTGCACCAGTACCACCACCAGCAAACAGGAGGGGTCTGAAGAGGGAGATACTGAGGAGACTACCCAAACAGACCTACTCAGTTAGCGAGGGTGAGAGTGGGTCTGATGAGTGTGCAATATGTATAAGTGAATATGAAGAGGGAGAGGAGACCCGGGTTTTACCATGCAAACACGTGTTCCATGTCACGTGTGTTGACACATGGTTTGCTGAGCACTCCTCCTACCCAACGTGTCACCACATATTGACCTAGTAGTATTTTATTTTTATTATTTTATTGTAATCTTTTTACTTTTTATTTTATTTTATATGTACATAGATAATTATTGACTAGAGACTCTGAATATTGTATTGTAAATATACCTCCTTTGGGAGATTAATAAAATAATTCTCTATTCTCTTTATCTTATTGTTTTTGTTTATTGTTATTCACTTTAATGTATTGCACTTATGCATTGAGGATGTCCTAAAAGGCAAATCTCGTAAAAAAAAACGAAACAACATGGTTCAACTTTTAAAATTTGATAAGAAAAAATGGTTGTTAATACAAATATCGTCCCAAAAATGTTATTTATATTTTACGATCTTTGCTTAATTTTGTTAATGACAATTACAAAGTTTATCTTTAAGCAAAGCATAAATAAGATTAAGTCTTTTACATTTATAGTGATAAGTCTTTTTAAAACACATTTACACATTACATGTTTGCTAGGAAGAACATCACAAACATTTACATTTTCATTTTTTAAATTAGAAACTTTAATTCTTAAATATTAGGATGACATCATGGCATGCATCATGAATACAATCTTGGAAAGATTTTGTGATATTTTGTTTAGATCTTTAAGCTAAAGAGTTGACATTTGAAGATATGGCAAGATATAGAAAGATTCTCAAATCTCTTAGCTGTCCTGACATGGCGGATCCAAAGCCATACAAGGGCGGATCCAATTTTTGGGATCCGCCAGATCCGCCAACTGTTGACTCAGTTTTCCTATAAATAGCAAGCTGATCATTTGGGCATTTTCATCACTCATATAGCTTAAATACATACTCATTCATTTACATATCACTAACCCATATCATTCTTTCATTTCATTGATCTTTCCTTTTGTAGCAAAGAAGATCACAGCATATAAGGATCAACATACTGTTGTTATCCTTTTAGTATAGAGTCTGTGTGATTTTGTATTAGTTCACACATCATTGTTTGTATCATTTATTCAGTAGAGTTTGGTTAGTGTTTTAGTCCTTAAAACACAAAGAGTGTCGGGAGTGGTTGTACCCTTGTAAAGAACCCGGTGTTTAGCATAGTACCGGATAAAGAGTAAGCGACGTGTAAAGGTTTTCTCCGCCTAGAAGGGAGCTTGTTTCTTAGTGAAGAAAAACTCTCGAGTTAGAGGCTCGAGGAGTGGAGTAGGGCAAGGAAGAGAGTCCTTGTAGCCGAACCACTATAAATATCCGTGTTGTGTGGTTTGATCATTCCTTTCCTTACTTACTTATATTATATTGTTTCTTTGTGCATATTTACTTTGAAATCACGTTAAGTCACAAAGCGAATTAATTTTTAAAACGGTAAAACTATTCAACCCCCCTTCTAGTTTTCCACAATTGGTATCAGAGCAGTGTTACTCAAGATTTTCAAAATATATTGTATTTTAAAAACTTGAAACGATCAATGGATTTTGAAAACTTTAAAGAAGGGCAATCTATGCAAAGACCACCACTATTTGAACCAAATTGTTTCATATATTGGAAAAATCGCTTTGAGACATATGTGAAGTCAAAGGACATAGATCTGTGGTATATTATTGTAGAGGGTGATTACAAGCCCATAAGTAATGATATTTCAGGTGGTCGGGATGTAGGTACTTCTTTTATTTGTCACAGTGATGAGCAAAAGAGGTTGATTGCCAAAAATAATGAAGCCAAAATGATGCTTTACAATGCCTTACCTAAGAAAGAATATGAAAGAGTTTTTATGTGTAAAACGGCTAAAGATATTTGGCAATCACTAATTATCACTCATCAAGGGAACTCACAAGTCAAAGATAACAAAATTGATCTTCTTGTTCAACAATATGAACAATTTGTTATCTCTGAAGATGAGACCATTGATAGTGCGTTTGCTAGGTTTAATACTATTATTACATCTCTTAAAGCACTTGATGAATCTTTTTCTAGTAAGAATTTTGTCAGGAAATTTCTAAGAGCACTCCACCCGAAGTGGAGAGCAAAGGTGACAGCTATTGAAGAATCCAAGGATCTTTCAAGCATGACACTGGATGAGCTCATAGGAAATCTCAAAGTTCACGAAATGGTGATGGAAAAAGACTCAGAAATAGTTAAAGGCAAGAAGGAGAAAATGAAGTCCATTGCCTTGAAAGCTAGAGTTGAGTCAAGTGATGATGAAGAGTCTTGTTCTAGTAGCGAAGACGAAGAATATGCCATGGCCGTAAGAGATTTCAAGAAATTCTTCAGGAGACGATGAAAGTTTGTTAGACCACCTCGTGAAGAAAAGAAATCCTTCCGAAAAGACCGTGATGATAGGAAAGGAAAGGTAGACATGAAGTGTTATAGGTGTGGTGATTCTAGTCACTTAATAGGAGAATGTCCAAAGCCTCCAAAGAACAAGTCTCAAAGAGCCTTTATCAGTGGAGCTTGGAGTGATAGTGAAGGAGATGATGACGAGCCTAAGAATGACGAAGTTGCTCTCATGGCTCATGACACAGAAGAGGTACATTCTGACTCATCATACTCTTCTATAGATGATGAAACTTTAGAAGTAGAATATAACAAACTGCGTGATATAACTTTAAAAATCATAAACAAAAATAAGTTCTTAAAAACCAAAACGACACTTTTAGAAAACAAAGTTTATTGGCTTAAAGAAAAGGAGATACGAATGGAAAAAGGTAAAAATACTAAAGAAACGTGTGTGTCGTGTCAGAACCTTAAATTAGAACTAGAAACACTTAAGTCAACACAGGAAGAACTTATCAAACAAAATTCTAAGTTTAGAAAGTTTGATAAAAATATAAGTTGTATAGATGAGATAACGAAGATGCAAAAATTACCTCATGATAAAACCGGACTAGGTTTTATGAAACTAGGAAACTTAAGTGAGTTTAAGAAAAAAACAGTGAAAGAAAAAGAAATTGTTCCAACTGAGTCAGACACCCACGGATCCGACGGATCCAAAATTTTGGATCCGCCAGTTGTACCCAAGGGATCCGCCGGTACTGTTGATGAACAGAAGGTTCTTAAAACGAATCGTACTGAATTTGTTAAGGTCACTAGAAAACCTAGCACTAGTACAACTATTAACAAACAAAAATCATCAGTCTCTATAGGAAAAGGCCAAGTTAGAAATGAGTATAGAGTTAAAACGGTTCAACAGGCACCCAAAACTAGCTTTCCCAAACACCCATTTCCAAGAAGTAACTTTAACTCGCAACATCATTACCAAAATAATTGGAACCAAAACATGTCTAGAAACTTTCAAGGTCCTAATTATATGCCTTGGAACACTTGTCCACCATTTCCTTACATGAACAATGATAATGTTATGTTTAACCCAAACGGACCCATGAGATATTGGGGACCAAACGCTTAAGCTTTTCTTGAACATTAGGTGTGCTTAAAAGTTGAACTAGAACCAGATGAGTGGATTAAAGATAGTGGGTGTTCAAGACACATGACGGGAAACAAAAGCCTTTTCTCTACCTACCAAGTGTACGACGGAGGTAATGTCACATTTGGTAGCAAGCTTAAAAGTAAAATCATCGAAAAAGGTACAATCTCTCATGACTCTCTATCTATCGATGATGTTGCTCATGTAGATAATTTAGGTTTTAACTTGCTTAGTATAAGTCAACTGTGCCGCAAAAAGTATAACGTCTTTTTCAGTGAAAATGGAAGCAAAATACTTAAAGACGGCATAACAGTAGGAAAAGGTGTTTTAAAGAATAACGTTTATGTTATGAAATTAGATAAAACACCTAAAGACAAGCTTTGTCTTACCTCCTTGGACGAAAACTCAACTCTATGGCATCGACGCTTAGGTCATGCTAATATGAGGTTAATTCAATCCTTATCATCTAAGGAACTCGTTAAGAACCTGCCCAAGTTGAAATATGACCAACACTTTTGTGATGCTTGCAAAATAGGAAAACAAGTTCATAATAGCCATAAGGCTAAAAACATGGTGTCTACATCTAGGTGTCTAGAATTATTACATATGGATTTGTTTGGTCCATCCGCTGTACAAAGTTACGAGGGAAACTTCTATACTTTGGTAATAGTAGATGATTACTCTAGGTATACATGGACTAAGTTTTTGAAAACTAAAAATGAAGCATTTGATAAATTTGAAATCTTAAGTAAGAAAATTCAAAATCAAATAGGAAGTAACATAGTGTCAATAAGAACCGACCATGGTCATGAATTTGACAATGAAATCCAATTTGGAGCTTTTTGTGATACCAATGGCATAACTCATAATTTCTCGGCTCCTCGAACCCCTCAATCTAACGGTGTGGTAGAACGCAAAAATAGGACAATTCAAGAAATGAGTAGAACCATGTTAAATGAACAAAACATACCTCAAAAGTTTTGGTGTCATGCTGTAGATACATCTACATATATCCTAAATTGAGTTCTAATTAGACCATTCTTGAAAAAGACTCCATATGAGTTATACAGAGGCAAAAAGCCTACTTTAGGATATTTTAGAGTGTTTGGAAGCAAGTGCTTCATTTTAAACACAAAGGATTATCTCACCAAGTTCGACCCAAATTCGTATGAAGGTGTATTTCTAGGATATTCACAAACTAGTAAAGCATATATAGTTTTGAACAAAGAAACTTCAAGAGTCGAGGAATCATTGAACGTAACATTCGATGAAAGTCCACCTCCCTCTAAGACATCACCTTTGGTAGATGATGACTTAGTTGAAAGTCAAATGGTTGATAATCAGGAAAATATTGAAAGTGAGAAAGAAGATGAACCGATAAAAGGAGAAATAGTTAATATCAAAGAAACCAAAAGTCATCCATTAGAAAACGTCATAGGAAAAATCAATGAAAGAACATTAAGGTCTAAAGCTCAAAATGAAAGTAATTTCTTTTGTTTTGTCTCAACAATTGAACCTAAAAATGTTAATGAAGCTATAAAAGATGAATCTTGGGTCATTGCGATGCAAGAAGAATTAAATCAATTTGTTAGAAATGACGTTTGGACATTAGTCCCACAACCTAAAAATCAAACCATAATAGGTACAAAATGGGTTTTTAGAAAAAAAATGGATGAAAATGGCGTAGTATCTAGAAACAAAGCTAGGCTAGTAGCACAAGGCTACAATCAACAAGAAGGTATAGATTATGATGAGACTTTTGCACCCGTAGCTAGACTTGAGTCAATTAGGATATTACTTGCATATGCATGTGCACATGACTTTAAACTATTTCAAATGGATGTCAAAAGTGCTTTTCTAAATGGTTTTATTAATGAGGAAGTGTACGTTGAACAACCCCCGGCTTTGCCGATTTTGAAAAACCTAATCATGTCTACAAACTTAAGAAAGCATTATACGGACTTAAGCAAGCACCAAAAGCTTGGTATGATCGACTTAAGACTTTCCTAGTTGACCATAAGTATACCATGGGCCTAGTACACAACACTCTCTTCACCAAGAAAAAGGGATTACATATTATCATAGTCCAGATATATGTGGATGACATTATATTCGGTTCAACTTGTCAAGAGTTATGCGATGAATTTTCAAAAATCATGCATGATGAGTTTGAAATGCGTATGATGGGGGAACTAAACTTTTTCTTAGGTCTCCAAATAAAACTGTTGGGAATTAAATATTCTGAAGATTAAGTATCGGGAAATTCTCTTAAGTGATTAATTTTGGTTGCAGTAATGTTAAGTCTGGTTGGTACCTGGTTAAGTCTGCTGGTTATAAGTCTGCTGGTTAAGTCTGCTCTTCGAATGTTAAGTCTGCTTGCTGGATGGATAAGTATACGAAGATATTTTGTACTAAAGTCAAGTATATACGGTAGATAATATCTTAGACTTTGTAGTTAGTCATCAACTAGTTGGTAAACATAGATACATGTTGTATCTTAATGACTGACACAATGCAAGTGTATCCATGCATGTGCTCGACAAGACTTAACATAGATTGTAATTGATGCGTGGTTTTGCGACCTTACAACAGGTTTTACCTCTCGAGGGATCTCAAGAGGCTTGCAATCCCCACCAGGCAGTGTACCTGACCGATGTAGTATAGTGTAGTGGCAAGTACCGGGGGATTGATCGTTCTCTAGGGGAATAGTGTCGTTAGGATTGAAAAACTACTCTAATAGGTCTAAGGGTGAGGGAAGATTCTTTTTGTATTTTTTATATTTTTATAAAAGCAAGTAAAATCTCGGGTTTGAAGGAGTGGGCGGAATTAGTTGCTAGTCAACTAACCCAAATAACTACAATTGCAAATAAAATAAAATAACTAAAAATAAAAAGGTTGTGGAACTTATATGGAGAGAAATGTGTTTACTTAGATTTCCTTACTCCCTAACTATCTTTTACCGGTTGATTAGTGTGTATTAATTGCGTGGATGACGGGTGTATTCCTTAATACCAATCGTGGGGTGGCGTACGTACTTCCCCAACTCTATAAGCTCCTACTTCACTCCTATGTCGAGCCGGCTAAGAAGCTCCTAACATGGGATCACTAGAATTCGCTCATGCATTAAATACAACCATAATAACCTTAGTATGCATTGGTTCATGTTTCTTAAGACGTTCAAGCAAGTTACCGTATAGGAGGTTAGCCAGTTTTCTTAAGCCTAACATCGATAAACAATCATCCAATACAATTAATAACACACCAACAACCAATAATCAATAGTTAGGTTTCATTAGATCTAAGCAAACACAAGATAAATCTAGCCTAGCATGTTAAATAAAAGACAAGAACACGATATAATCAAACAACACATAGACATATTGAATGATTAATTGATTACTTATCTTCAATTGAACATGGGAAATCCAAGGGTATAAAACCCTTAAAAATGGCAGAAAAATCGTCTTAGGGTTTCTCCTCACAAAGTTGCACCTAATGACTAAAAATTATGAAAATATATATAGGAAAACAGATCTGACGGCGTCACGTTATAGAGCTTGACGCCGTCACCTCGCCGCGGTTAGGGTTTCTTGATGGCCTTCTTGACGCCGTCCCCTTTTAATCTTCCAAAATCCTCTCTGGCTTATCAAGGGTTGACGGCGTCACACTGGGGCTTGACGCCGTCACAGGTACTTTTCCAGCAGATTTTGAGACTTTGTCGTTTTCTTCACTTTTATGCTCCAAAAACGTCCAAAATACTTCCTTTTCCAGATTTCTTCTCCAAAGTACCTAAAATGACAAAAGGAACGATTTAGGGCAATATTTGATCAAATAAATACGATTTAGGGCTTAATGACCCCCTAAAAGCGGTACACTTTTCGCTTCATCAAATACCCTTACACTTGAGATTTGCTTGTCCTCAAGCAAATGTGCTTTTATTCTAATCAAAATACAAGCTAGGGGTCATTTAACGCTAATATAAAAGTAATTACAACAAATAGTCGTTCCACTTTAATCATAATAAGCACGGAGATTACAGACTAGCACCTCACAAGTAGTGTTTAGATACTCACATCTCTCAGGTGTCATAAAAGTATATCTCATAAATGAAAATGAATAATATCTCTCACTACCTGTCATAGCAAATAGATTATCATAGGCTTGGGAAAGGATCAAAAACCTCCTCCACTAGGCGTAAGCACCTAAGATAAACTATCAAAGAGGGCTTTTAAACGGGTTATAACGTTAGGTGTAGGGATATGATAAACACGGTTTTGTTGGATAAAGGATATTTTACTTGTGGCGAGTTAAAGATCTTGATTAATTACATGTACAATATGGCGTTGCTAAGCCAAGACTAGACTCGACTTAAGCTAATGAAAGAAATAACAAAAAGATAAAATAAACATAAAATGAAACGGGATGGTAGTCCGTATGTTTTTTTCTACTGTTTTTTTTTTTTTTTTTTTTTTTTTGACATACACTCTTTCCCTACCATCCGAAATAATACATCGCAGGGGGGTTGTATCCCCCTTACACTTGAACTTTTACATAAATTTACAATTAACTATTCTAATGACTCGAATTAAGATAATCGAAACACTTGGAGTACTTTTAAAATATTTAGCACATATGGGGGTAATAATGTTGTTCTTCCCCATTACTCCATTACACTAGTACTTTACCCATGAGTCCCAATCGTCCCAAAAAATATGTACAAGGATATGACTCGACTTAGCAACCATGTAATCAATTATATAATTAACTTGGGGTTTAAACAAATGTTGTCACAATAATGCACTAAAAATGAGTGCATACAAGGTAGGCTAAGGCGATTTGGGTGTACATTTAAGTGGGGTGTAAACAAATTCTTACTTTAAGTAAAATGCTTAAAGTTAGAAACGAAAAGATAGGCTCTGAGGGGTGTACTAGGGGTATCGTGTACTAAAAATGAGTACAACGCAAAGGGTGTGGGAGAATTACTTGACCAATGTAGCCAATGTAATTATAACAAAAACACAGGTGTAAGACAATGGGTTAATCCTAATGCCTCTTATCATGTAGTAAATCTAACTATACGACTGTAGTCTCACTTGTGGCCTCGGAATGGTCCTAACGCAAGTTCTAGAATCTAAGTGCTACCGATACATACATCATAGCATAAATGCTTTTCCTACCAATTCTAGGGGCGAACCTCACATATTTGGGGGTGGAAATTTTTTTTAGTGGTACGGTTTTGTGCTAGTCATATAACTCCTATCCGTGAGACGCTCATTAAGACCAAAGTTTCACTCCTATATGTTGTAAAAAAATTTAAATTTGGCACTAAAATTGCCTTAACAGGTATTTCTCTCAGTTTTATAACACATCTACCATTAAACAAACGAAAAATCAAACGTAATAGCATTCTCTAAAGTATCGTATTTTACCCCCCCTTACACTTAAGATGAACATTGTCCCCAATTTTCAAATAACAAGATGTAAAAGTAATAAGGTAAAAGAATGAAATCAAATACTCCCCTGATTCGCTCGGTGGATAAAGAGGTAACATGGTTAGATCTTCTTCCAAGGTAATGTTGAAGCTTCAAGACTAAAGCAGCGCCAAAAGCTAGATTCCACATACATCTCCTTGTCCAAAATAACCTGTTAAACCTGAGAAAACAAACAAGAAAACCTGCATAACATCGGCGGGATAAATCTGTATAAGGATATAATGCTTGTGGAATAATTATTTTGCAGATTCCTGGAGTTTATAAGTTAGAGATGTAATAAAAACTTTTTATGATTCCGGAAGAAAAACAAAACTTTCAAAAATTTCAGAAAATTAAAACCTGACGCCGTCAGAAATGATCTGACAGAATTCTCATGTTAAGTTTCCGGAAAATTTCTGGAAAAAACCTATACCTTACTTCCTGGAAATCCTGCAAAACATCATTATGACTCGATACAAGCATTTGACTCAAACAATTACTAATATGTATGTTAATTTAATATTGTTATGATTCATGTTCATTTGTTCTAATAAACCGATTTGGATTTCCCTTACACTTATCTTTTGCAAAATACCTTTATATGTAGTTAAGACGAAGTTAAAAACAAGATAAAGCATTTTCACAATTTAGTTTCGAACATGAATCAATAATAATAAAAATTAAATATACATACGGAAGCAAATAAAATCAAACAAACAAATAAATAAACACACAAAGCAAATAAAGCTTGGGTTGCCTCCCAAGAAGCGCTTTTCTTTATTAACGAGTCTTGTAGCTAGACTCAAAGTCACGGGTTCTACGTTTTTCCGTTTTGCTTCTCAATTGCCCCTCTAATCATCCTAACAACTTCCATATCAACTTTGTATTTAGGTCCTAGGTTCAAGCAATCTTTATAATAAAGGCTTCTCTTATTCCAAACATAGTCCATGCCTTTCTCTTTATCCTCATCATTGATGTCCTCAATCGCACCAATGTTGTCCTTGTCAAATCGAGGCACAAAACGAAATTCATTTACCCGATAAGGCATCCTATATGTGATCCTATCTTTGTGATTAGAAAACTGAACCGTGCCTCTTAAACGATCATACTTTAAATTGGATGCTTCAATAAACGGCTTACCTAACACCACGTGAGATAGGCGGCAGTTAACAACACTTGCCAAATCTTCTAAGATCATGAAGTCGGTGGCAAAGGTAAAATTCCCAATAAGGATATGCATGTCCTTAATCCTTCCAACGAAGTTGCAAACTCCGCCGGGGCACTTGGGGTCTATCCTAGGCTCAAGTGGTGTATTTATGATGTGGCTATAAAGGCCTGAGGACATCACGTTGGTTGGGGATTCACAGTCAATGTAAGCATGCTCAACGTATTGGTACCCAATCATACATGGTATCTTCACATTCCCGGGATCACCCCTCTTAATCTTTGGGTCAATTCTAACAAAAGGTGGTCGAGGGTTATCAACTAGGTTGTTATAGTAAGCAATCTCCTCCTTAGTGGGGTATTCATTGAAATAATCATCCAACCTAGGATCTACCTTCACTTCATCAAGTTTCTCAATCAACTCCTCAACCGTAAGACTATTACGTTCTAAGTAATTATCTGAGTATATGGCGGTTTCTAGGTTGTTAAAGGCATAATCAAGCTCTATATCAATCATTCTATTGAGCTCTCTGAGCTCACTAATCTCATCCTCAATTTGGCTACGCAACAAAGCCACTTCGTCAGGTGTAAGGGGTGGATTCGCGTTTTCCATAATGGCAAACTGAATAGTCAATGAAAATCTTATACGAACAAAAGCACGAAGAAAATAGATAGACTAAAGAAAAACCTAGAAAAATAAAATAAAAATCTCACTAGAAAGGAATCTAGTGAGTAGACCTAATAAAATAAAAATTCAACCTAAACAATAACTATTCCCCGGCAGCGGCGCCAAAAACTTGATGCATGGTTTTGCGACCTTACAACAGGTTTTACCTCTCGAGGGATCTCAAGAGGCTTGCAATCCCCACCAGGCAGTGTACCTGACCGATGTAGTATAGTGTAGTGGCAAGTACCGGGGGATTGATCGTTCTCTAGGGGAATAGTGTCGTTAGGATTGAAAAAACTACTCTAATAGGTCTAAGGATGAGGGAAGATTCTTTTTGAACTTTTATATTTTTATAAAAGCAAGTAAAATCTCGGGTTTGAAGGAGTGGGCGGAATTAGTTGCTAGTCAACTAACCCAAATAACTACAATTGCAAATAAAATAAAATAACTAAAAATAAAAAGGTTGTGGAACTTATATGGAGAGAAATGTGTTTACTTAGATTTCCTTACTCCCTAACTATCTTTTACCGGTTGATTAGTGTGTATTAATTGCGTGGATGACGGGTGTATTCCTTAATACCAATCGTGGGGTGGCGTACGTACTTCCCCAACTCTATAAGCTCCTACTTCACTCCTATGTCGAGCCGGCTAAGAAGCTCCTAACATGGGATCACTAGAATTCGCTCATGCATTAAATACAACCATAATAACCTTAGTACGCATTGGTTCATGTTTCTTAAGATGTTCAAGCAAGTTACCGTATAGGAGGTTAGCCAGTTTTCTTAAGCCTAACATCGATAAACAATCATCCAATACAATTAATAACACACCAACAACCAATAATCAATAGTTAGGTTTCATTAGATCTAAGCAAACACAAGATAAATCTTGCCTAGCATGTTAAATAAATGACAAGAACAAGATATAATCAAACAACACATAGACATATTGAATGATTAATTGATTACTTATCTTCAATTGAACATGGGAGATCCAAGGGTATAAAACCCTTAAAAATGGCAGAAAAATCATCTTAGGGTTTCTCCTCACAAAGTTGCACCTAATGACTAAAAATTATGAAAATATATATAGGAAAACAGATCTGACGGCGTCACGTTATAGAGCTTGACGCCGTCACCCTCGCCGCGGTTAGGGTTTCTTGATGGCCTTCTTGACGCCGTCCCCTTTTAATCTTCCAAAATCCTCTCTGGCTTATCAAGGGTTGACGGCGTCACACTGGGGCTTGACGCCGTCACAGGTACTTTTCCAGCAGATTTTGAGACTTTGTCGTTTTCTTCACTTTTATGCTCCAAAAATGTCCAAAATGCTTCCTTTTCCAGATTTCTTCTCCAAAGTACCTAAAATGACAAAAGGAACGATTTAGGGCAATATTTGATCAAATAAATACGATTTAGGGCTTAAATGACCCCCTAAAAACGGTACACTTTTCGCTTCATCAGTAATGATCTCCTTTGTTTTCATATAAAAGGGAGATCATAGTCTAGATATTGTGTGTGTCTTTTGAATGTGCTTAATTCATATGCTTAGAACAATATCACAAGTCATAGAAACTTAAGATTCAAGGTTTTGTAACCCTAGTGATAGTGAAGATCACTCGTATTATTTTGAATAATATTGAATCATTTGGTGATAAGCTTTCATTGTTCATTGTTAAATAACAAACATAACTGTTCCATTTCCATAACCAAAATAACCTTCTAAGTGTGGTTAAGTAGATTCCGCATACTTAATCATATTAACTCAATATATCATATACACAAAGTCACAAAGGTTTAACCACCTTATAGTGTATCGTGCATCCTCTCAATTGGTATCAGAGCAAGGCTGATATAGTTGATTTAGAAGAAGAAGAAGAAATGGACGTTCAAGATACTCAGGCTACAAATATTGCTGCAAAGTTGCCCATGATCAAACAGAATGAGTTTGAGTTGTGGAGGTTAAGGATTGAGCAATATTTTATGGTTCAAGATTATGCTCTTTGGGATATCATTATGTATGGTGATTCTTTTACACTAGGTTATACAGATGTTATTCTTGAAGGCAAAACAGATAGAAAAAGAAATACTGGACCAGTTACTGGTGATGAAAGGATACAGAAGAGAAATGATCAAAAAGCAAGAAATTTGTTGCTTATGACCATTCCTGGTGAACAGATGCTATCCTTTAGCAAGTATCCTGATGCAAAAACTCTTTTTAAAGAGATATGTGCATGGTTTGGTGGTAATGAAACTACCAAGAAAACACAGAAGACATTGCTGAAACAACAATTTGAAAACTTTAGTTCAAATAGCAATGAATCACTTGATAAGCTGTTCTCTAGATTACATAAGCTTGTCAGTCAGTTAGCTGTGTTGGGGGTTGAGATAGCCACGGAAGATCTCAACATGAAGTTTTTGAGAAGCCTACCTGATGAGTTCCATACTCATGTGGTTGTCTGGATGAACAAGCCAGACATTGAAACCATGAAACTCAATGATTTGTACAACAACTTCAAAATTGTTGAACAAAGTCTAAAGAAGTCTGGAAACTATAGTACTAGTTCTGGGAATGTGGCACTCTTGTCATCTCCTAGTATTAGTAAGTCAGAAGAGGTAGATGAAGATGAATGTGTTTCTACTGCTAACTATGGTGGTCCTTCTACTAGTTCACAAAAGAATGCTGCTGGACTTGGAGATCCAGCATTCTATGTATTCATGTCTAGTCAAACTAGTGGTTCTCCTCTAACTCATGAAGATCTTGATCAGTTGGATGATAATGATTTGGAAGAGATGGACATCAAATGGCAGGTTGCTTTACTTAGCATGAGGGCTAAGAAGTTCTGGCAGAGAACTGGTAAGCAGATTACCATTGATGGTAATGAAACTGCTGGGTTTGATAAGAAGAAAGTAGAGTGTTTCAACTGTCACAGGTTAGGACACTTTGCTAAAGAATGTAGAAACCCAAGGAAGCAGGATAATAGAATGCTGCACTGGTGGCCACTGAGACTGCTCTAATGGCCTTTTCTGATTCAGAGGTAAATTCCATAATTAAATGTACTGAATCATGCTCTGCTCTTAAAGCTTATGAAGATCTTAAAAAGAGATTTGATGATCAACTAGAACAGTTATATGATGCATTAGCTAATTTAGCTAATCATAAAAGAGGTCTAGCTGTTCTTGAAAAACAAATCTTGCATTTTCAAGGAAATGAATCTAAGTTTACTGATGACATGAATGCACTAAAAAGAAACATAGAATTCAAAGATGAGTGTATTACTAAACTGAATAAATCCTTAGCAGATCACAAAAATAAAAGTGAAAATGTTAAGATACCAGTAGATGCTTTAGCTCATGCCTCAGAGGGAATTAATAAAATTTGGGAAGCTCAAGTAATCAATAAAGCTAAGTCTGGTTTAGGATACAAATCTGTTCCTCCACCATACAGAGGTGTTCCTTCACCTCCAGGTATTGACCTAGCACACACAGGATTTGCTGAGTTTCAAGAACCAATAATGGAATATGGTTCTAAGTCTACTGTGAGTCCTAAGGTAGAGAAAGTAAGTGAGAGTTTATCTAAAACTTCACTTTCTGAGGACAAGGTGTCCTTTGATAGGAAAGCAGATGCTATAGTTGTTGAGGAATGTACAACTGATAGTGATGATGAACAAGTTATGTCTAAACCTGAAGTAGTTAAGAAAGCAGGAACAAGGGTTCCAAAAGTGATAAAAAGGATACTGTTAAGCCTAGAACAAACATTAAACATGTTAGGCAACCAGTTAAATATTGTGAACAATATAGATCCACTAGCAAGCCCAGAGGTAACCAAAGAAATTGGAATGGCCTCAAGTCTAACCAATTAGGTGATGACTTTTTCTTTTATAATAAAGCTTGTTACACATGTGGTAGTTTTGATCATCTTGAAACTTTCTGCAACCAATGGGTATCTGGGTATGAAAACAATAGGGTGAATTTCAAAAGGCAAACTCCTCAAACTCACTTTCACTCTAGTTCTAATTTTAATAGAATAAAACCCAGAGCAGTTACAAAAGCAGTTTCTACTGCTAGACCATTGATGACTGTTAACCCAAGACCAACAGTTAAAAATGCAAAATTAACTTCAAAACATGCATCAACAACTGTTAAAAGGCCCATTCAAACAAAAGCAGTGGTCCAAAAACAAGTTTGGAAACCAATGGGTACAACTGCAAAGCCAGCAGTTAATACTGCTAGGCAAGTAGTTAATACTGCTGCTAAGGGAAACAGGGCAAATGCTGTTAAGGCCTCAGCATGTTGGATTCTTAAATCCAATGTTGCATCAACTATTCTCAAAAGATTACATTTCATTGATGCAAGAGGCAGATCCAAGTCAGTAATGGCTTGGGTCCCCAAAGGAAACTAATACTAGTAAATAGATCGGTGAGTTGGTACTCAGTCTTCACGAAAAATAATTCAACAGTACCCTCTTCGACGTGTTCCTTTATGAAGTGATAGCGGACTCTAATATGCTTGGTCTTCGAGTGTTGCACGGGATTGCACGAGATGGCTATGGCACTTTTCGAGTCACAATACAAAGGTATGCAGTCGAAAGAGAAACCATAATCTGTGAGCTGTGTCCTCATCCAAAGAACTTAGGCACAACATGCAGATAGAGACACATACTCAGCTTCAGCGGTTGATAATGCCGTACAATCTTGTTTCCTTGATGACCAGCCTACTAGCTTTTCTCCCAAAAATTGAGCTCCCCCAGATGTACTCTTTGCTGTTTCTTGGCAACCAGCATGATCCGCATCTGAAAAGGCTATGAGCTTGAACTCCGAATCATTCGGATACCAAAGTCCCATGTTGATGGTTCTTCGTAGATACCGGAATATCCGTTTGACTTCTTGAAGGTGCAGTTCTGTAGGTTTTGCCTGAAATCTTGCTAACAAACACACAGCAAAATGTATATCGGGTCTACTAGCGGTTAGATACATGAGAGAACCAATCATGCTCCGATATTTCTTCGGATCGATGGGTTTCCCATATAGGTCAGCTCCTATTTTTGGTGAGGTTACCATTGGGGTTCCAACTGAATCACAATTTTCCATTCCATGTTTCTTTAAAATCTCAATTGTATATTTAGCTTGATTTATAAAAATACCATGTGGGGTTTGATGAATTTGTAAACCCAAAAAGAATTTTAATTCTCCCAACATGGACATTTCAAATTTGCTTTTCATGAGATTTTCAAAATGTTTTGAATGTTTCGGATTAGTGGACCCAAAAATAATGTCGTCCACGTAAATCTGAACAATCAAAATGTCATCTTTGAATTTTTTAGTAAACAAGGTCGGGTCAATTGTTCCTTTGGTGAAATGATTATTCAGCAAGAAAGATGATAGTTCGTCATACCACGCCCTTGGGGCTTGTTTCAAACCATAGATAGCTTTCTTTAGCTTGTAGACGTAGTCCGGATGATCTTTGTCAATGAATCCATCTGGCTAACTCACGTACACTTCTTCTTTCAGAGTTCCATTCAAGAAAGCGGTCTTGATGTCCATCTGATAGACCGTGATGTTCTTGTGAGCCGCGTATGCTAAGAAAATCCTGACTGCCTCAAGCCTTGCTACTGGAGTAAATGACTCTTCAAAATCTATTCCCTCTTCCTGTCTGAATCCCTTGGCCACAAGACGAGCTTTGTTGCAAATGACAGTCATCTCTTCATCCTTTTTGTTCTTCCATAACCACTTAAGATCAATGACAAGTTTATCAGTTGGTCTCGGTACTAAATCCTAAGTGTCGTGTAATTTATATTGGAGAAGTTCTTCCTGCATCGCTTCAATCCATGCCTTGTCTGCCATTGCTTCCCGAATGTTCTTTGGCTCTTTTAGACTGACTGAGCAGGCAAAGATGCACATGTCACAATCGGTGGCAAGTTGTCTTCTCGTTTGAACTGGCCTTGAAGATTCACCAATAACGTGATCTATTGGATGGTCTTTAGTCCACTGTAACATTGAAGGGTACCTTGGATTTGATGTATGCGTGTTAGACGGTTCATGTAACCTAGAAGAAGATTCAGCAGATTCTGTAGCAAATGGGTTTTCAAATGGTTCTTCTTCTAACACAACATCATTTTGTTGTTGTTCTTCTTGAATTGGTGGGGTTTGGTTTTGCTCATCAACTCTTGGTAACACAATCTCAATTACTGGAGTTGCTGGAGTAGATGTTGATGACGTTGAGGGAGTTGGTGCGTCAGCTTCGATTGTTGTTGATGCATCTTGCGGTGGTGGTGGTGGTGGTTGATGTTGTTGAGCGGGTGCAGCGGAACGTTGTTGAGATGCATTTTTCGAAGCTCCACCATAATACTCATCATACATATACTCGAAGAAAGTGTCCAGTTCTTGATTTGTTGGTTTGTCAGTAGTAGTTGACTGAGCTCCTTGAGGTACGAGTCCTGAACTGATATGTCCAGAAGACTGACTGTTTGGTGCGGGTCCTAATCTGGTATGATTAGAAGCCATCGGGTTAAGCGCGGGTTCTAGAGCGAGTCTCTCAGAAGCCATCTGTGAAATCTCGTCAAACTTCACATTCATCGTCTCCATTACTCTTTTAGTTCTTCTATTATACACCCTGAATGCCCTCGAGTTATCTGAATAACCAATGAAGATACCAATATCACCCTTAGCTTTCAGCTTCCCCAGATCTTCTCTGTCGTTCGTAGGATAGCACAAAGCGCCAAATACATGAAGGTAAGAGATATCGGGTTTTCTGTTGTTCACTAATTCATATGGGGTTTTATTGAATCTTGGATGGATTACGGATCAGTTCTGAGTAAAACATGCAGTGGCAACAGCATCAGCCTCGTGCGAGCAGCTTCCACAAGAGTTCTATTTCTTCTTTCAACTACCCCATTCTGCTGTGGAGTTCTAACAGCTGATGTCTGGTGAGTGATTCCAGTTTCTTCAAAATATGTTCTTAACTCCTGATTAGTGAATTCCGTGCCATTGTCAGTTCTTACAATCCTAACTAGAGCTTGAAGTAGGACTTGAATTCGCTTCAGAAAGGTGATGATGATGCCTGGTGCTTCGTCTTTTGATCTTAGAAACCTTACCCATGTATATCTTGAATAGTCATCGACGATAACAAGAATATACTTCTTCCCATTGATACTTTCAACTCTCATTGGGCCACATAAGTCCATATGCAACAAATGTAACTTATCGACCGAACTAGGTACAGTTTTTGATTTATATGTTGCCCGTTTGCTTTTACCTTGCTCACAGGATGGACATAAGTGTTCTTTGGTGTATTTGAATTTTGGGAGACCGGTGATGATGTCGTCTTTGGCAAGCTTTGTTAAGGTGTCGAAGTTGAGATGGGATAAACGTCTGTGCCACAACCAGGACTTAGTTTCGTCAGCTCTTTTCATGAGACAAATTGGTGATGAAGAGGCCATTTGGTTTATGTCGATAGCATAGAGACTGGTTCCACGATTTCCGGTTAAGAGATCATCTCCAATCAAATTCCTAATGAAACATGTATTCCTTCTGAATGCAACCTCTAAATCTGCGTCACAAAACTGTCCGACTGAAAACAAGTTGTTTCCCAAACCTTTGACATAGTAAACCCGAGTGATTAAAAAATTCCCGAATTGAAGATCTCCATAACCCAGAATAGCTGCTACATGATCATTTCCAAACCGAACTGTTCCCATGAACTTCCATACAAAGTTGATCAGCAGCTTCAGATTCTCGGTCATGTGCTTGGAGCAACCCGAGTCGACGATCCAAAGACAAATTTCAATGACCTGCGAAGAATAGATGGTTTTGTATATGGAAACCGTTTAACATTTGGTTCCAGGGGGTTAGAGGTAACATATGAATCACACATAGAGAAGGTTTCTACTTGCTCTATTGGAGCCATTTGCAATGTACCATTCACTAGTGTAAACTTTCTACCAGTTGGTTTCCAAACACACATCTTAAGATAGTTCCTAGGCAATATTCGACTAGTGGTTGACCTAGATTTTGCAATCAGTCTTTGAATGTATCTAGTCTTAGCACTTGTTCCTGGAGGAACATCTTTCTTAGCAGGCTTATCATTCACAATCACAGTATTAGAAACAATATCATCACAAACATTTTCAGACAAAGATTTCTTGTTCATTAAACAAACTGATTCATTACATGCACTTGAAATATTGTCTTTAACATTACATCCAGATGACATATGTTTCTTATTCGAAAGCGATAAAATCCTAGGGTGTTCTTCTACTCCTTCCGTTTTATTCTTGATTTCATTCTTAGATGCAGGCGAGACTCTATTCCTTGTATTGCTCCTAGGCTTTGGTCTACTGCTCCTAGAGGTACTTTCTACTCCTGTAGAAGGTAAGGCACACACATTAGGATTTATCTTGTTGTCATTTGAATTTGTTATCGCATTCCTAGTCTCTTTTGGATTTTCTTTCACACTTTTGTCTATCGCCCTATATTTTTGGGATGTAGAGGTAGACGCAGTAGTGGGACTAATCCTATAAAGGCCAGGTGCTATCACTTTTGGTGTTTCGACAACAGCTTTCCCTTTATCAACACTTGTTGATTTTTCACATTGTTTAGGCAAGGGTATAGAAATAGACATTTTTGGTTTAACAACTGGCTTGTCCTTAGTTTCCTCACCCTTCCTATTTTGACTTTCAAGCTGAGACTTCAAAAGATCAATTTGCTTTTGCATGTTTTGGTAAGAACGCTCGTACGATAATTTGTCATACTTACATTCTTCCTTTTTCTGATCAAGTTGTTTAAAATATGTTACATTTTCTTTTTCAATCTTAGCAAGCACATTTTCATATTTTTCAACAATTGCAGAAGTCTCAGCTCGAAGTCTTTCATCATCCTCTATAGAATATGTTTGATAAATAATGGACATAATTTCAGTCGATAGAGCTACTTTAAAGAGAGTGT
The DNA here is from genome assembly GCA_021014915.2 of Artemisia tridentata subsp. tridentata. Lineage (NCBI taxonomy): Eukaryota > Viridiplantae > Streptophyta > Magnoliopsida > Asterales > Asteraceae > Artemisia > Artemisia tridentata. The sequence continues at coordinate 17,707,428 of CP139504.1, forward strand.
CATTGTGTCTTTCCAAAACTTTTATGTGTTCAATGTTTTCATTAGCTTCTTTCACCAGGGATTTGTGGTCCTTGACAAAGTCGGCGGTTTCATTCAGAAAAGTTCTTTCAACATTCAGAACTACCGCATAAATTGCAGATAGTGGAGGAATGATATCTTTTTCAAACATCTTTTTCTGTTCTGTATGAAAACTTTAAAACCAATCATTGTAGTTACTATTTGTTTTGGATGCCACAGTCATTTGAAGCGTTTCAACTCTCCTTTTAAGATCATCCAAATATTGTCTAGCTTCACTTGTGTTACAAGTGTTCTTAGAGAATATTTGTTCGATGTTAGAAAGATGTTTCGAAACAACTTTTCTTTTTGCGACAGCCACTGGTTTTTTGAAAAACAATGGTGACTCTTTTTGCACAAGATGAATGCCAGAATCTGTATTAAGTTTGTTATAATCAATTGGTTTAATTTCTGGGTTCATTTGTCTCATTTTAACACGACTCTCTTCGGCAAGCTCAATCATTTCATAGGAATCACGAACCTCGGGAGGATTTTGGTTATCATTTAGCACACTGCCATTATATAACACATTCTTATGTTGCTGAGCTTTCTTGAGATAATAAGGGTTTTCACAACCGATAGCCATTTTCTTCATTTTATGTAAAATTGGGTTTGGATCGTTAGTTAACAAATTAATTGTTTGTGTTGAATGACCTGTTTTTACAAGCAATTCTTCCAACTTTTTAATGCTTTCTTGTTTGTCAATGATTTCATCAAGAAGATCATTTTCTCGTTTTGAAAACTTAGCATTCAATTCTTTCTTCTCTTTTTCAAGATCAGAACAAATTGAATTTGGTTTAGAAAGTTGGGTGGTTAATTCAGAAATTTCCTTGTTTAGGGATTTTATTTGCATGTTCAAGTTAACATCGAGAGTGTCGTATTTGATTCGCAAATGTTTCTCCCTTAACATAGAATCTCTATAACCAGTTTCAAGTTTTGACTGTCGTTTGTTATTAAATTCAAAAGCTTGTTCATTTACCTTATATCTCTCAAGCTCAGCGGTCAATTTCTCATTCGCGGCCTTAACATCGCGATTGATCTTTTTGACCTTTTCGATTTCAATACTACAATTATTCAATAATGATTCAAATAAAGCACGTGTATCCTCATCATTCTCAGTATGCTGTGACCCGAAACCTCCATTAGGATCCAAATCTGGAGTAGCCAAATTAGTATTACTACAACTTGGGGAGTCCATATATGTATCATAAGTGAGAGTAGGAGTCGCAGGATGCTGTTCATTTTGAGGTGACATATTAAACATTTCATTATTGTGACATGTAGCATATGTGGGTACCTCAGAGATTCCATTGATATCATAAGCAGGAGGTGCTTCAGAATCTGTGTCATATTTAACCTCCTGAAGATTGGCCATGAAAATGAAGTTGGCATCGATATCTTCCAAGTCTTCCATATCATCCATCAGTGCCATAAAATCATTCTCCTCTGCACTCAACTGTAACCCGGCTGTTTCCTTCTGTGCCAACATCAATGCTTTCTGCAGATAGGCTGGATCTTTCTTTTTAGGCTTGGTGGGACAGTTCCTTGCCATGTAACCAATTCCTTGGCAGTTGAAACATTTCATCACATTACCCTAATTTATATTCCCAACATTCCCAGCAACTGGAGCAGCAACATTCCCAAACTGATTACCCATATTCTGACCCCTTTGATTTCCAGCAACTTGACCCAACTGATTCTGATTACGCATAAACTGACCCCTCTGATTGCCTTCATACTGCCCTTGATTACCCATTTGAAACCCTGTAGCATATCCTTGCTGATTCCCATAAACTCCAACCATTTGTCCTTGATGACCCATATTGAAACTCGGCTGTGCAATTTTCCTGTTGCGAATATTCGATGAAATCCTTTGGTTGTTGTTTGTTGGTGTGGAATAGCGTCCTTGGAATACTCTTGATAGAAGGGTAAATGCTTGAGACAAAACAACACTGTCATCATTGCCATCGTATTCAGTTTCTGGGTATTGTGGGTATTGTTGTTGTGGAATGACTTGTTGTTGTGGGTAGAATGGTTGTTGTGGAACAAATTGTTGTTGCGGGAAGTTTTAAGTGGGAGTGGATGATGATGGTTGTGTGTTCACTGTTGAAGGTGTTGGTGTTTGAGCAATCAATGCAAGAGGATCATGTTGTTTGACTAGCTTCTCTTTCCTTACTTCATCTACCTCTTTCTGGTTTTACTTCAAAAAATCATACAGTTGATCATAGTTCACCTCATGAAGATTCTTTGTTTGGTTCTCAATTGTGACATATCGTCCCCATTCCTCTGGTAGGTTGTTGATGAACTTGATGTTTTGAACAATTTGCCTTGGAGCCAACTTGTTCCTGATGAGCTCATTCATGAGAGTACAAAACCTTGTGTAGTAAAATTCTATTGGTTCAGCCGGGGTGGATGTGAACTTCTCCCATTCAGTCAAAAGATTGTTTTCATTGTCTTGTTGACCAATTTCCGTACCATGACAAAGCCTTCGGACTCGTTCCCACATATCATAAGCAGTTTCACAACTGTCAACAGCACAAAATATTTCCTGTGGTAAACCGAGTTGAATTAAGTGCATGGCTAAGTCATCAGCTTTAATTTGTTTCCAATCATCTGCTGTGTATTCCTCTTCCTTTTGATCACGAAAGGATGGTTGAACGGGAGGTACTGAATTTGGATTACCCGGTTCTTGAACCTGACGAGGCTTGAATGGTCCTTTTTGGATGGAGTTAATCAAGAGTTTACCTTGTCCATTAGGTTTGGTTTTCATGTATCGAAGCATACGGCTTGTCCATGGAAGATAACTACCTTTTTCTAGCATTGAAGGACGGTTTTCGGCACCGGCTGCATGAATATCTTGTTGAGTAGTCATTGTTGTTGTTGTATGGTTAAGATGATGTTGGATCGGTTCAAAGAACTAGGAATGGGTTGGTTACGGTTCACGACAAAGTTGATATCAAACTTGGGTAACTTGAGTAACCTTTAAGTAACTTGAGAAAAATTTCACCAACTTGAGGAAATACCAAAGTCGAGGAAGCAACAAGCTCGAGGAACTCAAACTTGAGCAACTCGAGTATATTTATCAAACTTGGTTATGATGTTCCCAAAGTCGAGCAACTTATCAAACTAGGTTGAAATGTCACAAGGTCGAGCAACTAACTTGATTAACTTATCTAACTCGACTAAAATCTTCTACCTTGAGCAACTTTCTAAGTCGAGCAATTTTCTTCCACCAAACTCGAGCAACAAACTGAAACCAAACTCGAGTAAACCACCTCGAGCAAACCACCTAGAGCAAACCCAACTCGAGTAAATTCCAAATAGAGCAAACCCAACTTGAGCAACTGTTCAACTCGAGCAACCCTAGAAACTTAACTCGAGCAAGCAACTTTCCAGTAATGTCAAGTCGACTACCCAACTCGAGCAAATGATCTAACTCGAGCAAATGATCTAACTCGACTAAATCTAACTCGACTATGTAGAGTCTAACTTGACTAACACTTCAACTCGAGCAAACTTGAGTCTTCACCTAACTCGACTACCCCAACTCGAGCAAAATAATCAAACTTGAGCAGAATAACCAAACTCGAGCAAAGTTGAACTCGAGGAAAGTCACCTAACTCGACTACACTCTAACTCGAGCAAAGTGAGTCCAGTAACTCGAGCAAAGTTCTAACTCGACTAATTTCACCGAACTCGATGAAATAGTCACAACTCGGGCAAAAGGAACTCGGATGAACAGTAACACGCCCCAAAAAATTTCTAGATCTTTGATTTTTTGATTTTGCTCTTGATACCACTTGTTAAAGCCTAAAATCTATCCTAACCAATACAACTAACACTTGGAAAGATCAAAGAGAATAGTGGAACTTGAAATGAAACTTTATTAATCACACACTAAACTTTGATACAAACCCTAGAATGCCTAATGATAATCCCTAAGAGCACCAACCTTCCATATGGGGATGGAAGGTGCTATTTATACTTTTCAAGAGATGGGGTGGGCTTGGACTTGAGTTGGGCTTATACATGGATTACATTTAACTTACAAACTTAAGTCCAAGCCCATTGATTAAATAAACTAACTTATACAACGACACTCTTAATTAAAATATTACAAAGACAATGACCATCACTTTTTTTATAAATCCTAACACTTGGATTACAAGTGAAACAGCAAGAAGATGGAATTTTTATAAGTCAGGACAAGTATGTTGATGAAATCCTAAAGAAGTTTGATTTGGTTAATGTTAAATCTGCCAGTACCCCCATGGAGTCAAAGAAGCCATTGGTCAAGGATGAGGAAGCTGCTGATGTGGATGTACATCTTTATAGGTCCATGATTGAATCTTTAATGTATTTGACTGCTTCTAGACCTGACATCATGTTTGCAGTCTGTGCTTTTTCTAGGTATCAAGTAACTCCAAAGATTTCACATCTTCATGTAGTAAAAATGATCTTTAGATATCTCAAAGGCCAGCCTAAATTAGGTCTTTGGTATCCTAAAGTCTCTTTATTTGATTTGGAAGCTTACTCTGACAGTGATTATGTTGGTGCAAGTCTTGATAGGAAATCCACAACAGGAGGTTGTCAATTTCTGGGTAGAAGGCTTATTTCATGGAAATGTAAGAAGCAAACCATTGTAGCCACTTCTACTACTGAAGCAGAATATGTTGGTGCTGCTAATTGCTGTGGACAAGTTTTGTGGATTCTAAATCAGATGTTAGATTTTGGTTTCAACTTCATGAACACAAGGATCTACATTGATAATAAGAGCACCATCTGCATTGTGAAGAATCCTGTGTTTAACTCCAAAACCAAGCACATTGAAATTAGGCACAACTTCATTAGAGATGCTCATAAGAAGAAGCTGGTTCAGGTGCTTAAGATTCATACTGATGATAATGTGGCTGATCTTTTAACCAAAGCCTTTGATGTTAGCAGGTTCAATTTCTTAGTAGTTAACATTGGAATGCTAAATGTATAGCTGCATTGGTTCAGGGGAGGTAAATAGGCAGGTTATGGTATAATTGTTATGGAGTATGTATCCAAACAGGGGAGGAAAATGAGCTAAGGGGAGGAAGAAGTTCCAAGAAGTTTAAGCCAAATTGATAAGATCGTTTAAGCCCATCTAGGATATGTTGATGATTTTGATGATGTTCTTAGTAAAGCAATGGATTACACAGAAGAAGTGGAAATTCTTTCTACTGCGGAAATTCTTTCTACTGCTAAGTATAACAGTTTGTACTGCTGCTTGAAAATCTTTCTACTGCTAGTACAAAAAGTTTCTACTGTTGCATCAGAAGTTTCTACTGCTAAGAAAATGGATGTCTTTTAAGAAGCAGAATGAAGAGTTGTGACATGTTTTTTTTGGAAATCTGGAAGCTGTGATGGAATGAGAAGGATCAGTTCACCATGTCTAACAAACATCAAGAACTAACTAGTCCAGATCAAACGGTCTCTGGTAAAGACTTCTCAAATCCGTTAATGGATGATAGTTTGCCAAAAACTATATGGTTATCAACTCACCATGCTTCACAGTGAAGAGTTGGCTAGTCCAAAGCAAACGGCTCTTGGTAAAGACATCTCAAATCCGTTGATGGTTGATAGTTTACCAAAAACTATATGGTAATCAATGCACCATGTTTCTATAACAAAGCATTGGCTATTCCAGAGCAAACGACTACTGGTAAAGAAATATCAAATCCGTTTATGGCTGGTAGTTTGCCAAAAACTACAAAGCCAACTTAGTTGGTATTGCTGTAAACAGGTTATTGTTGTTGTTTATGAAGATCATCTGGATAAAAATATAAGAGTTCAAAATCATCAAGAGAATATTTGAAGAACAGAGTGTTTGGACACATCCTCCACAGAAGAAATCAAAAGAAACCACAAGATTACAAAAGAGACTAAAAAGAGTTCAAGAGAAATCAAGAAATCAAGAGAAGCTTAAAGATAACACATAATCGGAAGAAACTTAGTGATTTGCAAAGAAATCATAAGTTTAGGGGAGGATTGTTGGGAATTATGTGCTTCGAAAGTTTCAACTGCTGGTTACAGTTAGTACTGTTAGTTATGTAGTTAGTACTGCTAGCTTTGAGTTAGTACTATTTGTGTTAGAAAGGTACTGTTAGAATGTTTTAGTTAGTACTGCTTATGTGATATGCATGAGTTATTATTAGAATGGATATGCAGAGATATGCACGGAGTTATATTAGGAAGAGATATGTAACATCTCTTTACACGTTATAAGCTATTAGGGTTTCCTTGGTGTATAAAAGGAACCTACGGCATTAGCACAAGGTGTAAGAAAGTCGTGTCTACTTTAGTTAGTAATCTGTAACCTAAGCAGATTAATAGTAATAAAAGTTCTTTTAGTATTCGTTGTTCTTCCTAGCAATACAAGTTAGATTCCGCATAACTTATATTGTTCATAGTCGGTGTTTCTCTTGTAGTTAGTTTGGATCTATCCAGATTAGCTACGACCCTTAACAGGCTAGAAGGATCCATTCAGATTGGGACCAACAATTGTGTTTTTCCAAAACATTGATTTGTTCAATGTTTTCATTAGCTTTCTTCACCAGGGATTTGTGGTCCTTGACAAAGTCGGTTGTTTCTTTCAGAAAAGCACTTTCAACATTAAGAACTACTGCATGAATTATAGTAAGTGTAGGATTGATTTCTGTTTCAAACATCTTTTTCTGTTCTGTATGAAAACTTGAATACCAGTCGTTGAATTTAATATTTCATTTAGATGCCACAATCATTTGAAGCGTTTCAACTCTCTTTTTAAAATCATCCAAATATCGTCTAGGTTCACTTGTCTTAAAAGAGTTACTAGAGGACATTTGTTCAATGTTAAAAAAATGTTTTGAATAAACTTTTCGTTTTGAGACAACAACTGGTTTTTTGAAAAACATTGGTGTATGTTTTTGAACAAGATGAACTCCAGAAAGTTTGTTAAGTTTTTCATAATCGATTGGTTTGATTTTTGGGTTCATCTGTCTCATTTTGTTTCTACTCTCTTCGGCAAGCTCAATCGTTTCAAAAGAATCCCGAACTTCGGGAGGATCATGTTTATCATTTAGCACACAACCATTATATAACACATTCTGTTCTTTCTGAGCTTTCTTGAGATGATAAGGGTTTTCACAACCGATAGCCATTTTCTTCATTGTATGTAAAATCGGGTTTGGATCGTTAATTAGCATGTTAATTGTTTGTGTAGAATGACCCGTTTTTACAAGCAACTCTTCCAACTTTTTAATGGTTTCTTGTTTGTCAATGATTTCATCAAGAAGATCATTTTCACGTTTTGAAAACCTTGCATTCAATTCATTTTTTTCTTTTTCAAGATAAGAATAAGTTGATTTTTGTTTAGAAAGTTGGTTGGTTAATTCTGAAATTCCTGTTGTTAAGGATTTAATTTTCATGTTCAAATTAACATCGAGTGTGTCATATTTGATTTTCAAATGTTTTTCTCTTAAAACAGAATCTCTATCACCAGTTTCGAGTTCTGACTTTCGTTTGTTATTAAATTCAAAAGCTTGTTCATTTACCTTATATCTCTCAAGTTCAGCGGTCAATTTTTCATTCGCGGCCTTAACATCGCTATTGATATTTTTGACCTTTTCAATTTCAATACTACAATTTTGCAATAATGATTCAAATAAAGCATGTGTATCCTCATCATTTTCAGTATGCTGGGACTCGAAGCCTCCATTAGGACCCATATCTGGAGTAGCCAAATTAGTATTGCTACAACTTGGCTTGTCCATGTATGTATCGTAAGTGGGTGCTGGAGTCGCAGGATGCTGTTCATTCTGAGGTGACATATCAAATATTTCATTATTGTGACATGTAGCATATGGTGGTACCTCAGAAATTCCATTGACATCATAAGCAGGAGGTGCATCAGAATCCGTGTCATACTTAGCCTCCTGAAGATTTTCCATGAAGATGCAGTTGGCATCGATATCCTCAAGGTCTTCCATATCATCCATCAGTGCCATGAAATCATTCTCCTCAGCATTCAACTAAAACCCTGCCTTTTCCTTCTGTGCCAAAAGCACTGCTTTCTGAAGATACTCAAGATCTTTCTTTTTAGGCTTGGTGGGATAGTTCCTTGCCATGTGACCAGTACCCTGACAGTTGAAACACTTTAACAAATTCCCTTGATTCATATTCCCAACATTCCCAGCAACTGGAGCAACATTCCCAAATTAATTAACAATATTCTGGTTCCTAACATTCTGACCCCTTTGATTTCCAACAGCTTGACCCATCTGATTCCTAGCATACTGACCCATCTGATTTCCTGCATATTGCCCTTGATTACCCATCTGAAACCTTGTAGCATATCCTTACTGATTCCCATAAACTCCAACCATTTGTCCTTGATGACCCATGTTGAAACTCGGCTGTGCAATCTGCCTGTTGCGAGTGTTCGAAGAAATCCTTTGGTTGTTGTTAGTTGGTGTGGAATAGCGTCTGATGAACTCAAATAAGTACATTTTATTACTATCATTTATCCTATTAATTTGACTTGTTTTACTATATTATGTATGAGGATTGATACTTAATCGTTTACTTTTGTAATTCTCAGGTAAAAACAAGCATTTGGTGAAACTTAGCGATTTTGGACTGATCATGGAGCAAAACATGCAAGAAGTTAAGAGTCTACTGAAATGAAGAAGATCAAGACTAATCTGCTCCAGATGCGCCGCATCTCACTCATTACATACGGCGCATCTCTATCAAGATATCACCAGATACGATCCAAGATACAAGAGGACATGCGCCGCATCTAATCATGGAGTTACGCCGCATCTTCTGGCGGTGTACGAATATTCCTGAATATTATAATCTTGGACCCCACGCGAAGTTAAGTCAATGCGCCGCATCTACTTACTAGATGCGCCGCATCTTCCCTCAGACAGAAACTATAAATACCCCAAGACCAGACGAATTTCGAGAGCAATATATTAGATTCGAAGACCGAAGCAGCAGAACCCTAGGACGAATTCAGTCAAGGAGGCAGCACAAGACACACCAAACGAAGATACAAGAGCTGTAAGAAGGTGCTGCATGTGTTTAATTCATTAAGTAGTTTTGTTTTATTGTGTTAGCAAACTTTAATTCATCAGGATTGGTGGCTTGTGTAATGTGACAACGAAAGATTGCACTCCCTTTAATACTTGCTTTCCCATCAATTAAAGTTTATATGTTGATGTCTTTAGTTACTACTTATTAGTGCATTGATAACCTCTGTGTTTATTAGTGGCTTGCGGGCATTTGACTGCGGAAAATAATGTGGCTCCCACGGTTATTACTAAATTGATCACTTAGGAATAACTTTTAGACATAAGTAATCATTAAGGGTTTACTCGCCGATAAGAATAGGACCAACGAGAAAGGGTTAACTACATACACTTCATATAAAGCTATCAATAAAACAAGTGACAATCTACTTAATCATAAGGACAGCCCTCTTATTGTCTCGAGTATTTATCTGTGTACGTGTGTGCTACTTGCTGATTCGTGCCTATTGGTTTATTTTATTATTTAATTGCAAACAAATCGTGCCAGTCTCTCAGGCTGAAACCCCCTTGCGTTAGGATATTAAAATACTGATTAGAATAACGAGATAATATGTTCCACTCTTAGTGATCGACACTCTACTTACCATTATATTCATACTGACCGGGTACACTGCTCGTTAAGTGTGTGTGTTATTGATAAGTCGGCTAAATATAAATTTAAAACTTGAGTAGGCATTAAAACTGCTAAACCGCAACGACACATCACGCGCATCAAGTTTTTGGCGCCGCTGCCGGGGAGTGAATTGTTATTATCTGTTAATTTGATTAGTATTTTAATTAGGTTTTTCTTTTTATTAGATTAATTGCATCATTGTATTATTTTGCATATTTGTTGTTTTGTGTGTTATTTGTTTGCTTTTATTTTTGTTTTTGTGTTTATTTTTGTTTGTGTGTTTTAATTTTTGTTTTTATTTTTCGTATTTTTTCTGTTCTGCTATCGTTGTACTGTGCTAAATCAAACGATACGGCGCATCTGATCTCTCAGATACGGCGTATTGCGTTTAATTTTTTTTAAATACAACGCGTTTAATTAATTCGATACGACGCATTCATAAATTCTAAGCGGCGTATCTATTTTCTGGATAAAGTCTGATTAAATTTTAACGATTATAAGATACGGCGTATCCAACTTTTTGGATACGGCGCATCGTCTGCAGATATCAGCAACGTTTATTTTTCTAATTTCCGAACGGAAAATATTCTGACTTACCCTTATACTAGGAAGCTTTTACTTTGAAATCTTCTTGTTCTTAATTTTCAGGAACAATGTTCGATATTTTCCCATACTGGTTCGGAAGACCACAAAGAAACCTTACTATGGAAGAGTTTGCACTACTAATCGCTCAAGCTAATGAAAAAGAACATCATGAAGCAAGAAACTTTATTACTGAATTCAAAGGCAGTCATGAGCTGTTACTAAAGGAACAAAACAATATGATCAATGGTTTGGCAATTGAAGTGCACCAATTGTCAACAGTGCTTAACAAGGTTCTTTTGGTAAGGCACGATCTGAAAGGAATTACAACCAGAGGCGGAAAGTCAACCTTTCAAATCGGAGAGACACCCGAGGATGACAGTACCAAAAAAATTTCCCCTGAATCTTTATCACCTGAGCAAGAGCAACCAAAAGAGACTGATCCAGAACCTGTAATTAGAAGAGAACCTTCTGTTGAACCTAAACGATCAACACCACCTTTCCCACATAGGGTAAGGAAAGAGAAAGAAGATGCCTATCAAAAGAAATTCCTGGAGAATCTCAAGCAGCTGCAGCTAAGCATACCATTTATGGAAGCCCTAGTGCAAATGCCGAAATATGCTAAATATCTAAAAAGCTTGCTTACAAACAAGTCTAAACTCGAAGAGGCTTGCACCATAACAATGGGGAAAAGAAGCTCAGCGGCATTGCTCAACAAACTTCCGTCTAAAGAAAAAGATCCAGGGAGTTTCACTATTCCTTGTCAAATTAAAAATTTGCATATTGAAAATGCCTTAGCCGACCTAGGAGCTAGTATAAGTCTTATGCCCTCTTCTATGTATGATAAATTAGGTCTTGGTGAACCAAAACCTACTAGGATGTGCTTAGAACTAGCTGATAGGTCCATACAATACCCATTAGGAATAGCGGAAAATATATTAATAAAAGTTGATAAATTTGAATTACCTATCGACTTCGTTATCCTTGATATGCCTGAAAATTCTAGAACTCCTATAATATTAGGACGACCATTTTTAGCCACTGCTAGGGCCATGATTGATGTTTTTAATAAAAAAATAACTCTTACCATAGGAAAAGATGAGGTTGAGTTTAACATGGAACAATCTATGAGTAAAGATAATTCCGATGATGATGAATGCTATAACATCGATGTTTCTGATGACACGATTAATCAATTTACTCAGAGATTGTTAAAAAATAATTTGCTTGATTCTTTTCTGCTTAAAAATTTAGAAAACAAAATTGCTATAGAAGATCAAGTTGATGAGAATACTATTGATTATAATTTAGCTGCTGATTCTGCTGTATGTAACGCGATACGGCGCATCGAAAACCTCGATGCGGCGCATCTATCTGATGACAGCAGCGATATAATTAAAGAACAGGTTTATTCCGCTAGTGCTACTGAAATTGATAATGTTAAACCTGTGCTTAAGGATCTTCCTTCTACTTTGGAATATGCTTATTTAAACGGAAATACTAATTCACCCGTTATTATTGCATCTGACTTAACGCCAAAAGAAAAAGAGTCTCTTTTGCAGGTACTATATAAACGAAGAGGAGCATTAGCATGGAGTATGTCTGATATTAAGGGAATTAGCCCGTCATTTTGTACACATAAAATCCTTATGGAGGATGAATTCAAACCAACTATCCAACCTCAAAGGCGTTTGAATCCAAAAGTCCAAGATGTGGTGAAAAATGAAATCGTAAAGTTACTTGACTCCGGACTTATCTACCCAATTTCCGACAGCTCGTGGGTCAGTCCTATCCACGTTGTACCAAAAAAAGGAGGAATGACAGTAGTACTCAATGACGACAATGAGCTAATCCCTTCAAGAACTGTTACCGGATGGAGAGTTTGCATCGACTACCGCAAACTCAATGATGCTACGCGAAAAGATCACTTCCCTCTTCCATTTATTGATCAAATGTTAGAAAGACTATCAGGATATGATTATTATTGTTTTTTGGATGGTTTTTCAGGTTTCTTCCAAATACCCATTGCCCCCGAAGATCAAGAGAAGACGACTTTCACCTGCCCTTATGGAACCTTCGCCTATAGGAGAATGCCGTTCGGACTATGCAACGCCCCTGCTACTTTCCAACGTTGTATGACGGCTATCTTCCATGATATGGTAGAAGACTTTATGGAAGTCTTCATGGACGACTTTTCGGTGTTCGGTAACTCATTTAATGATTGTCTCTTTAAACTTGATAAAATGCTTGCTAGGTGTGAAGAAACTAACCTTGTTCTTAATTGGGAAAAATGTCATTTTATGGTTAGAGAGGGAATTGTGTTAGGACACAAAATTTCTGGGAAAGGTATAGAAGTCGATAAAGCTAAAATTGATGTAATTGCCAAACTACCTTACCCCACTAACATAAAAGGCGTTAGAAGTTTTTTAGGGCATGCTGGATTTTATCGTAGGTTCATAAAGGATTTTTCAAAAATATCTAGGCCTATGACCCAATTGTTGCTAAAGGATGCAAAGTTTGATTTTTCTGAAGATTGCAAAAAGGCATTTAATATACTTAAAGAAAAACTAACTTCTGCACCCATTATAATTTCGCCGGATTGGAATCTGCCTTTTGAACTAATGTGTGATGCTAGTGATTATGCTGTTGGAGCCGTACTTGGCCAAAAGATAGATAAGAAATTTAAGCCAATTTATTATGCTAGCAAAACATTGAATAATGCCCAAGAACACTACACCACCACGGAAAAAGAACTTTTAGCAGTAGTTTTTGCATTCGATAAATTTAGATCATATCTTATATTGTCAAAAACTATGGTTTACACTGACCATTCTGCTTTGAAGTATTTGTTCAATAAACAGGATGCCAAGCCAAGGCTTATTAGGTGGGTTTTATTGCTCCAAGGATTCGATATTGAAATTAAAGATAAAAAGGGTGCCGAGAATCTAGCTGCTGACCACTTATCTAGACTTGAAAACCCTGATATGGAGGTGCTTGACGAAAGGGAAATAGCTGATGACTTTCCTGATGAACACCTTATGATGGTAGGAATTAAGAGCAATAATAATGGACCATGGTATGCCGACTTTATAAACTTTATTGTTGCAAATGAAATTCCAAAAGGGCTAACATCCGACGAGAAAAGAAGGTTTATAACTCGCGCTAACGAGTATATTTGGGATGAACCTTATGCCTTTAAATCATGTCCTGACAATATTATACGAAGATGCGTAGACGGTGATGACATCGCAACAATATTGGCACATTGCCATTCAGGGCCAACAGGGGGACATCACGGTCCAGTCATCACAAGAAGAAAGATCCTGGATGCGGGATTTTATTGGCCCACTATGTTGGAGGATGCGAAAGATTATATAAAAGGATGTGATGCGTGTCAACGATCCGGAAATATTACATCAAGAAACGAAATGCCGCAAAACTATATCCATGTATGTGAGGTTTTCGACATATGGGGATTAGACTTCATGGGACCGTTTCCTGAATCTAAAGGTAATAAATATATTTTGGTTGCTGTTGATTACGTATCAAAATGGGTCGAAGCGCAAGCATCTCCAACAAACGACAGCAAGGTAGTACTTAAATTTTTGCAAAGTTTGTTCTCTAGGTTTGGAATTCCTAAAGCATTGATTAGTGATAGGGGAACACACTTTTGTAATCACCATCTGGGAAAAGCCTTGCAAAAATATGGAGTATATCATAGGGTTTCCACCGCATACCATCCTCAATCAAATGGTCAAACTGAAGTAACCAATAGAGCTATAAAACGAATTCTTGAAAAAACGACTGGGTATAATCCTAAAGGGTGGTCTGACAAGTTAAATGATGCTTTATGGGCATTCCATACAGCCTATAAGACACCAACGGGATGCACTCCATTTCGTCTTGTATACGGAAAAGCATGCCACCTACCGGTCGAAATTGAACAAAGTGCATATTGGGCTTTGACGAATTGTAATATGGATATGGAAGCTGCAACGAAGAACCGTTTCATGGAACTTAATGAACTCTATGAACTAAGAGATGAGGCCTACAAAAATACTAAGATCTACAAAGAAAGAACTAAAAGATGGCATGACTCGAGGTTACGTGGGGATAAAACGTTTACTATTGGAGAGAAAGTGCTACTATTTAATTCCAGATTAAAGATGTATCCTGGTAAACTTAAATCAAGATGGACGGGACCGTTCGTTGTCAAGAAAGTGTATCCATATGGAACTATTGAAATATGCGATAAAAATGGTTATATATTCAAAGTGAACGGGCAACGTGTGAAGAAATACTTTGATAATAAAATTGAGGATAATGAGAACGAGGTGGTGGAGTTTGAACCTGAAGTATTGGAGTAAAGAGCTGAACGTGAGTCTAACTTGAAGACTCTGGAATAAAGACAAGTGCTTACCGAGAGACAACCCGGAGAATTTTTATTATTCTGTTTTCTGTGTCGAGTCAGTCAGGCCCGCATGAGGATACGGCGCATCTCAATTCTGAGATGCGACGCATCTCCTGCAATGGTCATATCCTATTTTATTTTTCTGCATTTTTATTTTCGACTTTAAAACTATTTATCAGTTTATTTTAATGCTGCGCAGCCCTGGTTAAGGATGCGGCGCATCTTTATACTGATCCGTATTTATTCCAGGCTCGATACGGCGTATCTTCTTCCATAAGATACGGCGCATCGACTGACCTGATGATTTTCAGTTTTAATTTTTAAGTTTTATTTTTCCTAACTACTAATGTATTATGCAAGTTTGAACCTTTCTTATCTTAGGTGTGTTTTAAAGTGTTGGTGGTATTATAGTTTCCTGGATTTCCTGTGGATACATCAAGTATGAAGCTTTAACGTTCTCATCCACAAGAAAGATGATTTTTGCTCTTATCAAATGGAGGATCATACCGAGCAAATCTCAGGGGAGTTTTCCCGTTCTAATTCTTTTATTTTCCAGTTTTTAACCTTTTATACAAACAACGAGGACGTTGTTTAACTTAAGTGGGGGGATTGGAGAATTAGAACACTTAACAATTACTTGTCCTAAACTTTTTCAAAAATTATGCTTAAAATGTGCTTAATATATCAAACTTAAAAATTTTTAGCATGTTTTTGTTTAAGATCTAAGTTGCATAGCTGCACACATGACGTTATTTTCAAAAATTGTGATTTTTCAAAATTCACAAATCTATGAGTGTGCCGGTGACTTGTAAACTTTAGAACTTGGCTTGTATACTATTCGAGACCACCATAATAAGTATTATATTTATATAATTGGAATGACTTGTCTAAATTGGTAAAATTCTAGGATTACACCCAAATAGCCTATTATATATTATGTGTTATTAACTAACTACACTGGTTAGTTAACCCCCGTATAAACCCTTTTGTTACTCTCATTTTTAGAGTAAGATACCCCTAGAAAAACACTCAGAGCCATTCCTTTCGTTTCTTACACCTATGTTTAAAATGTTTCGTTACACCCTTACACCTTAGCCTACCCTGTAGATTAGAATCCGTGGTTGGTTAATTGCTATAGGCAAAGTGTGTTTCCTTACATTACCTGTGTTCGCGTGCGTAATTCATTATCTATGGTTAGGTCGGGAAATTGCACAATGCAATTGGAGTGAAAGTAAATATTGTATATCTTTAAGTTTATTTTTCGTGTGTTTACTACTTTCACTATTACCGTTATTTCTGAAGTATGAAAAGTATGGAAAAATTATCCAGAATTATCATTATAGTGATGTGGTGAAATTTTACACATCTATGTCTATGTTTGAAAAAAAAAAAAAAAAAAAAAAAAAAAAAAAAAAAAAATCGAAAAAATAAGAAAAGAAAAAGAAAAAGAAAAGTTGGAAGTTTGTTTTAACCAACTTATGTAAAGTTTTGTATTAAGTGGTCGATATCACCACTATTTGTTGTACTATATCTATGGATTGAATGGGAATTGGCAGTTATGGGAACGCCAATTAAGGTTTATTCTTTGATTAAGATCTTGTTGAGTATAATTCGTGTCTACCTAAAGCGTGTGTTTCAAGTGTTAAAGCGTGAGTTATTCAATGATATGAGTCTTATTCATGGGATGGTTGGGATAGTGATTAACCACACTTAGGATTTTAATTTATTTGTTTTGTTTATTTTTCATTTTACACCAATTTATATCCCAAATATTATCCATGCCCTTTATTATTCTTTATCCAACCAAACCTTTGATTTATTGAGATTAGGGATTTGAGCAATCTTAAGTATCGTAGTCGTGGATTCGGCTATGTATTTATGATTTTGTCGCCCTTTTTGATATATTATTATTGGTGAAGTTTGGACCTATCTTTAGCCTATTCGAGTTAAGGATTTGAGCAATTGCAAGTATCGTGTTCATGGATTCGATCATGTATTTGTGATTTTGTCACCTTTTCTGGAATTTGAGATCGATAGTGATCAAGAATAATTAACCCTTAAGCCTGAAAACCATTTTTATCGCTTTAGACTTGTTATTCCTTAGCTTTAGTGGAGGAGATGTGTATACTTGCCAAGCTTATGATAGAATATTCGTCACGACTGGACAGTTAAACGATTAGATTTGCTTTTATCAACTTATTTTATTTTACTTCTAATTCGTTAAGTGTTTAGTTGTGTGATTATGAAATAAACGAATACATGCTTAAATATAAAAATAAATCCTAACATCTTTTAGGATACATTTTCATAAGAGAAATTCTAAGGTTTACTTGGGGACAAGTGAAGTTCAAGTGGGGGGATATTTGATGAACTCAAATAAGTACATTTTATTACTATCATTTATCCTATTAATTTGACTTGTTTTACTATATTATGTATGAGGATTGATACTTAATCGTTTACTTTTGTAATTCTCAGGTAAAAACAAGCATTTGGTGAAACTTAGCGATTTTGGACTGATCATGGAGCAAAACATGCAAGAAGTTAAGAGTCTACTGAAATGAAGAAGATCAAGACAAATTTGCTCCAGATGCGCCGCATCTCACTCATTACATACGGCGCATCTCTATCAAGATATCACCAGATACGATCCAAGATACAAGAGGACATGCGCCGCATCTAATCATGGAGTTACGCCGCATCTTCTGGCGGTGTACGAATATTCCTGAATATTATAATCTTGGACCCCACTCGAAGTTAAGTCAATGCGCCGCATCTACTTACTAGATGCGCCGCATTTTCCCTCAGACAGAAACTATAAATACCCCAAGACCAGACGAATTTCGAGAGCAATATATTAGATTCAAAGACCGAAGCAGCAGAACCCTAGGACGAATTCAGTCAAGGAGGCAGCACAAGACACACCAAACGAAGATACAAGAGCTGTAAGAAGGTGCTGCATGTGTTTAATTCATTAAATAGTTTTGTTTTATTGTGTTAGCAAACTTTAATTCATCAGGATTGGTGGCTTGTGTAATGTGACAACGAAAGATTGCACTCCCTTTAATACTTGCTTTCCCATCAATTAAAGTTTATATGTTGATGTCTTTGGTTACTACTTATTAGTGCATTGATAACCTCTGTGTTTATTAGTGGCTTGCGGGCATTTGACTGCGGAAAATAATGTGGCTCCCACGGTTATTACTAAATTGATCACTTAGGAATAACTTTTAGACATAAGTAATCATTAAGGGTTTACTCGCCGATAAGAATAGGACCAACGAGAAAGGGTTAACTACATACACTTCATATAAAGCTATCAATAAAACAAGTGACAATCTACTTAATCATAAGGACAGCCCTCTTATTGTCTCGAGTATTTATCTGTGTACGTGTGTGCTACTTGCTGATTCGTGCCTATTGGTTTATTTTATTATTTAATTGCAAACAAATCGTGCCAGTCTCTCAGGCTGAAACCCCCTTGCGTTAGGATATTAAAATACTGATTAGAATAACGAGATAATACGTTCCACTCTTAGTGATCGACACTCTACTTACCATTATATTCATACTGACCGGGTACACTGCTCGTTAAGTGTGTGTGTTATTGATAAGTCGGCTAAATATAAATTTAAAACTTGAGTAGGCATTAAAACTGCTAAACCGCAACGACACATCACGCGCATCAGCGTCCTTGGAATACCTTTGTTAGAAGGGTAAATGCTGGAGTCAAAGCAGCACTATCATCGGTGTCAGTGAAATCTGGTTCTTGGTATTGTGGGTATTGTTGTTGTGGAATAACTTGTTGTTGTGGGTAGATGATGCGTGGTTTTGCGACCTTACAACAGGTTTTACCTCTCGAGGGATCTTAAGAGGCTTGCAATCCCCACCAGGCAGTGTACCTGACCGATATAGTATAGTGTAGTGGCAAGTACCGGGGGATTGATCGTTCACTAGGGGAATAGTGTCGTTAGGATTGAAAAACTACTCTAATAGGTCTAAGGGTGAGGGAAGATTCTTTTTGTATTTTTATATTTTTATGAAAGCAAGTAAAATCTCGGGTTTGAAGGAGTGGGCGGAATTAGTTGCTAGTCAACTAACCCAAATAACTACAATTGCAAATAAAATAAAATAACTGAAAATGAAAAGGTTGTGGAACTTATATGGAGAGAAATGTGTTTACTTAGATTTCCTTACTCCCTAACTATCTTTTACCGGTTGATTAGTGTGTATTAATTGCGTGGATGACGGGTGTATTCCTTAATACCAATCGTGGGGTGGCGTACGTACTTCCCCAACTCTATAAGCTCTTACTTCACTCCTATGTCGAGCCGGCTAAGAAGCCCCTAACATGGGATCACTAGAATTCGCTCATGCATTAAATACAACCATAAAAACCTTAGTACGCATTGGTTCATGTTTCCTAAGACGTTCAAGCAAGTTACCGTATAGGAGGTTAGCCAGTTTTCTTAAGCCTAACATCGATAAACAATCATCCAATACAATTAATAACACACCAACAACCAATAATCAATAGTTAGGTTTCATTAGATCTAAGCAAACACAAGATAAATCTAGCCTAGCATGTTAATTAAAAGACAAGAACAAGATATAATCAAACAACACATAGACATATTGAATGATTAATTGATTACTTATCTTCAATTAAACATGGGAGATCCAAGGGTATAAAACCCTTAAAAATGGCAGAAAATTCGTCTTAGGGTTTCTCCTCACAAAGTTGCACACTAATGACTAAAAATTGCAAAACTATATATAGAATTTAGGGGCTGACGGCGTCACGTTGTAGGAGGTGACGCCGTCACCTCGCCGCGGCTAGGGTTCCCGGATGGTGTTCCTGACGCCGTCCCTCTTTAATCCTCCAAAATCCACTCTGGCGCGTCAAGGGTTGACGCCGTCACAATTGTGCTTGACGCCGTCTCTCTTTAACTTAAACCGTGACGGCCTTGATCACCTTAAAGGGTGACGCCGTCAGACTTCCATTGTAAACCTTTCTGGCGCGTCACGTGTATTTGTCATATCCACCTCTTTTGCCAAGCCGTGATGCCGTCAGGAGCAATCCTTGACGCCGTCACGTGTACTTTTCCAGCAGCTTTGGAGACTTTGTCGTTTTCTTCACTTTTATGCTCCAAAAACGTCCAAAATGCTTCCTTTTCCAGATTTCTTCTCCAAAGTACCTAAAATGACAAAAGGAACGATTTAGGGCAATATTTGATCAAATAAATACGATTTAGGGCTTAAATGACCCCCTAAAAGCGGTACACTTTTCGCTTCATCAAATACCCTTACACTTGAGATTTGCTTGTCCTCAAGCAAATGCGCTTTTATTCTAATCAAAATACAAGTTAGGGGTCATTTAACGCTAATATAAAAGTAATTACAACAAATAGTCGTTCCACTTTAATCATAATAAGCACGGAGATTACAAACTAGCACCTCACAAGTAGTGTTTAGATACTCACATCTCTCAAGTGTCATAAAAGTATATCTCATAAATGAAAATGGATAATATCTCTCACTACCTGTCATAGCAAATAGATTACCATAGGCTTGGGAAAGGGTCAAAAACCTCCTCCACTAGGCGTAAGCACCTAAGATAAACTATCAAAGAGGGCTTTTAAACGGGTTATAACGTTAGGTGTAGGGATATGATAAACACGGATTTGTTGGATAAAGGATATTTTACTGGTGGCGAGTTAAAGATCTTGATTAATTACATGTACAATATGGCGTTGCTAAGCCAAGACTAGACTCGACTTAAGCTAAAAACAAAAAACAAAAACATAAAATAAACATAAAATGAAACGGGATGGTAGTCCGTATGTTTTTTCTACTTTTCTTTTTCTCATTTTTTTGTATTTTTCTTGATTTTTTCGATTTTTTTTTTCATACACTCTTGCCCTACCATCCAAAATAATACATCGTAGGGGCGTTGCATTCCCCTTACACTTGAACTTTTACATAACTTCACAAATAACTATTATAATGACTCGGATTAAGATAATCGAAACACTTGGAGTACTTTTAAAATATTTAGCACATATGGGGGTAATAATGTTGTTCTTCCCCATTACTCCATTACACTAGTACTTTACCCATGAGTCCCAATCGTCCCAAAACAATATGTACAAGGATATGACTCGACTTAGCAACCATGTAATCAATTAGATAATTAACTTGGGGTTTAAACAAATGTTGTCACAATAATGCACTAAAAATGAGTGCATACAAGGTAGGCTAAGGCGATTTGGGTGTACATTTAAGTGGGGTGTAACAAATTCTTCCTTTAAGTAAAATGCTTAAAGTTAGAAACGAAAAGATAGGCTCTGAGGGGTGTACTAGGGGTATCGTGTACTAAAAATGAGTACAACGCAAAGGGTGTGGGAGAATTACTTGACCAATGTAGCCAATGTAATTATAACAAAAACACAGGTGTAAAACAATGGGTTAAACCTAATGCCTCTTATCATGTAGTAAATCTAACTACACGAATGTAGTCTCACTTGTGGCCTCGGAATGGTCCTAACGCAAGTTCTAGAATCTAAGTGCTACCGGTACACACATCATAGCATAAATGCTTTTCCTACCAATTCTAGGGGCGAACCTCACATATTTGGGGGTGGAAAATTTTTTTAGTGGTACGGTTTTGTGCTAGTCATATAACTCCTATCCATGAGACGCTCATTAAGATCAAAGTTTCACTCCTATATGTTGTAAAAAATTTTAAATTTGGCACTAAAATTGCCTTAACAGGTATTTCTCTCAGTTTTATTACACATCTACCATTAAACAAACAAAAATCAAGCGTAATAGCATTCTCTAAGGTATCGTACTTTACCCCCCCCCCCCCTTACACTTAAGATGAACATTGTCCCCAATGTTCAAATAACAAGATGTAAAAGTAAATAAGGTAAAAGAATGAAATTAAATACTCCCCTGATTCGCTCGGTGGATAAAGAGGTAACATGGTTAGATCTTCTTCCAAGGTAATGTTGAAGCTCCAAGACTAAAGCATCGCCAAAAGCTAGATTCCACATACATCTCCTTGTCCAAAATAACCTGTTAAAGCTGAGAAAACAAACACGAAAACCTGCATAACATCGGCGGGATAAATCTATATAAGGATATAATGCTTGTGGAATGATTATTTTGTAGATTCCTGGAGTTTATAAGTTAGAGATTTAATAAAAACTTTTTGTGATTCCGGTAGAAAAACAAAACTTTCAAAAATTTCAGAAAATTAAAACCTGACGCCGTCAGGTTGTAAGGCCTGACGCCGTCAGAAATGATCTGACAGAATTCTCATGTTAAGTTTCCAGAAAATTTCTGGAAAAACCTATACCTTACTCCCTGGAATTCCTGTAAAACATCATTATGACTCGATACAAGCATTTGACTCAAACAATTACTAATATGTATGTTAATTTAATATTGTTATGATTCATGTTCATTTGTTCTAATAAACCGATTTGGATTTCCCTTACACTTATCTTTTGCAAAATACCTTTATATGTAGTTAAGACGAAGTTAAAAACAAGATAAAGCATTTTCACAATTTAGTTTCGAACATGAATCAATAATAATAAAAATTAAACATACATACGGAAGCAAATAAAATCAAACAAACAAATAAATAAACACACAAAGCAAATAAAGCTTGGGTTGCCTCCCAAGAAGCGCTTGTTTTTGTTCGAGTCACGAGCCTGACTCTACCCTTATTTAACGGAAATAGGGGAGGTTTTCCCTACACTTAGGATTAAGTGTGGGTGAAAGTAGCGATACACACCCTTAGGGTGGAAATATGCCACGTGAGGAAAGAGTGACGGGTGAATTATATGCTCAAAGGTGCGGGATCCTATCATCATAACCTTACCTAATTCAATTGGGTTAGTGGGCGGATTAAGATTTTCTCCTAGAAAGGGATCATCTTCTATCAACTTCGAGAGACTCCAAGTTAAGAATCCACTTTGACCTAATAAACCCGGTTTAAACCCATAATATTTCTTGTGATCAATCATAAATGGGTGATGTAAGTATGTAAGGTCATGGTTCACTCCTATGTTAGCTTCCTTTCTACAAGGCCTAGAGTCTACTACCTTAATCTTAACATTACCCGGACTACATGGTTTGATGGGTGGATCAGGACCTAATTCAATTCCTAAGTTCACATCTAAGGATGGAAGATTAGGTAACGGTTTTGGTTTAGGCTCCGGTTCATCAAAACTAGGAACTTCCATAGAACTAAAAGAAAGGTTATGACTACAAGTATTCAAACCTATTTCTTCTAGTTTTGTTTCTTCCAAAGGTTCTACTTCAATTGGGGTTCCTATAGTCCCTTCTACTTCTTCCGGGTAAGTCACGGGCGGTGTGTATGCCTCGAATGATGGTAGGACTTGTGGGGTACTTTGTAGGTTTGTGTTATTTACCTCATCCTTCCTTGTCTCTATATCAATTATATCCACATCATGTGTTTTAGTAGAATCTAACCCAAACATGTTCCTAAGTATCTCAAATCCTTCTCTAGCCATTTCAAGTTCTAAGTCCGATTCATAAGAATCTTCCCCGATAACATGATTACTATGTTCAATTTGCCTAAAGGATTTATCATGTGTTCCTTGAGATTCAAAGTCATTGATCATAAAACCTAGGTCTTTTTGCTCAATATGCTCATGTTCGGCTAAATCCTCCTCAATTGTTTCCTCAAGTTGTGATGTATACGAACCCATTAATTCATTAAACTTATGGTTCACGGTTAGGAGGCTTTCCTCAAAGTTTTTCCAAAGGGTCTTATTAAAAGGAGTTGATCATAACAATGATTGTTTAATAGAAGCCACACATGCACATAATTCATCAAACCTATCAAACTTTATACCCATCTCCTCTTGTATATATCTAAGATCACTTAAAAATTCATTGGAACAACAGGAAGCAAATCTATCCTTGTAAAGTAATTGTAACTCTATTGTTAATGATCTAAATGGAATTTCATCCGCCATGGTGACAAATGAAAATGGTTTTACAAACAAAGGGCACAAAGAAAAAGATAGACTAAAGAAATCTAATAAAAAGAAAAATAAAAATCTCACTAGAAAGGAATCTAGTGAGTAGACCTAATAAAATAAAAATTCAACCTAAACAATAACTATTCCCCGGCAGCGGCGCCAAAAACTTGATGCGTGGTTTTGCGACCTTACAACAGGTTTTACCTCTCGAGGGATCTCAAGAGGCTTGCAATCCCCACCAGGCAGTGTACCTGACCGATGTAGTATAGTGTAGTGGCAAGTACCGGGGGATTGATCGTTCTCTAGGGGAATAGTGTCGTTAGGATTGAAAAACTACTCTAATAGGTCTAAGGGTGAGGGAAGATTCTTTTTGTATTTTTATATTTTTATGAAAGCAAGTAAAATCTCGGGTTTGAAGGAGTGGGCGGAATTAGTTGCTAGTCAACTAACCCAAATAACTACAATTGCAAATAAAATAAAATAACTGAAAATGAAAAGGTTGTGGAACTTATATGGAGAGAAATGTGTTTACTTAGATTTCCTTACTCCCTAACTATCTTTTACCGGTTGATTAGTGTGTATTAATTGCGTGGATGACGGGTGTATTCCTTAATACCAATCGTGGGGTGGCGTACGTACTTCCCCAACTCTATAAGCTCTTACTTCACTCCTATGTCGAGCCGGCTAAGAAGCCCCTAACATGGGATCACTAGAATTCGCTCATGCATTAAATACAACCATAAAAACCTTAGTACGCATTGGTTCATGTTTCTTAAGACGTTCAAGCAAGTTACCGTATAGGAGGTTAGCCAGTTTTCTTAAGCCTAACATCGATAAACAATCATCCAATACAATTAATAACACACCAACAACCAATAATCAATAGTTAGGTTTCATTAGATCTAAGCAAACACAAGATAAATCTAGCCTAGCATGTTAATTAAAAGACAAGAACAAGATATAATCAAACAACACATAGACATATTGAATGATTAATTGATTACTTATCTTCAATTAAACATGGGAGATCCAAGGGTATAAAACCCTTAAAAATGGCAGAAAATTCGTCTTAGGGTTTCTCCTCACAAAGTTGCACACTAATGACTAAAAATTGCAAAACTATATATAGAATTTAGGGGCTGACGGCGTCACGTTGTAGGAGGTGACGCCGTCACCTCGCCGCGGCTAGGGTTCCCGGATGGTGTTCCTGACGCCGTCCCTCTTTAATCCTCCAAAATCCACTCTGGCGCGTCAAGGGTTGACGCCGTCACAATTGTGCTTGACGCCGTCTCTCTTTAACTTAAACCGTGACGGCCTTGATCACCTTAAAGGGTGACGCCGTCAGACTTCCATTGTAAAACTTTCTGGCGCGTCACGTGTATTTGTCATATCCACCTCTTTTGCCAAGCCGTGACGCCGTTAGGAGCAATCCTTGATGCCGTCACGTGTACTTTTCCAGCAGCTTTGGAGACTTTGTCGTTTTCTTCACTTTTATGCTCCAAAAACGTCCAAAATGCTTCCTTTTCCAGATTTCTTCTCCAAAGTACCTAAAATGACAAAAGGAACGATTTAGGGCAATATTTGATCAAATAAATATGATTTAGGGCTTAAATGACCCCTAAAAGCGGTACACTTTTCGCTTCATCAGTAGAATTGTTGTTGTGGTATGACAGCAGTTTGTGGAGCGAATTGTTGTTGCATGTAGTTCTGAGTGGAAGATGATGATGGTTGTGTATTCACTGTTGCAGGTGTTGGTGTTTGAGCAATCAATGCTAGAGGATCATGTTATTTGGCTAACTTTTCTTTCCTGACTTCATTCGCCTCTGCTGGTTTTGCTTTAGAAAGTCATAGAGATGATCATAATTCACCTCATGAAGGTTCTTTGTTTGGTTAACAATTGTGACATACCGTCCCCATTCTTCTGGTAAGTTGTTGATAAACTTGATGTTTTGAACAATTGGTTTAGGTGTCAACTTGTTTCTGATGAGCTCATTCATTAAGGTGCAAACCCTGGTGTAGTAAGATTCAATTGGAGTGGATGTAAACTTGTCCCATTCAGTTAGAAGCTTGTTTTCAATGTCTTGTTGACCAATTTCTGTGCCATGACAAAGCCTTCTAACTCGTTCCCACATCTCATAAGCAGTTTCACAACTGTCAACAACAGCAAAGATCTCTCGTGGTAAACCAAGTTGAATCAAATGCATTGCTAAATCATCAGATTCAATTTGTTTCCAATCCTCTGCTGTGTATTCTTCTTCTTTTTTATCACGAAAGGTCGGTGGAATGGGAGGTGTTGCATTTGGGTCACCAGCTTCTTGAATTTGACGAGGCTTGAATGGTCCTTTCTGGATGGAGTTGAGTAGGAGTCTACCTTGACCACTAGGTTTGGTTTTGATATATCGAATCATACGACTCGTCCATGGAAGATAACCACCTTTTTCAAGCATTGGAGGATGGTTTTCTGCACCGGCTGCATGGATGTCTTGTTGAGTAGCCATTGATAATGTTGTATGATTAAGATGATGTTGGATCGGTTCAAAGAACTAGGAGTGGGTTGGTTACGGTTCACGAGTTATATTAGGTTTAAAGTTAAGTCATTTGTCAGTGTCCTTGAAGAGTCGTTGAGAAACTTGATAAATCGAGAAAGTTGATAACTTGTGAGAAACTTGATAATCCTTGAGAAACTTGATAACTTATAGAAAGTTGATAACTATAGAAACTTGATAACTATAGGAACTTGATAAGTCACAAAGTTGATAAGCTCACAAAGTTGATAAGTCACAAAGTTGATAAGTCCTAAAGTTGATAAGTCACAAAGTTGATAAGATCAAGAAACTTGATAACTTTCAAGAAACTTGATAAGTAGAAACTTGATAACTTCACAAACTTGGTAAACTTCACAAAACCCTAGAAACTCGATAACCTTGTCCAATCTTGGAAACCCTACAAAGTCGATAAGCCAATGAGAAACTCGACAGCTTATGAAACTCGACAACCTTATGAAAGTCGACAACCTTATCAATATTGAGAAACTCGACAGCTTATTGAGAAACTCGACACAACCAAGAAACTCGACAAAACTTCTAGAAAGTCAATAAGAGCTTGAGAAACTCGACAAGAAACTTGAGAAACTCGACAGATCCTTTAGAAACTTGATATTGTGCTGAGAAACTCGACACAACTTTCAGAAACTCAAAATTTTGTAACAAACTCGAGAAGAACTGATAGAAACTCGATATTTTGTTCAGAAACTAGAGAAGAACTTTGAGAAACTCGATATTGTGCTGAGAAACTCGACACAACTTTCAGAAACTCGAAATTTTGTAACAAACTCGAGAAGAACTGATAGAAACTCGAGATTTTGTTCAGAAACTCGAGAAGAACTTTGAGAAACTCGAAATGTATGAGAGAAACTCGAGAGACCAAAGAAACTCGAAAGTTTCTAGCCACAAACTTTCAAACTCGAAAGAAAGTGACAGAAACTCGGTAAACCCTCCTGATGAACAGTACGTGAATAGTAACTTCCTAGATCTTTGTTTGGCTATTGATACCACTTGTTATCCGAATATATCTATCCTAACATACAACTAATTCACTAGATAAGATCAATAGAGAAGAGTGGATTATGAAAGAGAGAACTTTTATTCACACACTAATTGTTGGGTAATGTAAAACCCAAGAATGCTTCGAACATGATTTGGACACAAATTAACTAAGTGTTAACTTAAACCGAGAACAATTCAAGTCACTGAGAGAACAGCCTCTCAGTGAGTCATCTTCAGGATGCTTAAGGCGAATTCAAGAAGAAGGATTCACTACTCAGGAAGGCGGTACTCCCTGAGTAGGACTTAAGCCAAAGAAGAAGATGATGGATTCAGTGAGTATTGGATAAGAGCTCACTGAACCCCAGTCTCCTCAACCAACAAAGTGATTGAATGACTGAGGAACCAACGCCTGAAGAAAAGGCGGGAACAATAGGGAAAAGATCTGAGAAGATAAGAGTGTAAACCCAACACTCTTCTCTTGTCAGACTCAACCTTCCCTATTGCGGCTAAAAGTCATGGAGTGTCAGCCAACAACTCCCAAAGACTTATTTAGCCCTTTCCTATTGGTTCTTGGAAATGACAATTACTATTTGTAATTGTCAGACACGCAACCTCAACAACTTGTATTATATTTAATCACTTATACTTAGAATACTTGTGTATAAATAGAGCAACTGTGAGAGAAGTTAAAGTGTGCTTTGTATAATTAAAGTCTTGAACTTTTACAAAGGAACTTCTCTCCTACAAAGAGTATACAACTCACTGAGATAGCTCAGTGGGTATATTGTTACCACTCAAGCAAAACTTGAGTTTCGATAGGAGACACCCCATACCCTTGTCTATTCAATCCCAAGTGTTTGTTCCGCAAAACACTTGGGTATAGATTCTTGGAATTATTTCTAATAAGAATTTAAACGTTGAAAAATATTGTTGTTTTTACATTCACGTTTTATAACTGTTAGAATAATCCTTAAACATTGTATTAGTCATTAACACCAATAGATTAACTTTCTAGTTAATTCTAATCGTGTAAAGGGACCAACACTAATCTTTGATACAATACCTAGAGATAAGACTACCACCAATGACCAACCTCCCAAATGAAGGGAAGTTTGGTATTTATAGTTTTTCATGTTGGACTTAGGTGGGCTTTGGGCTTTTCATTTCACTTAACATTAACCTATTAGATTAAAAGCCCAAAGCCTATTCTAATTAAATACACAACGACACACTTAAATAAAATATTACAACGACGCATGACCATCACTTTTTATAAATCCTAACAAGGTGGCGGATGAACAGTAACTTCCCAAAAAATTCCTAGATCTAAGGTTTGGCTATTGATACCACTTGTAGGACCTATGATCTATCCTATCATACACACAATCAATGACTAATGATCAAAGAGAGAAGAGTGGAACTTGAAATGAGAATATATTAATCACACACTTATCTCAATGATACAAACCTTAAGCACTAACCACCAACCCTTCCAAGTGAGGGGTGTGGTTGTATTTATAGTTTTACTAAAAGAAAGGCTAATGGGCTTTTTCTATTAATTAACATTTAACCTATTAGAATAAGTCACCACACTTAATAAAAAATATTACAACGACATATGACCATTACTTTTTATAAATCCTAACACTACTGAACATGTCAATTCCAACAAGGTATTTCCCTTAAAATGTGTTTGGTAAACTCGAAAAAGGAAAGCCAAACAATCTCACAAATCGCAAGGAACTTGGGAGGTATTGGCTATCTTTATCAAATTTCCAGTCGTATATTACAGGTGGGAACCATATTTCAGCAACTCTAAGATCCTTCATGTTTGCTAGACCTTTCATTGCAATTTCAGTAATGGAACCCATTGACCGAAAGTATAGACATTTTGTTGCTTGGGTACCCTGAAATCCAAAAAAATAATGAGCATGAAATTAGTTCCTTAATCATAGAAATTTTGTTAATTAAATCCTAACTTGATCCTTACCAAGTCATTAGTCAATATATCTTCAATTTCCTCATAATTCCACAATCGGCTAAGTTTGTAAGGTTCATCGGGGTGCAAACGTCGAACAATATTCATCATAAGTTATAAGAGATTTCTGCTCGAGAACTTTTAAACCAATTGTAGCATTAAATGTACGGCTTTCAAGCGATATGATTGCTGCTTCTTTGCCCCAGCTTCTTGTAGAATAATGGAAACCTCGTCATTAATCTTTATTAATTATCCACTATTTATAATAGTGAAACCCTAATACCCTAAACCCACAAACCGGGCTTGGGCTTATCCTAATCCCCTAACACTTGGGCTTATCCTAATCCCCTAACAAACTAGCGATCTTGGTTTGCTAGTTTTTAATCAATTACTTTTGGTTAAAAACAGAATTTTCTGAAAATTAGTATCATGGTTTGTAATAAAGTGGAACATTCTATTTTCCTTTAGTTGTATTGTGTTGTTTTGTTATCATTTGTTTTGAGATTACTATAACTACTTAAAGAATAAAGATCTAGCATCTGTTGATGCATTGTTATTTAATGTGGCAAATTG
The DNA here is from genome assembly GCA_021014915.2 of Artemisia tridentata subsp. tridentata. Lineage (NCBI taxonomy): Eukaryota > Viridiplantae > Streptophyta > Magnoliopsida > Asterales > Asteraceae > Artemisia > Artemisia tridentata. The sequence goes on from CP139504.1 coordinate 17,737,308, forward strand.
GAAATGCTTGTTTTTGGGTATAAGTGAAAATGGATTTCCGTTAATTACTTCTTAGCATTTGTTTTTGGGTAATGAAAATCACTTAAAACACATACTTGAATTTTATGTTTGTTGTATGCTTAGCGTGTCTTCTTGTATTGTAAATAAAAAAAACATGTAAAATGTTTCATTAATTAGTACAGTATGTCTTTTTAGTTTGGTTAATTTGAGAAGATCGAAGCTCATCAGTTTGTTTGTTAGAGTACAAAGTCAAATTTGTATATTATTAGTCACGATAAACAGTGTTCAAGAGTGAATAAACATAGATGAAGATAAGTTAAGTGCTATAAGTGTAACGTTTCAAAGCGAAATGTGTTTATACTTTATAATAAGTGCATCAAAAGCAAGAGAAAAGACGTTGTCTCAACGCGATGAAAATATGGACGCGAGACTCCAACTCTTTGAATCTTCCTTTGCTCCATATTTTCATCACCTTCGGACAACGTCTTTTCTCTTGTTTTTGATGCACTTAGCTCTTCTTCCGTTGTGGAGACAATCAAGTTCTTTGAAAATGCCACAATCTGTTGTGATGAAACCACCTCAAAAAACATTGACGAGATTATATCACAATGTGTCAAATATATTAATTCTTAAAAAACCGAAAAAGCATAACCAAGTTTACCTCTGATTCAGAAGCAATAGTGACCGCTGCAGGCTTTACTTCAACGATTCCATGGCGGTTTAGGAGCACCGACACATTGAGAGTAACCTTTTGTGCGGTAAATGGCAAATTCATCTTAAAACTTCCAATAAGAGGCGATACCCCAAACACAAGAAAATCCTTTATGTTGGAGTATGATACCTCCGAAATAGAGGAACTGCTCCCTGTGTGGCTTATGAGCATGCTTCGAGGATACGGACTTCCTATTGGGAAGAGGATCCGTCTCGGCACCTCTGGGTTATCATCCTTCGTGCGTAATGCTATTAAGTACGGAAAACTTTCTTTAACCTGCAAAGAATAAGAAAAAAGATAATATATCTCCATTAGAAGATAACAAAACTTAAAAATGTTCTTGCAATCATATGGACATAGTAACTGTTACGCCCAAAACCGAATATAAAGTTTGACTAGAATATTTTGTTAAGTATGTTTGAAATATTGGAAATTTGGAATACAAGACTAGATTTTGATTGTTTAGTCAACAAAGTTGTGTGGAGAGTCAAATGAATTAATGACGTCGATAAAAGACTAGAAATGAAATAGGTTGTTGACTTGGGGTATAAAATGTCAAAACTGAAACTAGAGGGACCAATAGTGTAAATTTGTATAAAATCAGATTTTTAACTATATTCCACACCTCTCTTCTTTATTCTTGATAGAGATAAATATGGGTTTGGATATGTGGTGATTTTGATGAATCATGGATGCTTTTGATGAGTTTTTGGTGAATTTGATGAATGAAACTATGCTAAAATGGTAGTGTTTGTATGCTTTTGTGTTGTTATGAGGGAAGTAAGAAATAATCAAGTCTTTCAAACAAATGTTGGTAATTTTAGTGTTATCAACTAAACTATTTTAGGTGATTGTGTTTTACTTAAGACCAACGGCTTTCTACAAGTTTAGCTCAAGACGAGTTAGGAGGTGCGGAGTGCACATTCGTTATTGTTAGCTTGATATCGCCACGACAAAGATGCGGATGTCAAGGGGCAACGCCCCTTGCGATGTTAAGGGGAAGAGCCCCTTGCTGGGTCCCGCTCCCAGGTGAGCGGGCGGGGGTTGAGGGGAAGCCTCCCCTCGCGGGGTTTAGGCAGCGCCCCAAAACCTAAACGATTTTTATGAATCGTTGTTAATAGGATTTTCCGCCAAAACCCAACTGACATATCTTTTACTAACCAACACAATGGTTGGAAAATAGCAAAAAATAACCGAATTTCGGTTGGTGGTTATAACCACAATCTGGTCTCATTTGTAGAACATAACAACAAACTATACTCTAACGTTTGTGATTGATTCTTCATGCCTTAGATTTCAATTGCAATTTTTCTTATCCGATTAATAATTTGTGAACCCGAGGCATATAGGGTCGAAATACAAGACTAGATTTTGATTGTTTAGTCAACAAAGTTTTGTGGAGAGTCAAATGAATTAATGACGTCGATAAAAGACCAGAAATGAAATAGGTTGCTGACTTGGGGTATAAAATGTCAAAACTAAAACTAGAGTGACGAATAGTGTAAATTTGTATAAAATCAGATCTTGAAATATATTCCACACTTCTCTTCTTTATTCTTGATAGAGATAAATATGGGTTTGGATATGTGGCGATTTTGATGAATCATGGATGCTTTTGATGAGTTTTTGGTGAACTTGATGAATGAAACTATGCTAAAATAGTAGCGTTTGTATGCTTTTGTGTTGTTATGAGGGAAGTAAGAAATAATTAAGTCTTTCAAACAAATGTTGGTAATTTTAGTGTTATCAACTAAACTATTTTAGGTGATTCTGTTTTAGTTAAGACCAACGGCTTTATACAAGTTTAGCTCAAGACGAGTTAGGAGGTGCGGAGTGCACACTCGTTATTGTTAGCTTGATATCGCCACGACAAAGATGCGGATGTCAAGGGGCAACGTCCCTTGCGATGTTAATGGGAAGAGCCCCTTGCTGGGTCCCGCTCCTAGGTGAGCGGGCGGGGGTTGAGGGGAAGCCTCCCCTCGCGGGGTTTAGGCAGCGCCCCAAAACCAAAACGATTTTTATGAATTGTTGTTAACAGGATTTCCCGCCAAAACCCAACTGACATGTCTTTTACTAACCAACACAATGGTTGGAAAATAGCAAAAAATAACCGAATTTCGGTTGGTGGTTATAACCACACTCTGGTCTCATTTGCAGAACATAACAATAAACAATACTCTAACGTTTGTGATTGATTCTTCGTGCCTTAGATTTCAATTACAATTTTTCTTAACCGATTCATAATTTGTGAACCTGAAGCATATAAGTTCGAAATACTTTAATCTGAAAGTGATTACACGATTTAGATTTCCATTTACACACCAAAGATTTTTTCCTACAACAAATTGGTACATATTGAGTTAAAATAAAACTTTATGACTTATGAGTACAAGCACGAGTTGCATATACTAGTCTAATTTTTGCAAAACAAAGAAAATAATAAAAATTTACAGCATGAATAACTTTGAAAATGAAATATACTAAAACATATAATAAAGAAATGAGATTTTACCTTGAGTATATTATTCCGAGACCACCTATTTCAACAACCAAATGCAATATCATCCCCATGGCACATGCCACACACCACTTTCATCGATGAAATTCTCAAAACTAGTAGGGATGCTGCAATAATGAGTAATATGTGAGAAGATGAGCCGCTTTAACATCAGAAGTAAATATTGTAACGAGCAAATGAAATGGCAGTACAACAAGCACCAGGCATAAATATTTTCCACATCTCATGTCTATGCTATAAACGTACATGTCTATACTTCATCATAATTTGGAGTTCTAAGTCTATCTAGACATTGCAGGACTTCTAAACTACAAACCACTGCAAATAATGCAAACAAATTAACCATCAACTTAAATAACTCAGTGTAAATATTTGACTACACAAACCATATGAAAAAAATATGCGACATTGCCCATTAAACATACATTTATCATGTTTAGTTTATATTATCAGTATATATTAAAACCAATAGGAAACTACGTCGTTTTTTCACGCCGTTTTCCCGCCAAATTTCCGGCCCAATTGTTGGGCTGTTTTAAGCCCTATCATCTCCTCTGGCTTTCTTTGTTGATTGATCCAACTCCACTGGGTTTCTTAGTATAAGACCGACTCCTGAACCTTCTAGACATATCAAAACATCAACGTCACCACCGGTATTCTAGATGCAGAAAATGTTCGGTTTCAAGATGGAGATGAAAAAGACGAATAGTGCAAAAAGAAGATCAGAAATCGCAGGTTTGATGTTTATGAGAATTAGGGTATTGTATTAATTTTGGGATTTTTGTGAATTGGGGGTTTCGTTTAAATTTAAGGGTTTTTTATGAAATTAGGGGTCTTTGGGATTGGGATTTCATAAATGATTATTTAATTATTGGGGGTGTTTGACTTAGCTTATTTATCAGCCTTATGGGCTTATTTTGATATCTGAAGTATGTTTTCGGGTTTTCAGGTACTGGATAGTTGGACAACTAATATTCGGGTATGGTTTTCTGATTTATCTTTTTAAAAAAATTAATTCTCAACCTTACGGTTAGATATCTTGAAAATTAGCCTTATGTTCATTTGGGTATGGTTTAATTTAGGATTAGAAAGTTCATAAGCTTATCGTGCTGATGTGTAACCCAAATATCAGGATACCAAGGATTGAAGGCTATTGCATATGGGAAATTGGGTGTATTGGTTTTATCCGCCGGGTAGGTATGTATTTTGTTCACAGTAAATGCATTTTAACATAAATGTTAACTATAGTTTTTACCTTTTTTAAATTTCAGGAAACATTCGTGTTACGTTGTATTGTGTAAAGGTGAAGACGCTGCCATGCCTTCTGCAATGTGCGTGTGTGTGCATTGTGCGTTATCATGTTGTTTAAAATATGTTTCATTAAATGATTGTTTGGGTAAGCTTATTTTTGGGGTAACTTTTGTGATCTTCAGGTTAAGGTTAAGGGCCTCGAGAAGACCATTTATAGGCTATAGCATACGTTCCATGGGGTGACGCGATGGGTTAGCATTTTATGGTTGTGTCGACCTCTTCTATGTACTTTGTTGAGTTAAAGTAAGTATTATTAATGGTTGAATATTTTAGGGGTGTTTGGATAATTAGCGTTCTTGAGTTAAAGGGTGTTTGGATTATTAGCTTATGAGCTTATTTGAAATTGAAACGGCTGATATGCACATAAACCATAGGTCCATTTAGTGGTGTCACTGGTCTGAGACCAAAGTGTATTTCTGGCGAAAGTTGTGGTAGGCTTAAGAGTGTATTCTTCATTTTCGTCAAATGTTGTAAATAGGTTTTAGCTTCTATTTTATTTTTTTAATTTATAAGGTAAGGGTAAAAAAAACTTGGGTGGGCTTTAGAAGTCAACGTGTAAAATTTACCATATTTTTTACCCATTTCAAATTCAAGAAATATCCATTCTGTACAATGCACTTTCAATTACACTGTTAGTCGATATCACATTGTTGACCTTTTGCTGTTAGCTTGACTAATTCTGAGGTCGTTTTAACTATATTTAGTTGTAATATAAATGTATAAGTAAAAAGTAGGTACCGGAAATTGATTACCTAATTACATTTGCACGTATATTCGGATACTCCAGCGGATTCGGGTTGTGTATTTTGATGATAGCTGAAATACCAATTCCAAACACCCAAATTGAAACAGGTATGTATCATGCTTGAAACTTGGCTTTAAAAATGTATAACGTGTTAAGAAAGGGGTCTTTCGCTTAGCTTATTATCACAGTTTGGATACCACTGCTCGAAATTTCGCGTATTGTGTTAGGGCGACGTTCCTGAACATGTTTTGTCGCATGCGCAGGGTATAGCCGCGCTGGTTGTAAGCACTCATAAAAAGAAGACCGTTATTTCTGCTGGCGTGTTGAAACAAAAGGATCAGTTGAATATTTTAGAATGTCTGGAGGAGGCACTGAAGCCACTAAAGGGAAAGGAGGTCGAAAAGGTGTTTTTGGGCAACCCCAGGAAAGATGGTTTAGGTTACCATTATAGCATTCTACTAAAGTATGGCCGGTTAGGTAACGGGGCAATCAATGTGCAGCTCACAATGGTCAAGTACATGTGCATTACCCATGCCTCTACCTGCTGCCGCTCATGCGGTTTGTTGCTGCTGATGTGATTTGCTGTTACTACTAGCATTGTTGCTGATGTGACTTGCTGCTAATGCAGTTTGCTGGTGTTAAGAGTCAAAGGGTGAAAAACATTTTCAAATATTTAAAGGATTATACTTACTGAATTTGTTTCAATTTGTACACATTAGTGTTCACACGTTTTCTTATAACATTTATATGATTTTTTATTTTATTTTATTTTATTTTATTTTATTTATTTATTTTTTTTTTTTTAGGTTAGATTCTTGGATGCGGGATAGAATTGCAGATGGTCACTTACAAATTAAGGTTTGGGTTTTAGTTACTTTACCCTTAATGTATGCGGGATTATTTATTTTGTGAAGGAAATAGAGCTCTTAATGTATGCAGGATTATTTATTTTGTCAGGCTGTATTAAGTCGACTCAATAAAGATGCAGAAATATTTGACAATGAGGAACTTCAGTGTCACCAAAAACTTCAGGATCTTTGTAGGTCTACTAGGGAAACTAAGGTATATATGCTTAATATTTCTTTCTGAAGTTTTTTAATTGTTTATTTCTTATGTCCAGAAACCGTGAATCCATGGCCCCTGATGCAAGTTAACACTTAGTGTTCTTTGTTTTAGCATTTTCAAAAGGACATTGTTCGTGCCGTTGAAGGTTTTGTTTCAATCGGCCAAAAAGAAAAGCAAATAGGTGCGTGTTTCGTTAGTTTTCTGTTTTATGCCCAACTCTTATGGCAAAATGCCCAATAATGCCATCATGTCGTAGATTTCTTATTAATGTTCAACATGGTTGAGCTTTTTTATACGTTTTGTCAAAATGGAAGATGAATAGTTTGCCTTTATATATGCAGCAAAAAGGTTGGCTGAAGACTGTCGCAAATAGGGGACTGAGAATGTAAATGCTGATTTCCCCCTTACAAGAGCCGCTGTGGAACTTGGCACTTCTTATACTTCTATCGAAGACAAGAGGGAAACTATGCTTGAGATATTTAACAATCAGGTAGCTCCACCTTTATTCATCAAGGATCACTGTGATATCACTTTGACCTTCATAAAGTAAAAAAATATTGTTTGCATGTGTATAAAATTAGCTAATTCCTCAGGTTTCTTATATGTATGCTTATTCCAATTAACCTCATTATTAGTATGTGATGTATCTATATAGTTTATATTTGAGCCCACTCTCCTTTTCATGTATAACAAGGTCTATTGGAGAGGCATCCACCTCCCATTCTCATTTTCATGTAGCCCACTGCTAAAGATTCATGTAGTGGGAGTAAAAATGTTATTGTTGCTACTGATGTGGGTAATAGACAAACCCAACCTGTTATTCGTGTAATATATTTATCGTATTGATGTCGTTATTTGTCGCCAAAAGCTTTATATTTTCTCATTTTTTTTTGGGTACGGTAGCCCTGTTGAAAAATGTATCTGTTGTTTCGCGTCAACGCACGCAGGTGTAAACTGTAGCTGGTAACCCGCCAGGCCGCAACGCGGCCGACCGCCGCCATACTTGTGTAATAGTAATACTTATCCTTGACACCGTGAATTCTGGAGAAACACTCAACAACTTTAAAACCGTGTTTTGTGGTTTTAAAATGAGTTTGTTGTACTACTCTGCCAGACCTATTAAACTAAACAAGACTAATTAAAGTCTTACTGCAAATTATGATTTGCTTCCTTTCAACTCTTCCGGGAAAGCAAAGATTTCTAGGCATGGGCCATTGACGATTATATAGTTACTATGATGGAACTAGGACCAAATATGACCGGGTACACAAATTTTTTTGAACCATAATATAGAAACATATTTCACTGAACCAGGTGCATTTAAGATGCATTTTTGAGAAATTGATGTTTTTAAAAAAAATTAACACTAATCGAAAAAATTAAACCACAAATGCAGTCATACCAAAATATTATATAGTAAAAAAACAAATCCATACATATTGAGTTAAAATAAAACTTTATGACTTATGAGTACAAGCACGAGTTGCATATACTAGTCTAATTTTTGCAAAACAAAGAAAATAATAAAAATTTACAGCATGAATAACTTTGAAAATGAAATATACTAAAACATATAATAAAGAAATGAGATTTTACCTTGAGTATATTATTCCGAGACCACCTATTTCGACAACCAAATGCAATATCATCCCCATGGCACATGCCACACACGACTTTCATCGATGAAACTCGCATTATGTGGTAAGTATATAGTCATATTTCAACCCCAACATGTCAAACAGGTATATTCAAATACATAAGTGCATGAGTTCCACTACATAATCTTGCAAGCTAAAGTTGCTTTTTTTCAAAATTATTTTCGAAACTAGGATACTTTGGAGTTTGGATCGATTATCCTTACCACATAATATGAGTTTGATCAATGAAAGTCGTGTGTGGCATGTGCCATGGGGATGATATTGCATGTGATTGTTGAAATAGGTGGTCTCGGAATACATCCCAAATGATTTGAAATAGTGACAATTAGCTCGGAAAAGATTATTGACGAGTTAGCCATGTACAACTTTTTATCTCTAGCAAAAGATTAACGTCGCTAATCCTTCCCCGGCCCGTACTTTAATTTACTACATGCAAAATGCAACTCTATCACCAATTTGGTTTTGTAAAATACAGTTATTTTTTACTACATTTGAGCTGAGTTTTGACTTATTCAACACACACATAGGGCTCGAAACCAGATAAACTCAGTAAAAGCTCAAACCAAGCTGAGCTTAATCCCTAGCTTCAGCCTTGTCTGAGTCTCGTTTAATAAATGAGCTCAATCCGAAATGTGGTTAGGACATGTTACCTTTACAAAAGCATGTAAGAACTAAATCCACGTATATATTGACGAGTTAAAGTTTAAAATATCCCGACCACATTATCATCTATATATGTACTTGTCTCTTTTTTACCATTGTAAAACTTGAACAACTATGATTCTTCACCATAAGACAGGTCACCATTTTACACCCAAACTTTTTCAAAATTTAACAACTTAACCAAGCAACAAAATAGCACCGTAACAAAACCAAGTTTTGTGTGAATTCAATGAACCAACCACCTCTATGACACATCTTTAGACCTCTACTATTTTAATAACTATACCTGCAAGTCTCACATTAACTCATTTACAAGTGTATAGTTTTACCAAAATGAAAGTGAGTTTTTTATTTATGCAACACAAAAAAGTGCGATAATTGATGATTTATAATTTTGGTTTGAAATCAATGCAACACACCCTTTGACAGTAAGCAATGGTGTATTTTTGTGTGTAGTATGTTGTCTCACCTAAAAGTAAGATGCAATTTATTTCTCCTTTGACAAAATTAAATACTGGTCACCTAAACATTTCTTCTTATTAATACTTACTCCTTCAATACCTATTTTCAACAAAGAAACACACATAACACCAACACCATTTATCATCCACACATACATTACACTCAGCATCTTCCACTGTAGAACCATTGTCATTAGTATGTTATCCCCAAGTGTTGGTCACACAATCACTACAGTTTGTTCAAGAAATATATCCAAACGAAAACCCCAACAGAACTTAGACCGATGCACATTCTCAAACGCATATTTGTTTATGCTGTTATTGTAGGATACACACAAACACTATACTAGGATTCACGAATCGGTTATACTCTATGATGTTTTTTCGCAGCAGCGAACACTCCTTTCTTACCAACAGCAACCGTGTTACTGCTGCAAAATCACCACTACTTAATATGTTTTGTAAAGACCAAGATTCATGTAATTCGTGGTTCGGGTGGCCTTGGTTGGCTAAAGATGAAGAAGATCATCTTTCTAGAGAGAGAGTTTAGAGAGATGGTGGAGTGACTGGGAATGATTATCCTTTATTAAAAGAAAACAATGAAAACAATACACAAGTATCCACACCCCACATGGAGAGGCATGTGGGGTATTTATAGCCCTATTACATCACAACTTTGCCATTTGCACATAAGTAGTCCCTGCGTTTACTACTTATCCTAAATCTAGTCCAATTCACTAAGTGACGATATCTTTTATAAAAACGCGAGTCTAACAATCTCCCTCCAAGATATCGTCACATGTGAATGGTTACAATGAGACCTATAAACAATACAAAGTAAATTACAAGAATAAACTTTTGCTGAAGTGCAGAGTCTCTGTAGTCTAGATCCTGAGGCAGACTTGAAGTTCTCTAATCCGAAGATCGCGGCATCGATCTTTGTGCTGACGGCACTAATACTTGTAGCTCTGAGCTTCAACCGTAATGTACTAGTTAGGTTATTACTCCCTCCTAACTAGTGAGCCCTTTTTCTTTTCTGCTCCCTCCAGAAACGACAACTCTCTTTAGCCTTTAAGCACGCAGCGGAGACTGTAAGCACAATGGTTGTCGTTCGGGAGCATTAACATATCTCACAAGGTAATTGCATCAAAGTAGGTAATAAGCCGTACTTCTCTCTCCATTTCCTTTTCCCTCCTAAGGGCGTACTTCTCCCTCCTGATGATTGCGAGTCATCGTAATCATCATATAATAATGTACATGGCTTGGAGTACCTTGATCTTGAAGCAATACTAAATCCATGATAGCACGTCGACAACCCGTCGAAGCTTAATTATCGTGAGAGTATGTTAAAAAAATACTCTCAATACTTCTCTCAAACCAACCTTAAAGTTCACCGGCTTCTAATAAATGACCACATGTGGAGATAACTCGATATGACCAACTTGAACAAGAAGTAAACATCCCCCCTCAAATGTGACTTAATCTTGTACGATAATGTGACTAAGAACCTATACTGAGCACTACAACGTAACTCCTTAAAGCATAGGTCGTTTCATATACCCATCCAACCTTCCTTAATAGTATATGAACATCTCTTGAACTATCCACATCTTTGTGTGTCACTGAGTACTCCATCTCAGTTTTGATAGTTAACTAGGTCTTCGTCCATCCACCCCTTGACCTATGAAAACTAGATAATCCAAGACTTAATCACTACACCCATGAGAGCCCAAACAAGTATCTCTAAAAGTCATGCATCCAACCAACCTCTAGACTTTGAGATAAATAAGTGCACACGCACGAAAAATGTTACTTCAAAAATCAAATCAATAATACCATTCTTCTCCGTAGTCATTCTTCTTAACCATATTAGCCGTGAACGATGTATCCCCGTGATTGTTGCGATGGTATCCCTCCATTTTATTTATTTATTTATTATAATTTTTTTTTTATATATTTTTTTTATTATATATATATATATATATATATATATATATATATATATATATATATATATATATATATATATATATATATATATATATTTTTTTTTTTTTTTTGGAAGGGATACAAGGATGAAGGGTGTCAAAGTGGAAGGATTATAAGTGAACATATTTCACAACTTCGATGGAATAGAATTGCGAAGAAACCTCACAATTGCGAAAGAATCAGCAATTGCGAGACTAAACTCAATTGCGAGAAACATCATCAATTGCGAGAGACTTCTTAATTGCGAGAAAAGTCACCAATTCCGAAAGAGTCCAGAATTGCGATAAAAAGTGCCAATTGCGAGAGAATGTGGCAATTCCGAAATGAATTTCGAAAGACCAATTGCGACAGCAATTTCGAAAGACCAATTGCGACAGCAATTTCGAAAGAGTTGCAATTGCGAGAGATATGACCAATTGCGAGATTCAGTTGCAATTTCGAGGAAATGAGCAATTCCGAAACTTTTTGCCAATTTCGAGACTTGTCAGTTTCACCAACTCTTGTCTTCTTGTGCCACTTGACCAATAATTTAGCAATTGTAAGATCTCACCACTCTTCCCACCTTCCATCAATAATTGACTACAATAATTGAAGTCCACTTTTCCGGCCATAAATTCCGACCAACTTTTCCGACCATCTTTTTGTAACCCAAATCTGATCCTAAAACCCATTTCGAGCATAAAACTCGACCATATATTCATCAAATCGGACCACATTTCACGGATTAAAGATACATAAGACCACTACTAGGCTTGTTTTTTTTCATATGACACGGAAATAAATTCCGATGACCCGAAAAAAAAATTTCCGATGACTAAAAAGAAGATAAAAAACAGCCTAAAACTTGAATCGAACCACAAAAATCAGTAAACTCACCAAGAATCTCCCCTGGTTAGCTCGTGATACCAATTGTAAAGACCAAGATTCATGTATTTCGTGGTTCGGGTGGCCTTGGTTGGCTGAAGATGAAGAAGATCATCTTTCTAGAGAGAGAGTTTAGAGAGATGGTGGAGTGACTGGGAATGATTATCCTTTATTAAAAGAAAACAATGAAAACAATACACAAGTATCCACACCCCACATGGAGAGGCATGTGGGGTATTTATAGCCCTATTACATCACAACTTTGCCATTTGCACATAAGTAGTCCCTGCGTTTACTACTTATCCTAAATCTAGTCCAATTCACTAAGTGACGATATCTTTTATAAAAACGCGAGTCTAACATGTTTGCTCGATGTGATGATCAAAACCCTACATTATTTCGGCTTTTATTTTACGATACAAGAGCAAAACGACCAATTTCTTGTTGGAATAGATGTTCTCGGAAATACTAAGGGTATAATCTCACTATCATTTCTTGTTAACAATTATATCTCTTGTTATTAACCTTCAGATTTTGTTAGCTGATCATCACTAATATAAAAAAGTAATTTGAGCGGTTTACAAGCAATGAAGTTCTGTTTCTTTTCTGGTGGCAACAACAGTGTATATAATTCATAGGATACGACTTATTTTCAGAGTCTAAACTTTTAAGCCACAATAAGAAAATGGAGCTTGAGTTTGTGTTTTAATGGAGATTTGGAGAAACAAAAAGTCAAATGTTTGTGTTTGTTTGCTTTGCATGTTTTTGTAGTTTGTTTGCTTAGAATGTTTATTTGGGCTAACTAATGAAAATAATTTAAAATACAAACTAGAATTTTTATTAATATTTGAGTTTGTATGCTCAGTATGTCTTTCTAGTTTGTTTGCTAAGAATGTTTTTTCTGGGATAATATAATGAAAATCAGTCAAAATAATTTTGTACGTGTTTGTTGTATGCTAAGCATGTCTTTCTTGCAAGTAAATAAATAAGTAAACTGTTTCATTAATTAGCATGCGGTAAATCTGAGAAGAAATTCACCAGTCTATTTGTTAGGGTACAAATTAAAGTCAAATTTATATATCATTAGTCACTAAATTATGTTTAAATAATTTTTGGTGTTTAAATCTTTTTGCACCTTTTCACAGCAGCCACAAAGGAGGAGAGGGCTGCTCAGCAGGAGGAGGTTTAAAAGACAAAGGTCTCCAACAAGGACCTTAAACAATGACACTCCTCGTAGAGAAAAAGAAAAGTGGTATTAATTTGTTTCTTTAATCCCTCCTTTTTAGCTTAAGATTTACATATATAAAAGTTTCTTCTACGAGTAAAATGTTACTGTTTCCTTCTAATGGTGTGCTTCTCTCTTTTGTATTTTACAGGACAATTGACCGCGCTTTGGCGTGGGTCATGGGTGTTATTGTTGCTCTCACTCTTGTGAGAGATTCGGTTGCGGCCGAGATCACCGCAATCCTGAATGATCTTTAGGACAAGAATCCCGACGCCTTCTTTCTAACCGTGGTGCCGAGGATTGTCTCGGTTTGCCATGTGGTCACCGCACTCAGCGTTGCTTTCGGGATTGGCCTCGGGGCCATTCTTGTTTGGAACAAGCAGCCGCGTAGAGTCGGTCGCATGGCCAAGTTCCTATGGTGTGGGTTTGGCTCGGACTTTTTTGCTAGTGATCTTGGTTTGCTAGTTTTTAATCAATTACTTTTGGTTAAAAATAGAGTTCTCTCAAAATTAGTATCATGGTTTGTAATAAAGTGGAATATCCTATTTTCCTTTAGTTGTATTGTGTTGTTTTGTTATCATTTGTTTTCAGATTGCTATGACTACTTAAAGAATAAAGATCTAGCATTGGGGCCTTTCTTGGTTTGCTTTCGGGATTGGCCTCGGGGCCTTTCTTGTTCCGAACAAGCGGCGGCGTAGAGTCGGTCACATGGCCAAGTTCTTATGTTGTGGGTTTGGCTCGGGCTTGTTTGCTCAACTAGTGATCTTGGTTTGCTAGTTTTTAATCAATTACTTTTGGTTAAAAACAGAATTTTCTGAAAATTAGTATCATGGTTTGTAATAAAGTGGAACATTCTATTTTCCTTTAGTTGTATTGTGTTGTTTTGTTATCATTTGTTTTGAGATTGCTCTAACTACTTAAATAATAAAGATCTAGCATCTCTTGATGCATTGTTATTTAATGTGGCAAATTGGAAATGCTTGTTTTTGGGTATAAGTGAAAATGGATTTCCGTTAATTACTTCTTAACATTTGTTTTTGGGTCATGAAAATCACTTAAAACACATACTTGAATTTTGTGTTTGTTTTATGCTTAGCGTGTCTTCTTGTATTGTAAATAAAAAAAAATAAATTGCATAAATCGTCTCTAAAGTTTGGCCAAATTGCATGTTTCATCCCTAATGTTATGAAAGTGCAAGGATCGTCTTTGTGGGGAAAACTTTGGTGCAAATATCGTCCTTTTTGGGGAAACTTTTGGTGCAAGGGACGATACTTGCACCAAAAGTTTCCCCACTGGGACGATCCTTGCATTTTCGTAACATTAGAGACGAAGCATGCAATTTGGCCAAACTTTAGGGACGATTTATACAGTTTACTCTAAAAAAAACATGTAAAATGTTTCATTAATTAGTATGTCTTTTTAGTTTGGTTAATTTGAGAAGATCGAAGCTCATCAGTTTGTTTGTTAGAGTACAAAGTCAAATTTTTATATTATTACTAGTAATTTGTTTCTTTAATCCCTCCTTTTTAGCTTAAGATTATATATAAAAGTTTCTTCAAAAATGTTACGGTATTTTGTAATGTTTCCTTCTAATCGTGTGCTTCTCTCTTTATATTTCACATGACACTTGACGTGTGGCATGGATCATGGGCGCTGTAGTTGGTTTGACTCTCGACAGAGACTCGATTGCGGGCGAGATCACCGCAATCGCCAATGATATTCGGGACAAGAATCCCGACGCCTTATTTGTTACCAACGTACCGTTTTGGTTTGCCTTGTGTTCACCGCACTTAGCGTTGCTTTAGGGATTAGCTTCGGGTCCTTTCTAGTTTGGAGCAGGAGCTGTGTAAAGTCAATCATCTGTGCAAGATCCTATAGTTCGGGTTTAGCTTCGGCTTAATTGCCCAATTAGCGATCTTCATTTGCTATGTTTTATTTTCCTTTACTTAGAGTGTCAATTAAGGACAAAACTAGGAGAAATCACTTGCTCTAAATTCTTAAAATGTTGAGGAGATCAACTTTTGATGATAATAGGTATCTCAGTATTCTCTATACATGGTGTGTACTTGATGAAACTTACTCATTTTGTTGGTTGTAGTATTTGAATGATAATAGGTATCTCAGTATTCTCCTAAGTTCTTATGTGCTTATTGTGCCCTTTTAAAGCACATAATTAGTTTTGAGTGTTTGTATCGTATGAGTTTATGCTTCTTTAGATTATACAAGTTAATAAAAACACTAGACACCCCTCACTTAATATGTATAAACCAGATAACACACATTGTAATCTCAATGAATGGATTTTTATGCAAAGAACCGTTGCTCAACAATCACTTCTATTCTTGGTATATTTTCAAAGATATTTTGATTTTCCTATACTAGACTTGGTTTGCTTTGTTTTAATAGTAATACAAATTCAAGTCTTCTATCTTTGATTTTCCTATACATTCTAATCAATTCATGTTAAAGTAATAAATAAAGTTGTAATGTTTTTCATTTGCTTGGTTGCCATCGAGACAAGAAACACACAATCAAAATTCACTTTGAATTAGTATGTTTATAAGATCAAAAATCAAAAGTATGTCTAACTATTTCCCAAATAAAAGATGTTTCTCTTATTGGTTTTATCATATTTTACTCAAACTCTTGTTTTTAATATTTACTTCAAGTAGAAGATTCTTTCTTTCTAGTTAATATCTTGATGAAACCATAATTTCATAAACTTGAAGTAGAGTCCAAAACATCATCCGTTTTCGTTTGTATAAATCTTAGCCTCAAAATGCTTGATCAACATAGTAACACTAGAGTTACCGCAGCAGCGCAGCTAATCGTTTCAATGGAATTCCTAATAGGCGCAAAAACAACTCTGATGTGGCTCCTCCTCAAAAATGAGAGCTTTACCTATATTGAGTCTGCGTAGCGATGAGTTCAAACCATGTAGATGTAGATGACTATCTACATCTAATAATAAGGATGGATAAGATGATGTTTGATGACTAGCATAATAATTTCAACACATTCCCAAAGTATGAACTACATTTACATCTCTCCTTTTTTTTTTTTTTTTTTTTTTTTTTTTTTTTTTTTTTTTTTTGGTGCTGACAACATTTATATCATATCTCTTACAACGGTCAATGGCCTATTTTAAACACAACTTCAATCTCGAGATGAGTCACCAAAATGGGCACCATCTTTATGAAAGTTATGTTTGGAGTATTGTTACTTATAGTAGGATGTTAATGCTTTATACGAATAGTATCTCACTAGCCCTGTACATGGTGTGCACTGATCGATCAGACTTACTTATTATAGTAGTGTGCAAGTAATTAGAATACGACAGTTTCATGTGTGGACAACTTATTTGAAAACACTTTTCTCTATATAATTAGCGCCAAACAACTTGACAAGCCACACACTCACCTTGCTAGCTAGAACACAACACACACTAAACCAAAAAATGGCAAGACCAAACAGCTCCTTACCCACTCGTCGTATTCCATTGTCCAATACTGATGACACTCACAATGGTGGTCACACGAGGAGGTAATCCTTTTTTTATAGTTTATATTCTTTGTTTCTTTCATATTGGATAATTCCTAGCTAGGATATAAGATGTTAATAGGTAGAAAACGATGTTTGAATTTGTGTTTTAGTGGAGGTTTGAAGAGAAACAAGAAAGTCAAATGTTTGTGTTTGTTTGATAAGCATGTCTTTCTAGTTACAATGTCTTTTTGAGGTAATTAATGGAAATCCCTTAAAACACAAACTAGATACTGTATTTGAGTGTGTTTGCCTATCATGTCTTTTTAGTTTGGTAAATTTGAGAATAAGTCGATCAATTCATTTGTTAGAGATATATTATGAATACGTGTAATACAATATAATCAAAATAGTGTTAACAGTGAATGAACATAAATCTAGCTATAGTTTCCTTCTAATCTTTTTTTTTTTTTTTTTTTTTTTTTTTTTTTTTTTTTTACAGGTCCATTCCCAAGCGGGAGCTTTTGTTTTTTATCATAACAGTGTTTGTTGTGTTGCGCCTCCTGCCCTCACTAATAAAGGAAATCAGAGTTGTTACCAGTGATGTGCGGGGGAGGAACCCCCACGCAAGATTTTTAACAACCGTGCCCATAATGGTTTCGGGTGCCCATTTGCTCGGCACATTTGGTGCTGGTTTTGGGATTGGCCTCGGGGCCTTTTTGTTTTGGAACAGGCGGCGGGGTTACCTTGGCAGGCTGCTATGGTACGGGTTTGCGCTCAATTTTGTTGCTATATCAGTGACATACCTGAGCTATGTTTTGGTCTACTATTCTTATTGGTTTACATCATAGTTTTGTTTTATGATTCACTAACGGGGATATCTCAGAGTTGTTATGGATATCTCAACTAGTTTTTATTTAGTAACTTCGGTTATATTCGTACTTCTTTTATTTTTAGATTAATGAACATGGTTATATTCAGTGAATCTCTCCCAGGCAAACTTGTAATTTTGTTTTTCATTTAGTTTAAACAGGTTTATATGTTCACTATTTGTGTTGTGTTGTGTTGTTTTGTTTAATCGTGAGGCATCCTTTACAAGGTCAAATGAACAAAATAAAAGCCGAAAAGATATCGCTTCTTTAATTACATTCAACAAAGAATTTCTGAATGTACCTCAGTGCTGTGCGGGATACTGTTTTGTGCTTGATGAAGCAATGGAGAACATAGAATATTGGCGTGGCTCGTGCGAGTATGATATTGATTCTGATTATAAGTCAAGTATTTTCATGATCTTCATATTGTGTTGTTAATAAGTGTTTGCGAAACCCCTGCGGCCGGACTTAAATATATTAAAGTTTTGATTATTGAAATTTCCAGATCAAACACTATAACCCAATGTTTTAAAGAAAGTTATGTTAATAAACATGAAGTTATGTATCTACCATATTTTGTTACAATTGTCTCGTCTTATGTGTTTTCAAGTTTTAGTTACCTTCAACACGAATACACAAATCTAATATACTGTCAGCCGCAAGGCGGTCTGCATCATGCCAAATTGTGTAACTGAGATGGTCATATGGCCTTTGTTACATCCACTCTCCAAAATTGTGCAGTCTACGTTAGTATATTGGTTACTAATATCAACCGTTGTTGTTTTTAGAAACTATTTCAAGTATTGTAGGATAACCAACCATTACCCAACAGCAGTAAGTAAGCAAACAACATGAACAGAAAGTTTTATTATGATAATAAAATCAAGAACATGACATAAAGTAAGAATATGAGAGATAGAAGAAAAATAAGAAAAGACAAAAAATGTATTACCATTACAATAACAGTGTTAGAGTTTGTGTATAAATATTAATATATGTATGTCCGGTTTCGAACCCGAGGCTCGGGATTGCACACAATAACGTGAGAGTTTCAATGATGAATAATTAAATATATTTCATATATTTATTTATTCATTTCACCAATAAAACACTTAACGACGGTTAGTAATTAACGGGGGTTTAACTAACGACCGTTAAAGGACTAATTGTGCAAAGTGGAAGAAAAGGAAACAGAATCCTTGTGGGATTCATAGAACCGGCCGAACCCTCCCCTTTAGGGTTTAGGGTCGGTTTGGTTTGGCTTGGAGGACAAGGCAAGAAAAACTATAAATACATTCCATTGTGTTTTAGTTTTTCCCTAATCTTGAATCCCCTACAAGCCTAACTTCTCTTCCTCTCCTCTCCTAAGCATACAACCGGTCGACACTTTTTATATCCACTAGGATATTCGACCCAAGTAAAGCTTTGCAAGTGTTTGGCTTGTTGGTGATCAAGAACCTAGCTTTTCTCATTGAAACGCTATCATTACGTGTGTACAGGAACGAGTGACAAGCTTCCTTTAGCTTGTGATCTTGGAGTGGTGATCAATCCCAATATAATCCCAATTAGGGTTTATATTACTTGTTCTTGTTCAAGAGATTCCTTGTTCTTGCTAGGAATCATTAAGGTACGTGTCTATTTAATTTAATTAATTACTTGTTCTTGTAGATCTATTCCGCTGCGTTCTTTTGATGATAGTATGTGTTTATAGTTTATTTATGATTCACATATTCCAACAGTGGCATCATGAGCCTCGTTTAAGAACTTGTAATTAATTACTTAAACCTAAAAATTGAATCTTGATATAGATACATGCAATTTAATTTTAGGGTTTTGACTTAAAAACCCTAATTGGTTTAAAGTGGGTCGACACCCACATGATTATTTAGGGTTTTATGGTTGATTTGTTAATCTGATAGAAACCCTAGGATTGCATGAAATTTTTTAGGGATTAATTAGTGAATACCGTATGTGATGTCACTAATTAATTAGATACGTACAATAAATATTGACATAATAATATGGACTACATGATTATGTGATCAATATAGTATTCATGACAAAATCTTGCATATTTTGTCATGATATGGTTTGTATGATTTTGTATTGAATTGTTTGCTACATGATTTAAATAAATCTTAAATTGGGGAAGACCTCAATATATATTAATTAATAAGTTATGTGCAATGTGGTATCTAACTAACTAAAACTTACGCGGCCAAGTTATTTGGCGTCTGTGGACCATTGGGCACAATGAGCTCGAAAACAAATGGGAGTTTTGTTAGTTACATACATTTAAAATTACACATAGAATTAATATTAGGATTTATTGAAAAAAGGTTTGCATGTGGCTATATGATATCGTGGATGATCATATATTTGTTATTATGTGCTTATTTATTTTTTTGTAATTACTTGATCTTTTGTGTTTAATATTATGATGGATTGTAAACTACAAAAGAGGGTAATTTTTCAAAATAAAAATAAATAAGACTAATAACTATGAAACCTTTGTAGTAATTTTATTTATTGCCAAGTCTTATGTGCCGACAGTGGTTCGCTTCGCACGGTAATTTGCTCCCAGGCGAGACTAGCAATAATAAATTTACTACATTAATTGTTTTAGCAAGAAAATCATATTTTTTTTTAGTTGATTGATTGCGACTGTACTAAGTGGTCGAAGCGGCGGACCTAAAATTGGCAAACTAAAAAGTGGGTTCTAGTTGGTACGCATTAAATTGTGACCTTAGAGGGGCACGGTTTTAACCAGCTTCAGCGGCTGTCGTCCCTACGCCCGCCTGTGCGTCAATTTTAGACTTACCAAGTACACCACGATAAATACGAAGCATCTTAAGGCAATGTTGTAATTTGCTCAACGCCTCAATTAAAAGATTTGATGATTTGAGCTATGAATGAGTAAACGGTTTTGTTTTTGAAAACATATATGATACAAAGATGAATGCATGACATCTTTGTACATATTTTTTGATTTAACACATCAAAAATTTATTACCCTGATAAATTTAAGTAATATGCCACCCAACTACAAAAAGAAACACCTAAGGTTTCATCCTACATCACTAGCAGCCAAAGCTGAATGTTGATGTTCAAAGGGTGGTCATCTAAGGGTAAATTGAGTACTTTATTGCTAGCAGCCAAAGCTGAATGCAATAAACCGACGTCAATTTACTGTTTCTTGATTTGGTTAAACTTAATTGGGCACTTTCATTACTAGCAGCCAAAGCTGATGTAATGGAACGGCGCCAAGGCATAAAGATTTGGGGATGAAACATGTTTACATTTTGCAACTGATGTTGGCAATATAATGTAAGTCCCAAGATTTATAGGAATTGCAATTGGATATTGGCAATTGGGTGATCCCGTACCTTATTGAGCACTTTCATTGCTAGCAGCCAAAGCTGATGTGATGAAACGGCGTCAATTAGGATCCTAATTTTCAATGAAAATTAAATGGTTAAATTTTATTTACCGTGGGTGTTTAATTTTCTTGAAAAGTTATTATCAATAATACTAAATTGAATTTTAAAAATTCTTTTAATGTATTTAATGCAACGTTAAAACCGTAAACATAAGATATTCTTTTAGTAGTAAATTGATCTACACCCGTAGGGGTTTTGGATAGAGTCAATTTTTACTGAAAAGAATAAACCGAGTCCACTTTCCGTGTGAAGAGTGAGACTTAATCCTATTCCTTTTCATGAGTGAGAAAGGTATAATAGGATAATTATAATCGTCTAAATTCTAAGAAATAACTCATGGCGAATTTCTTACGAAATTGCATGGTTAGGAGTTATTAAATTAGAAGCTAGACTAATTACCGCAAAAGTGGTAAAAGGCTAACTAGAATAGTTGATCTAGTTGTTATGCTTTAACCATTTAAAGGTGCTACATACCATGATGGGGATGGTAGACCTAACTAAGGAAGAAATTGCATACCCAATTCTTTCAAGTTAATTGCATTGATGGATATTCCATCATTCACAAAGTAGAATACATTTTTTGAAGTACCTTAGTAGCTATTACGTAAGGGATTACTCAAAGGTGTAGGAAAGTAAACAGCATACTAATTGCTTTTACTGGTAATGCAACACTTACAATGTTGTCAAATCCAGTGGGAGCATTGTGTTGAAATTAACTGAATAATGAGTTCATGTAGTGATCTTAAATTCAGTGGGAGCTACAAGTCTTGGTAGTTACCCGGATTATCTCTAGAATTTCTTGAGATGATTACTTTCCAATTATAGACACTTGTGGTATTAAGGATAGTCGTGTACGTTTCCTTACTAGACGAGGTGATTCTATATCTACTTATATCTATGACACAATCATATTGATCAAAATAAGCAAACTATTGACGTGTTGTTTATTCGATACGTGATGTTGTTCCATGCACAAGTGGGAGAGATCTTATTGTGTGCAAGCAACAACATAAAGGAATATGATTTAAAGGGTTCTCTTGACTGTAAGGTAAGAGATTAATGTTCTAATGTGTTTTACACACCTTCTAATTTATGGAACACTTGAAGTTAATATCTACTTTCATTACTAGATATTAATGACAAGGTAAATTACATACTTTCATCATTATCAGCCTCGACTGATGAAATGAAACTATGTTAATTTACAAGTTTCTAAAATTAGATAATTATTAGAACAAGTGTCAATATGATAATAAGACTACTTCTAATGAGAATATTTATGTATTGTTGTAATGACATAAATAAATGAAGTAATCTTATACTACTTCATATTTAGATGTTTATGTATTCTTGGAATGACATAAATATATGAAGTAAATAAATTAACTTGAAATAACTATTGAAACCAAGTTGTGGTGTTCATAATTACTTTAGTTATACATGTTTATATTGTAGATATAAATATGAAGTCTTTTATTGCTGTAAGACTTATACTGAAGTAAGACGTTAACTTGTTATGTTTAGACATATACAAGAAGTCATGAAGTTGATTAATGACTTATAACGGAGATTGGGATTATAACAGTTTATGTCTTTTTGGTAAGACATAGAAATTAAGTGGCTTGGGCTAAAAGGCACTTATGTTATAAAGTATGCAATTGGCTTTGAAAATCTACTGTACCATTAAAGAGATTTAGTTGGTAAATAGGTAAGCCAATGCGATATGTATATTTATCTTATACATATTGTAAGATTAACTTACAATATTAATCCTAATGAAATACATAGTGTTTATGGTATGTTCAGTTAGGAGAATCAAACTCTTGAAACATTGTTTGATTAAAGATAACTATATCTTCTTTTCTTCCTAAAGATATCAAGGTTAGAAAATTGAGTATGAATTGGATATACTCAAATTAAGACTCCAACCTAGAAGATTAATAAGACACCATTTAATATGGAATGTGATCAATCACATTAAGTCTTAAAATTGAAGTTCAGAATTTGTTAAACTACTTGTTGGGTAGGTTGTTAACAAATTAAGGTTAGGAACTGTTAATTTGTATCTGTAAAGTCCCAAAAGAGAAAAAAGTTTGTGTTGCTCTATTTGCTAAGCATTTATAGGTAATCTATAAATTGCCAAAGGCGAGTGGGAGTTTTATCTTCAAAAGATAAAAATTACAAGATACATAATATTCTAAATACACTAGCAAAATCATAATGAGGATTTAACATGTTAGTGTTAAATCTCAAGATGATGAAATTCTTATTCATAGATCCGTAAGGGTATCTCAAATATTTGTAGAATATGTTGAGGGTTATGAGTTACAGGATCGTGATATGCCTGTTAATAAATTGCAAATGTTATTTGGCAAATTACTCATACTATGAATAATTAGATGCAGTCAAGAAAGATAACTAGTTTGGAAACGTAGTTAATCTTAGACTCTATAGTAACACTATAGAATGAAAATGAATTTCTACAAAGGAAATGAAAATCCTAGAGATTTAAATTTTTGTGTAGAAATCATAATGGACAAAATTTGTATACATATTTAATATGTGAAAAGATTATCAATCACACTTAAGCAATTAAATGTGATTGAAATTCTTTCCAAGCACATTAAATAGATAAAGATTATGATTGTCATTATTAGTTTCATTTATATGAAATTAATAATGGAATGTCAAAACTCTTTCTTGAATAATTACTTGAGCGAGGACGAAAAGTAATTGAAAGGAGTGTTTGAATTCAAATAATCTTTAGTAGTATACAAAGTGCAAATCATTTGTAAAATGGATTAATGCATGCATCTAGAAGATATACTTATTTTTAGTTATTAAATCTAGTTTGATTTATAATTAAAATTAAGATATTTCTTAATATTCCTGAAAGCTAGTGGGAGTGATGTATTTATTTTCTTATTTCATATATGTTGTATAACATATGGGAAGAAACATTCCATTGACGTTAACATTAAATGTTAAGTCTTAGTTTGGAATTAAACTTCACGTAGAAATTTAGAAAATAAAACCTTGAAATATATGTTTATTTGATTATAAACATAAGCGGTAAAATAACTGATTCTAAAAGAACATGATATTCTATTAGAAGATCTAGATAGAAACATAACTTGAAAAAGATATGACATGGATAAATCTAAGTTTGACGCAAGGATTTTTCATGTACATCATGTTGCTTGTTGTATCATGCTTGGATGCAAGATGATTGACGACATTAATATCTAATTATAAATTATTAGATAGCTAAGTGTAATGGATATGGTTTAGAATTTACATCCTCAGACTGAATTTGCTCCAAAATTCTAAATATAAACCATATGGCAAGTTATTGCTTGATAGATATAGTGGTCAAATCTTGAAGGATTTGAAGATATCAAACATTACAAGATGAATGTTAAAAGTTTACGGAACTTGGAAATAGCATATTGTTGTTTGGATACAATAATGCTAGTAAGAATTGAGATGACACTCAATACTAGTTATGGTGGGAGCTCATCTTTATTAGGAGACCATGTATACTAGTTATGTTCATTATGAGCATAGTTGCATTATATATAAAGAATTAGAATACTTTAACTACAAAGTTTTGGTAGTTTAATTGTCATAAATTCGTGCATGAGGATGTCACGCATTTT
The DNA here is from genome assembly GCA_021014915.2 of Artemisia tridentata subsp. tridentata. Classification (NCBI taxonomy): domain Eukaryota; kingdom Viridiplantae; phylum Streptophyta; class Magnoliopsida; order Asterales; family Asteraceae; genus Artemisia; species Artemisia tridentata. The sequence continues at coordinate 17,761,970 of CP139504.1, forward strand.
ATGAAGTATGTGGCAATATCTAGATAAATGAATGCACACATACAAGAATTTCATTATATGAAATAAGTATTCTCAAAATTCCGATAGATCAACATTAGTTGATTTATGCTTTGTCAACAAGTATGTGGAACATGACTTGTGGCATAATTCATTAATGAAGATTGTCATGCATTGATCTAGCTAGTATTTGGATAAGGGACGTGTAAACAATTATTATTTTAATGAAATAAAGTTCGGATAGCGTTTATTCTCATTATTAATATTTGTGTCCTATATTTGCATGTTTAAATCCATGAGTAAAATTATTATATTTTATTCTAAATAGTCCGTTGTCAATTAATAATATGGGAATATTATTGAACTAAGGCAAATGTGAGGATTGGTAGAATGGACTGTAGGTTGAGACACCAATGTCACATGATATTCAATATTGGATAAATTGAATATAGGACTTATCCCAACCACATGATTATACTTTATGGATCGTCGTCATCAAGTATATCATGAATATTTATCCTCAGACTTGAGATGATAGATAATTGCCGAGGATGTAGCTTATTTTCTGTAAGGTGGTCTAACGCTAACCGTAAAAGGTAGTTATAAGGGCTATTTTCGGAAATAATGCGAAGTTCGAGGGTTATGCTCGCAGTCAATAAAGGATTTGTTCCTTCAACTTTGTGTTGAAGTTTAATACTGCTTGGCCACTCGTAGGATTGACAAGATGTTTGCGTGGCCACGCCCAAAGTCTATCTGGAAGACGTTCAGATGTTTTGGTAATCTTGTTCAATTATGTATAAACGAGAAACTATTGTTAATTATGGAATGACCAAGATCCATATCCATATTAACGCGGTATTAGTAACAAAAGGATAAGTATGATGATTAATTTCATCACGTGGTTTTTTTTCCAGGAGAACCACAACTCGGATCAAGCTGGGGGCATTGGGAAGGTAAAGCTAGGCTGACCCATGTCATTACTATATTAATGTTTATCCAAGTGGGAGCTGTTAGAGTTTGTGTATAAATATTAATATATGTATGTCCGGTTTCGAACCCGAGGCTCGGGATTGCACACAATAACGTGAGAGTTTCAATGATGAATAATTAAATATATTTCATATATTTATTTATTCATTTCACCAATAAAACACTTAACGACGGTTAGTACTTAACGGGGGTTTTAACTAACGACCGTTAAAGGACTAATTGTGCAAAGTGGAAGAAAAGGAAACAGAATCCTTGTGGGATTCATAGAACCGGCCGAACCCTCCCCTTTAGGGTTTAGGGTCGGTTTGGTTTGGCTTGGAGGACAAGGCAAGAAAAACTATAAATACATCCCATTGTGTTTTAGTTTTTCCCTAATCTTGAATCCCCTACAAGCCTAACTTCTCTTCCTCTCCTCTCCTAAGCATACAACCGGTCGACACTTTTTATATCCACTAGGATATTCGACCCAAGTAAAGCTTTGCAAGTGTTTGGCTTGTTGGTGATCAAGAACCTAGCTTTTCTCATTGAAACGCTATCATTACGTGTGTACAGGAACGAGTGACAAGCTTCCTTTAGCTTGTGATCTTGGAGTGGTGATCGATCCCAATATAATCCCAATTAGGGTTTATATTACTTGTTCTTGTTCAAGAGATTCCTTGTTCTTGCTAGGAATCATTAAGGTACGTGTCTATTTAATTTAATTAATTACTTGTTCTTGTAGATCTATTCCGCTGCGTTCTTTTGATGATAGTATGTGTTTATAGTTTATTTATGATTCACATATTCCAACAAACAGATCATTATATAAAAATATTTTTGTGATTAATTCTTGGTACTAGTCCTATCCTAAATCTTGCAAGTAACTATAATCAAGGATGCTGCGCTTGCATGAGACTTGTTTCGTTGGACATTAATTAGGTTGATCATCATCCTGGTACGCGTTCTCGTTGGACATTAATTTGTTTCAAAACATAGTAGTATGTCTTTATGAGCAGTACGTGGATAACGTAAACTAACACTGTTGTCTTTATGAGCAGTGGATAACGATGGATAAGATGATGTTTGATGACTAGCATAATAATTTCAACACATTCCCAAAGTATGAACAACATTTACATCTCTCCTTTTTTTTTTTTTTTTTTTTTTTTTTTTTTTTTGGTGCAGACAACATTTACATCATATCTCTTACAACGGTCAATGGCCTATTTTAAACACAACTTCAATCTCGAGATGAGTCACCAAAATGGACACCATCTTTATGAAAGTTATGTTTGGAGTATTGTTACTTATAGTAGGATGTTAATGCTTTATACGAAGAGTATCTCACTAGCCCTGTACATGGTGTGCACTGATCGATCAGACTTACTTATTATAGTAGTGTGCAAGTAATTAGAATACGACAGTTTCATGTGTGGACAACTTATTTGAAAACACTTTTCTCTGTATAATTAGCGCCAAACAACTTGACAAGCCACACACTCACCTTACTAGCTAGAACACAACAGATACTAAACCAAAAAATGGCAAGACCAAACACTCACAATGGTGGTGATGATGATAGGAAGAGGTACGCTAAATCGATTTTTTTTTTTTTTTTTTTTTTGGGGGGGGGGGGGGGAGTACTTTTTATGCTTTGCTTCTTTTCATATTGAATAAGTTCTAGGATATAAGATGTAACTCTATTTGACTATTATAGCTAGAGTATAAGTTTTAAGCTATGCACAATTGAGAAAACGAAGTTTGAGTTTGTGTTTTAGTGGAGGTTTGAAGAAAAACGAAAAATTCAAATGTTTGTGTTTGTTTGATAAGCATGTCTTTCTAGTTACAATGTCTTTTTGAGTTAACTACTAGTAATTAATAGAAATTACTTAAAAACACAAACTAGATATTTGGGTTTGTTTGCTTAGCATGTCTTTCTTGTAAACAAAAAAAAAGTCAAATGTTTCATTTGGTTGTTGAAATAGGTGGTCTCGGAATAATATACTCAAGGTAAAATCTCATTTCTTTATTATATGTTTTAGTATATTTCATTTTCAAAGTTATTCATGCTGTAAATTTTTATTATTTTCTTTGTTTTGCAAAAATTAGACTAGTATATGCAACTCGTGCTTGTACTCATAAGTCATAAAGTTTTATACAAATTTACACTATTGGTCCCTCTAGTTTTAGTTTTGACATTTTATACCCCAAGTCATCAACCTATTGCATTTCTAGTCTTTTATCGACGTCATTAATTCATTTGACTCTCCACACAACTTTGTTGACTAAACAATCAAAATTTAGTCTTGTATTCCAAATTTCCAATACTTCAAACATACTTTACAAAATATTCTAGTCAAACTTTATATTCGGTATTGGGCGTAACAGTTACTATGTCCATATGATTGCAAGAACATTTTTAAGTTTCGTTATCTTCTAATGGAGACATATTATCTTTTTTCTTATTCTTTGCAGGTTAAAGAAAGTTTTCCGTACTTAATAGCATTACGCACGAAGGATGATAACCCAGAGGTGCCGAGACGGATCCTCTTCATAATAGGAAGTCCGTACCCTCGAAGCATGCTCATAAGCCACACAGGGAGCAGTTCCTCTATTTTGGAGGTATCATACTCCAACATAAAGGATTTTCTTGTGTTTGGGGTATCGCCTCTTATTGGAAGTTTTAAGATGAATTTGCCATTTACCGCACAAAAGGTTACTCTCAATGTGCCGGTGCTCCTAAACCGCCATGGAATCGTTGAAGTAAAGCCTGCAGCGGTCACTATTGCTTCTGAATCAGAGGTAAACTTGGTTATGCTTTTTCGGTTTTTTGAGAATGAATATATTTGACACATTGTGATATAATCTCGTCAATGTTTTTTGAGGTGGTTTCATCACAACAGATTGTGGCTTTTTCAAAGAACTTGATTGTCTCCACAATGGAAGAAGAGCTAAGTGCATCAAAAGCAAGAGAAAAGACGTTGTCAGAACGCGATGAAAATATGGACGCAAGACTCCAACTTGGATCTTTGAATCTTCCTTTGCTCCATATTTTCATCGCGTTCAAACAACGTCTTTTCTCTTGCTTTTGATGCACTTAGCTCTTCTTCTGTTGTGGAGACAATCAAGTTCTTTGAAAATGCCACAATCTGTTGTGATGAAACCACCTGAAAAAACATTGACGAGATTATATCACAATGTGTCAAATATATTCATTCTCAAAAAACCGAAAAAGCATAACCAAGTTTACCTCTGATTCAGAAGCAATAGTGAAAGCTACAGGCTTTACTTCAACGATTCCATGGCGGTTTAGGAGCACCGGGACATTGAGAGTAACCTTTTGTGCGGTAAATGGAAAATTCATCTTAAAACTTCCAATAAGAGGCGATACCCCAAACACAATAAAATCCTTTATGTTGGAGTATAATACCTCCGAAATAAAGGAACTGCTCCCTGTGTGGCTTATGAGCATGCTTCGAGGATACGGACTTCCTATTAGGAAGAGGATCCGTCTCGGCACCTCTGGGTTATCATCCTTCGTGTGTAATGCTATTAAGTACGGAAAACTTTCTTTAACCTACAAAGAATAAGAAAAAAGATAATATATCTCCATTAGAAGATACTACCTCCGTCCTATATTAAGTGTCCACAATGAAATCTTGGGGTGTCCCAAATTAAGTGTCCATATTGTATTCCAACCAATGAGAAGAGACTTTAGTGGGTAATAATGATATTTGATTGGTGGAGAGTGTAGTTAGTGGAATTTCCTAAAACTTTGTGCATTTGAAAAGTGGACACTTAATATGGAACGGAGGGAGTAACAAAACTTAAAAATGTTCTTGCAATCATATGGATATAGTAACTGTTACGCCCAAAACCGAATATAAATTTTGACTAGAATATTTTGTAAAGTATGTTTGAAATATTGGAAATTTGGAATACAAGACTAGATTTTGATTGTTTAGTCAACAAAGTTGTGTGGAGAGTCAAATGAATTAATGACGTCGATAAAAGACTAGAAATGAAATAGGTTGTTGACTTGGGGTATAAAATGTCAAAACTGAAACTAGAGGGACCAATAGTGTAAATTTGTATAAAATCAGATTTTTAAATATATTCCACACCTCTCTTCTTTATTCTTGATAGAGATAAATATGGGTTTGGATATGTGGTGATTTTGATGAATCATGGATGCTTTTGATGAGTTTTTGGTGAATTTGATGAATGAAACTATGCTAAAATGGTAGTGTTTGTATGAAATAATCAAGTCTTTCAAACAAATGTTGGTAATTTTAGTGTTATCAACTAAACTATTTTAGGTGATTGTGTTTTACTTAAGACCAACGGCTTTATACAAGTTTAGCTCAAGACGAGTTAGGAGGTGCGGAGTGCACACTCGTTATTGTTAGCTTGATATCGCCATGACAAAGATGCGGATGTCAAGGGGCAACGCCCCTTGCGATGTTAAGGGGAAGAGCCCCTTGCTGGGTCCCGCTCCCAGGTGAGCTGGCGGGGGTTGAGGGGAAGCCTCCCCTCGCGGGGTTTAGGCAGCGCCCCAAAACCTAAACGATTTTTATGAATCGTTGTTAACAGGATTTCCCGCCAAAACCCAACTGACATGTTTTTACTAACCAACACAATGGTTGGAAAATAGCAAAAAATAAGCGAATTTCGGTTGGTGGTTATAACCACACTCTGGTCTCATTTGCAGAACATAACAACAAACAATACTCTAACGTTTGTGATTGATTCTTCGTGCCTTAGATTTCAATTGCAATTTTTCTTATCCGATTAATAATTTGTGAACCCGAGGCATATAGGGTCGAAATACTTTAATCTGAACGTGATTACACGATTTAGATTTCCATTTACACACCAAAGATTTTTTCCTACAACAAATTGTTACATGTTGAGTTAAAATAAAACTATATGACTTATGAGTACAAGCACGAGTTGCATATACTAGTCTAATTTTTGCAAAACAAAGAAAATAATAAAAATTTACAGCATGAATAACTTTGAAAATGAAATATACTAAAACATATACTAGTAATAAAGAAATGAGATTTTACCTTGAGTATATTATTCCGAGACCACCTATTTCAACAACCAAATGCAATATCATCCCCATGGCACATGCCACACACGACTTTCATCGATGAAACTCATATTACGTGGTAAGGATGATCAATCCAAACTCCAAATATCCTAATTTTGAAAAGAAGCTAGCAACTTTGGCTTACAAGATTATGTAGTGAAAAAACTTATGCACTTTATAAAGAGAATTATTTATAGAGGTTGTTGTGTAATTTATTGGATGAGTAATGAAAAGTGAAAAGGGTTGGTGAATACATTTATTACTCTAGTTGTCAGCAAACTTGAATGGTAATGCTAGGTTGTCTTAAACCAGCCTTTTACAACAAACACATAATGTGAACGTGATAATCAACCATATTTGCTCATGCACAATCAATGTGCTCATCGAATTCAATAATCTTCTCAAAACTAGTAGGGATGCTGCAATAATGAGTAATATGTGAGAAGATGAGCCGCTTTAACATCAGAAGTAAATATTGTAACGAGCAAATGAAATGGCAGTACAACAAGCACCAGGCATAAATATTTTCCACATCTCATGTCTATGCTATAAACGTACATGTCTATTCTTCTTCATAATTTGGAGTTCATGCAAACAAACTAACCATCAACTTAAATAACTCAGTGTAAATATTTGACTACACAAACCATATGAAAAAAATATGCGACATTGCCCATTAAACATACATTTATCATGTTTAGTTTATATGTTATAGTAATACTTATCCTTGACACCGTGAATTCTGGAGAAACACTCAACAACTTTAAAAGTATTTCCTGTTTGTGGTTTTAAAATGAGTTTGTTGTACTCTTCCGTGAAAGCAAAGATTTCTACGCACGGGCCATTGACCATTATATAGTTTAAAATCAAAAGCACTTAGTTACTATGACGGAACCAGGACCAAATATGACCGGGTGCACAAATTTTTTTGAACCATAATATAGAAACACATTTCAATGGACCAGTTGCATTTAAGATGCATTTTGAAAAAATTGATGTTTTTTTCAAAATTTAACACTACATCGAAAAAATTAAACCACAAATGCAGTCCATACCAAAATATTATAGTAAAAAAACAAATCCATACATATTGAGTTAAAATAAAACTTTATGACTTATGAGTACAAGCACGAGTTACATATACTAGTCTAATTTTTGCAAAACAAAGAAAATAATAAAAATGTACGGCATGAATAACTTTGAAAATGAAATATACTAAAACATATAATAAAGAAATGAGATTTTACCTTGAGTATATTATTCCGAGACCACCTATTTCAACAACCAAATGCAATATCATCCCCATGCCACATGCCACACACGACTTTCGATGAAACTCATATTATGTGGTAAGGATGATCAATCCAAACTCCAAATATCCTAATTTTGAAAAGAAGCTAGCAACTTTGGCTTGCAAGATTATGTAGTGAAAAAACTTATGCACTTTATAAAGAGAATTACTTATTGAGGTTGTTGTGTAATTTATTGGATGAGTAATGAAAAGTGAAAAGGGTTGGTGAATACATTTATTACTCTACTTGTCAACAAACTTGAATGGTAATGATAGGTTGTCTTAAACCAGCCTTTTACAACAAACACATAATGTGAACGTGATAATCAACCATAATGTGAACGTGATATATTGTTAATTAAACACACGACACGACAAACACGCATATAAACGTTAAGATAAGTATATTATAAATCCACCTATAAAATGAATATGAATTTATAAATATGATTTATTTAGTTATTTATTTATGTTATATTAATTATAAATTATTATATAATAAAACCGGTTCGGTTCGGTTTTTGGACGAAAATCGAAACCAAACCGCATTTTTCGGTTTTCGAAAAAGTAAAAACCGAACCATCGGTTTTTCCGGTTCGGTTTTTAGTTTTGATCGGTTTTTTTCGGTTCGGTTTTTTCGGTTTCCGGTTTGGTTTCGGTTTTTTCAGTTTTTTTTGCTCACCCCTATAGGCCACCCATAATCAGCCCACTTTATTCATTAGTTATATAGCGCATAAGCTAGTTTTTTTTAATAATATTTGCAACAAGCCCCCTTATTCATATTGAAATTTCGAATAACTTAACCAATCAAATACAAGTATACAACATTAAAATATAATCACTTGTCAAATTATTCTTTTCTAATTTAGCTTAGTTTCTAATTATTGTGGTGTTAAGTTGAATCATGCTTTAAAAGAATTATAAATTCATTTTTAGAAGAATATTTTTATTGCTATAATCTTTACGTTAATTTCGGCCCCCCTTAACTTCAAATCATGGTTCCGCCCTTGGGTACTTGTCATTCTTACTCTCTGCTAGTCACTAGTTTCTCGGCAGTCACAGAAATGTTTATACTTGCTTGAAGTGTAACCTTATTCTTAACTTTTAGGAAACAAGAATATGTACTCCAATTCATCATAATATCTATTGTATGCTATATATATCTTACTTGGCAGATTCTTTAATGTTTAATCTTTGTATGTTTAGTCAAATCATCTTCAATGCAACAAGAATAGCAGCAAAATAAACATACCCATGAACTAATGAGATTATAACACTCATCAAAGCTATGATTATTATACACCTCAATCCACAAAAACATAGACCACTAAAATCACACAAATCAATTCAATACAAACACCAATACCCATAGCTGCGCGCCTTAAGTCCAACCTCATATCTCCTTAGTTAATAATCAAACCCCATCCTAAACTGAATCACAAACTTATAAGACAAACCGAAAATATAGATATAACTCTCCTGCAACCATAGACTATATTTTCATATGTTTCCACCTTTCTTGCTTAGTCAAAATGGGTAGGTTTTTTCAGCACACGTCAAAGTGGGTTAGATCCACATATAAACACACGTGTTTCTCTCTGTGTACCATATAAACGATGAATATCTAATAATAGATTTAAAAACTCTTTTTTGATCCCATCATACATTAATATGTTGCAAACTGCAAAGTAAATAAAATGAATGACAGAATGCACACATGAATGCTGCATACCCATAACAATGGTAGTGCATAACTGCATACCCACTCAACAAGCAAATTAATGCAAATATTTCTGCAATCGCCTATGGATAACCACAAATGGAACAGGAGGTGCATGACATACAACGCTAAACGAGTTAACTACAAGTCACAACCTCAATGACTACAACCCACAGCGAAATAAGCTAATATCAGTCTTGAGAAACAAGTCATTCCAGATGGGAAGTTTGATTTTAAACATTTCTATCATCTTAATCTCTTCTTTCTTGTGCTTACTCTTCAGTTTACTCATTTCCTCTTCATTCAATTACATCAACTTCTACCTTTCTTCCTATATATAGTAACTTGTTGGAGACTTCCTTTTCGACTTGCTCCTTCCTATATGAGCAATAAAGATTAACATATTCAGAGGGTGATAGTAAGAAAGGTGGAAACATATATTTAATTGACATTTAAAAACTGACAAATTTATTTCTCTCAATTATAGAGCTTAACAAATTCACGAAGTGCCTTGAAATGTACACAGCTCATATATGTCATCTACGTTTACTAGTGATTTCCGACTATATTTTCCGGTGTCTTCTAACTAATTTCATTAGCTTTCCGTTTCCAGATATGCTGTATATCCACTGCACTCTAAGTGTGGATTACTATGCAATCACCCTCCCCCGGTATGGTGCTACAAATATGCTTACCTATTGCACATATTCTGTAATTGTTCCATGTCAGCACTCAGCATGCATGATCCTTTGCAAGAGAAGAAATTAAGAAATACACAAGTTTGTATGTTTTAAGAAGTCATACCTAGACCCCAATAGACAGTTACACGAGTTCAGACTTCTATCATAAATTAAGGTGCAGTTTTAAAAATTTTAAGGCCATCTTCGTTCATACCTGGAATGAAATACATAAACTTTTATCACTTTTTGATTCATTGTTCTTGTATGCATATGTCATTTATCACCTCTCGGCTGCAGGATTTGGTCCCAAGTTGCTAGGAATATTTAAAAATGGAATGGTGCAATCCTTTAGTTTACAGTGAATTCACTGATCTCCAGCCTGTTGAGGTGTTAATAAAACTAAATATTCTTTGTTCTTGTCTCATTAGAATATCTTCTTCTGCAATTATTATAATTTCATAGTATAGGTACCTTTAGAAGCCACTTAATTTCATTAGTTCTCATTATAATCCACAGATACTAAAAGCTCTTTGATGCATGTGATTATTTTTTTAGCATGTGTCATAGGACTTGTGAAACTTTTTGTAAGTGTTATGTTTTCTACATTCCTCTTCCTGCTAGTGGTACTTTTGTGCATTAAGTTATAAAGATTAAGTGATTAACACATTCACAAAGTGCAATGTACACAACTTATATCTGTCATTAACCTCTAACTTCATAATACGCAATGTCATTAACTATTCTTTTCCCGTGTCTTCCAACTAATTCATTAGCTTTCGGTTTCCATCATAAGTGGCAAAATGGTCCGGATCGGGTGTAAACGGGTCGCGTATGGACGGGTCATTTGGGATCACGGGTCTAACTGGGTCAGTCCGATTACATAATTGGTATGTTTTCTACATTCCTTTTCCTGCTAATGGTTTTTCTGTGCAGTAAGTTATCAAGATACTTGCTGTTGCCTGTTGGTATACATGGCTACAACACACAACCACTACTCACTAACCAAACAATGTGAAAACACCCTAATGTTAATATTTGATCATATATTTTTCAAAATACCACACTTCTTAAAATAGAAGTCAAATCAGCTATGGTCTAATAGAAAACTCGTAAACAATATAACTCGTGCTAAACAGATGATAGAAAACATGCAATTGATAAAATTTCACAATCACGATATTCCAAGACAGCAAAAACTCACAAAGTAAGACAGTCTTATTAACAGAAACTAATAAAAACCAAAAATAATAGGAAAAGAACAATAATTTGCAAGTGACGAAGAACATACATACCAATGTTTCAAAGTTGAAACTCTGGACGAATGAGTGCCAAAACAGTAGAACGAGGAATATCACCTTTAACCAAAACATACCTTAGAGAAGGTATATTAAACACAATACTGGCATTGGCAACAACTTGTTTCCTAAAGGGACAATCCTTTAACATTAGCTTTCTTAATCTTGGGCACCCTTCTGATAACTTCACAAGTCCTGAAATAGATATTCCTATACGAGCAAGTGATAGAAATCTCAAATTAGCACCATACTTCCCGATATATTCCAAACCTACATCCGTCAACCCTCCATGCCAAAGAGTGATATCTAGCCTTTCGAGTTTTCTGCAACCCATTAGCATAGCCCGAATCCCATCGTCTAGCGGTAGATCTGTTATCCTTTCTTTGTAAACCAAGTTCATACGGAATTTACAGAGATTATTCAAATGAGTTCCCACAAACTTGATAGCTTCATTTGAAATATCATCGAGGTCAACCTTTAAACGCTCTAAATGAGTACATCCTTTTGCCAGAGCAGTCAGTCCCGCGTGGGTCACAACCCCATCATGGGTAAGTTTGCGCAATTTCTTGCAAAACTGACCAATAACTTGCAATCCCCTATCTCCACATACATCCTGGGTATATAGAACTTCCAAACTGGGACAACTCTTAAATAGTAAACACTGGCACTCTGAATCCAATTCTAAAACTGCAAGTTTCAATTTCCTTATATGATTCAGAAAAGGGAGTACAATTGAATATCGAATTAATGGCAAATCCTTTATAACTAATGAACGCATATTTGGGGGAAACTGGAAACCAACAAGCTCATTCTCCTCATTACAAATATATCCACCAAAATGTTCCAACCTAACAGCATATCTAAAGGCATCTCCTAGTTTACTTAGATAGCACTCTCCAATCTTCAACGATATTAAAGACTTAGAACAGTTTTTTGCAAGAAGTTTAAGATTTTCTCCATCAGAAATATCCATATCCCTAACATGTAACCTTTCCAAAACTGTACTATTTAATGCCAATTGATGTAACCAAGTCTCATCTTTCACTATAATCCGATAAAAATAATCCAAAAACAGAGTTCTCAATTGGTTACAATACTTAGACACATGCCTTAATCCATCCGTCGAAAACCCTTCACACTTACTAATCTTCAAACTCCTTAAATCTTTACCACATGTTCTCGCCAATGTCTCAAGATCTTCATCATGAACAACCAGACCATGGATATGAAGTTCTTTCAAACACCTAAACTCGAGAACTAATTGTTGGATCCATGGGGTGATTCGAATACCATAATCACCTTTGACATAATAATCAGTTGGGAATCCCTTAAGCATTAACGACTCGATGAATGGAAATCTTTTACTTAAAGAAGCAGGATTTGGGTAGAAAGGACTCAAAGGAGCATGGACAGTTAGGCGCTTACGCGTAATGCCATCAATCTCATAAAACTTACGGGAAATTAACGAAACAGAGTTTCGGTCATCAACATTGTGTATATAAGGTATAACTAAGTCTAACACTTGCTCTCCCACGTTGGTTTTTTCGAGCTTACGTATGGTGGGTGCCATTAAGGTTTGGTTTGGTTTGGTTTAAGGTTTCAAAATTCAACTAACACTTAACATTAAACACTAAATACTAGAGCAATAATCATCTCCCTAAATGAATGAGATATCCCTATTTCATGTTATAACAATCAATAATAGCATAGCCTCATCATAAAAATACAACATTTAATTAATACACTGTGACATTTTATCAAACACCTGGTGTGAACCTTTGTTCCAATGCAATTCTCTAGATTATTGAAAATGATGGCTGATTCTTGAGGGTTTTTTTGTTACAGATAATTGTGTGTGTTTTTTGATGGTGTAATTAGTGCGTGTCAAATGAAATGAAAGCAAGTGTGTGTGTGCGTGCGCGTATAGGGGTAACTAAAATTTGGTTATTTTTTATTTTTATAATTTTGATTTTGTTATAAAATTTGCGAAACATAAAATACAAAGATCAACAAGTAAAAAGTAATAAAATGCAGAAAAAAAGTGTATTTAAAAGATAAATGATACGAAACAAAAAAAACATAAAAGATCGTTTTAATCCTATAAATAAAGTGGGCATGGTGTGACATGTGCCGGTGTGGATCACTATAAGGCTTGAAAGGAAAAATGGTGTAAGACTATGTGTAATGGGGCGTGATTTGCCCAGTTTTTGCCCATTTGGCGCCCAATTCGCGCCCCCCCCCCACCCCATTACATAGGGGCGCCAATTTCACAAAAAAACGAAGGGGCGTGATTTGAATCGCGCCTTGCCCATTGATCATTTCAAGAAAAATTCGAACGTTAAACATCAAACGGATACTTTTCAAAAAAATAAAAAAAACGCTCCCCCTTTTCAAACGGATACCATTCAAATGCGAAGTCACGTGAACCATTACGCGCTCATGCAAGATTTGATCGAGGAAGCGTGGACCAATCGGAATGTGATAAACAACAACGACGACGAGTAGTTTTTAATTTTAGTGTTTGTTTGAATAAAATTTAATGTAATTTTTTTTAATTAATAAAATGATGTTGTATTTTTTTTAATTAATAAAATGATATTTTAATTTAGAATGTATTAATTTATTGAATTTAAAAAAAAAGAAAAAGAAAAAAAAAAATGTGACACATGTCAAAATTTGCCCCACCCACCATTACACACCTAAACAATTCAAGTCCTTTGCTGACTGGGCTGACACGTGTCAAATTTTGCCCCATGTACATCGTTATACCATTACACATAGCCTAAGGTGTAATGGTAGATGGGGCATTATGTGACACCTATTCTTTTCTTTTTTTTATTTTTTTTAATCACCAAAATTAACCTTTATTTTTTTTATGGACCAAAATTAACCTTTATTATTTATTTATTGTTAATTTTATAAAAAATTGTTTAAGCCCAATAGTTATTTTTTATAGTCCACTCATTTGCCCAATAGAAATTTATGTTAAATAATAATAAAAAAAAAAAAGAGTCCACAACTCACTTTCCATCTCCCACGCTTCATCTTTCTTCCTGCGTCTTCTTCTTCCTCAAAAAAAAAAAAAAAAAAAAAATTAGGGTTTGAAAAAAACCCCCAAATCTCTACAAATCTGAATCACAAATCAACAATTTAACCCCAAATCAGCCATGAGAGTCAAAGGATTAAATGGTGGTCAACAGGGGCGCGGGCGCGGAGATCTCCAAGCCCCGTCGATTTTTTTGCAACTCCACGCCGGTCAGTAATGGTGGTGGGGCATGGGTAGGGCGCGGAACTGGGGAAAATGGGGCGATCCACGCCCCATTACGCATTGTCTAAGAGGATACTAATAATACTAGTCAAATACTCCCTCCGTTCACTAACATAATCCATAACAAAAACACAATGTTTTAGGTGTAATAAATTATTACAATTATACCCTCAATTAATATAAAAGCACAAACTTTTAGGTGTAATAAATTATTACAATTGTACCCTCAATTAATATAAAAGACAAAGGACAAAATTGGAAATTTAGTTATTAAGATTCCTTTATTTATTGTAATGGACACTTAATAAGAGACAATCAAAGATATCATTGTGGACACTTAATATGGGACGAAATGAGTAATAATTATCTTCCAACTACATCAAACCGAAAAAAGAGAAAATGACACCATTGGTCCCTGCAGTTTGGCCAAAATCCTTACCCCAGTCCCTCAACTTTTTCTTTGCATGGCTAATCCTTATGTGAAACTTTGTAACACCGATGGCCCTTATCTCTTACGTATGTTAAATCTTTCCGTTAAAACCCATCATGTGCAAGTCACATGAGGTTAAAATAGAAAAACTCGGTCCTGTTCTCAAGTTTGGATGAACATTACCAGTCATGTTCACAAGCAAAAGAAAAACTCGGTCGTCCATGTGTAAGTATCCCCTATTTTGTTTGTAAGATAACACGATCAGTCATTTTCATACAAACTTGAGAAAATCTCGATACTAACATGTATAGATATAGATATTCCATTGTCATAGCAAAGCTCCACTTAATCAGTTTGATTTAAGAGTACCAGTAACTTCAGTTATGTAGCTTTGTGATTATTCCAGTAACCTCAGTTTGGTTTAGGAGTACCCTTACTCTTACTACCAGTAAGCTTATTCTTTGTTCTCCTCTTGCTACGCTTTAGGTGCTCCAAATATATCTCTGCTAGCTTGTTAATCATGTCCTCATCAGAACTATGAGAGAGAGTTATTTTACATAATAAACTTTTGTCACATACCAAGGGACTCATCCCCACCTCTTATTTAAAAAGAAATCAATGGCTAAGATTAAAAGCATTTTAATATTTCATCTATTTTTTCTAATTTAAATATCTATTAAACTTTTATCGTTAAGCGAAAATAATTACACTATCGTGACGAGCATATAATATACCTCTTGTGTGTTACCTTTAGACTGGTTATTTTAGTTGGACCAATTATTATTATTATTATTATTATTATTATTATTATTATTATTATTATTATTATTATTATTATTATTATTATTATTATTATTATTATTATTAAAACAAAGCAAATATTACATAAAGTTGGATGGGAGTCTAGACACAAGTTGTGCTCCCACTCTTTTCTGAATACAAAAGCTAACTGGGCCCCTGATGTGTTTTTTTAGGTCTATAAAAATCAACCAAGTTTTAAATTTATTTATTGCCGAACTAACCTATAGACTCTAAACACTCACGAGCAGTGTACCCGATCAATGTAGATAGTTTCTAGGTAAGCAAGGGTCGTTCACTAGGAGCGAAGCTAAGATGATCTAAAGGTATTCTAATTACTAAACTAACTATTCTAACCTAGAAAGCAAGTAAATATTTTTGGGGGATTCAGCCTGAGAGGCTATCACGATTTTATGTGTTTTATTAAACTAAATACGAGAAAATAAATATTAAACTAATTAATAGCAAATTAAAGATAGATGAAGATAGATAGGAAGAACGGGTTAGCCACGTCTAATCCATTTTATAGTTATACATGCTTATGTCTACTTGTTTTAATTCATTCAATTGTTTTGTCGCCAATCCGATTATTAATCCTGTCACGATTAAATAACCTACCATCGTGGTGGGAAAGAGGACATGATCATAGTGACTCGTCTAGCATCAATACTAACTTATTGCTTTAAACCATCTAACCTAGTTCGGTATTACACGCTACTAGTCCTATTAGGTTGTAGACACGTTCCGTTTATGCCAAACAATGATTCCTAATAGAGATTCGGGTTAACACGCAAATAACTCAACCTAAGCAACCACAATTACAGGTAGTTAAGTCACATCAATTAAAGTTATAAGGATCATAACCTAGTTACATAGACTTCTACTAATTATAAGCAATAAACGAGTTTTTATCGACAAGCACCCAATCCAATAACAAAGCAAACACATCGACAAAATCATAAAAACTAATAAAACTTCATAAACATGGCTAACACCTAAGGATGTTAGCCCATAATCTCAGCAAAAGATAATGTATACATAAAAATTAAAAATAAACATAACAAATCCTAGACAAATTTATTAGCTAACCGAATGATACACAAAGATAAGTATGGAGATGTTCTTCGTCGATCTTCAATGGTGGATGGAGAAGGTGTTGGGGACGATTTGGGGCTGTTCCCAACTGATAATAGTGATTTTTTTCCCCCTCAAATCGTCCATAGGGCTGTGGTATTTATAGGGGTAAGGAAGAGTAGCCTCCAAGGTTAACCAAAATTAGTCTGCTGTTGTTCCGACCTCGATGCAGCGCATCCACAAAGCCAATGCGCCGTATATCCTTCTGAAAAATATAAATCTCCTTTTTCTCTTTCCGTGGCCGCTTGAATCACCTAAAACGGAGTCCGGATGAAGTTTTTATGGCCAAAATACGAAAGCATCTCCGAGTATCATTATGTAATCTTGACTTCTTCATTGAGCTTCTATTCTTCACTTGATTTCTCGGCTAAGATTGTATATGGCCAATATGGCGCATCGGATTGGTACGATGCGGCGTATCTAGGTAACTTCGCGTGGGGTCCAAGATTATTATATTCCAGAATATTCGTTCACCGTCTTCAGATGCGGCGTAACTTGTATCTTTATGCGGCTCATGTCTTTCAGTATCTTGGATAATCTTTGGTGAAGTCTTGAGATTGATGCGCCGTATGTTAGGAATGTCATACGGTGTATCTGGAGTAGATAAGTCAGATCTTCTTCGTTGACCAAGGTTTTATATGCGGCGCATGAGATAAATACATGCGGCGCATTCTTTAAAGTCAGGCAATGGTCTCAGATTCGTCTAAGTCTTTATGTACGACGTATCTATCAAGAATGATACGGCGCATCTTCCTTCAGTTCAGTAGACTTTTCCAACTTGATTCATTTTGCTCCAATTTCCGTCCGAAATCATTAACTTTCACCTAATGCTTGTTTATAACTGAGAATTACAAAAGTAAACGATTAAGTATCAATTCTCATATAAAGTGATATAAAACAAGTCAATAATATATGATAAATGATGCTAATAATATGTCGTTATTTGATGTCATCAGCCCCCACACCTTTGGCAATAGCAAAACTAATCCTACTGAAGATATGAATAGCAGAACGCGCTCCAATGTCTTGAGTAATAGAGAACTTCTGAATCCGCTTTAGTAGGGTCACTGCATCTGTCTCAAGTTCCCCCAAAGAGGAGAATGAGAAAGGGAGGAACCCATATCCAATCTCAGCACACTTATCCCCATACTTGACAGGTTTACGTTGCGCAGCGTCAGTTACTACACGACCTGGCACAAAATCAATCATACCTATTTGCATCAAGGGAGACGACCCAGTCAGATCGACACATACATTCTTCCCTCCGTCCCAAGAATAAAGCAATATATCAGCTGGACGTAAGGCTTGCTCCCTTGCTCCACAAAGCCCGATGTCAACCTCTTTACGAGCCGAAACCCCAGATCGCGAACAGATGTCAACCAGAGTATCACGCACCACGTTGTGCCGATGTTTAATGCCAATAATGCCAGTGCACGATACAACATGGTCCCCATAAATATCCCCCGTAGAAACCTTGGAACAAGCTGAGCATGGCCTCTGGACAGAAAATAGGGGAACACCTAGCCTATAGCATAACACACATCGGTAGGTTCTGGCGTTCATAGTCTGTCCCAATCCAGAGATCGGTACTACCCTAAGCCAATCTGAAGGGTAATCCTCCCTTTGCGATCTCCAGAGTGCCATTTGTCGAGCAGATAGGCAAAAGGTGGATTCAGCCATTTTATTTTATTATTATTATTATTATTATTATTATTATTATTATTATTATTATTATTATTATTATTATTATTATTATTTTATTTTTTATTTATTTTTATTTTATATAACATCACTTCATTAGAAGAAAATGGGATTTACAAGAAGTTAGTAGGGAGCCGAGATACTAACTGGGCCCCCACTCCTTTAGCTATAGAAAAGCTAATCATACTAAAAATATGTGCAGCAGCACGTGCTCCAATGTCTTGAGTCATCGAGAACTTTCGAATACGCTTCAGTAAGGTCACAGCATCCTTCTCAAGTTCTCCAAAAGAAGAGAAAGAGAAGGGGAGGAACCCATATCCAATACTTGCGCACTTAGCCTCATACTTGACGCGTTTGCGTTGTGCAGCCTCAATCACCACACGACCCGGCACAAAATCAACCAAACTAGTTTGCGTCAAGGGAGATGATCCAGTCAAATCAACACATACATCAAGTCCTCCATCCCACGAGTAGAGCAACACATCAGCAGGGCGTAAGGATACGTCCCTTTCACCACAAAGACCAATGTCCACCTCTTTACGAGCCGAAACCCCAGATCGATAACATATATCAACAAGAACATCACGTACCATGTTATGCCGATGTTTAATACCAATAATACCAGCACAAGATACAGCATGGTCCCCATAAATATCCCCAGTAAAGACCCTGGAACAAGCTGAACACGGCATCTGGACAGAGAATAGGGGAACACCAAGCCGATAACATAACACACACCGATAGGTCCTAGCATTCATAGTCTGACCCAACCCAGATATCGGAACTACCCTAAGCCAGTCCGAAGTGTAGTCCTCCATTTGCGATTTCCATAACGCCATTTTTCGAGTAGATAAAGAAAATGTAGATTCGACAGTTCGGGTAACACGTGTGAAATATATATCTGCCAGTTTCTTCATGAGTTTGGGGGCAACGATCTCACATGGATTACTTAAAAGGTCAATCTCCATTTTCGCATTAAAATCACACAAGGCATCATCAAAGGAAGGCCCAGGGGTTACGATACCAGAACGTCGAAGCAACTTAGTCTGTAAGCTAGCAGATTGAAGTCTAGACGCAAGAAATGCATAATTCAAGACATCACCTGCAGAGTATACACCAAGCCCCCCAAACACAAAGGGTAATGTAGCAAGTCTCCATTGCCAATCACCAAAACCAGGCCCAGAAGCAGTGACAATACGCTCTAGAGTAGAGCGAAGAGCCCCATCAAAAGAAATCTGAGCACGCTCAAAGACCCGGGGAGAACAAGTGTGCATAGCAAAATATAATTTGGAAATACCAGCACAAGCACGAAGGAGCAATAACTCACATTGAGGGTCATTAATCTTAGCAGTAGCACCCATAAGCTCAATGGTTTTTGCAACTCTTTTCATAACAAGCTCACTACTAAAATCAAAGTCCACACTAGCAGGTCCACCCAGTAATTTAACACCATGCAAAGGTCGGGCAATATTAGGTGGGAAGACACCCATAAGCCTGCTTCTGGGATCTTCCTTAGGCCAAAAAACCTCAGTTTTATCAACATTGAGGTGCAAACCACAACGAGGTCCATCCACCATGATAAGCTCTAAAACCTCCCCTACAACCAAAGTATCTCCAATAATAGTGCCATCATCCAGATACCAAGCTTGAAGGGAAAGGCTAAAGGAGTCTCTAATCTTATTATTATTATTATTATTATTATTATTATTATTATTATTATTATTATTATTATTATTATTATTATTATTAGAAACTCGTAGGATCTACAAGAAATTAGAGGGGAGCCGCGATACTAACTGGGCCCCCACTCCTATAGCTATTGCAAAGCTAATCCTACTAAAAATATGAGCAGCAGCACGCGCTCCAATGTCCTGAGTCACAGAGAACTTTCGGATCCGCTTCAGTAGGGCCACCGCATCCTTGCCAAGCTCCCCAAAGGAAGAGAATGAGAAGGGGAGAAACCCATATCCAATATCGGCACACTTGGTCTCATATTTGACACATTTGCGTTGTGCTGCTTCAACCACCACTCGTCCTGGCACAAAATCAACCATACCAGTCTGCGTCAAAGGAGACGACCCTGTCAAATCGACACAAACATCCTGCCCACTGTCCCAAGAATAGAGCAATATATCAGCTGGGCGTAAGTTTTTGTCCCTTTCTCTACAAAGGCCGATGTCAACCTCTTTACGAGCTGAGACACCAGATCGAGAATAAATGTCAGCGACAGTGTCGCATACTACGTTATGCCGATGCTTAATACCAATAATACCAGCACATGACACAGCATGGTCCCCATAAATGTCTCCCGCAAATACCTTAGAACATGCTGAACACGACATCTGAGCAAAAAATAAGGGAATGCCTAGCCGATAGCATAACACACATCGGTAAGTTCTGGCATTCATGGTCTGTCCCAGCCCAGATATCGGGACCACCCTGAGCCAGTTTGAAGTGTAGTACTCCCGCTGCGATCTCCACAAGGCCATCTGTCTAGTAGATTAGCTAAAAGTGGATTCAACCAGTTTGGCAACACATGTGAAATATATATCTGCCAATTTCTTCATAAGTTTGGGGGCAGCGATCTCACATGAGCTACCCAAAAGGTCGGTCTCCATTTTCGCATTAAAAGCATACAAGGCATCATCAAAAGAAGATCCAGAAGTTACAATGTCAGAATGTCGGAGGAGCTTAGTCTGTAAACTAGCAGATTGGAGTCTAGATGCAAGGAAGGCATAATTCAAGACGTCCCCAGCAGATTATACACTAAGCCCTCCAAATTCAAAAGGTAGGGTGGCTAGTCTCCATTGCCACTCACCAAAACCAGGTCCAGAAGCGGTGACAATACGCTCCAGAGAAGAACGAAATGCCACATCAAATAAAATCTGAGCACGCTCAAATACCCAAGGAGAACATGTGCGCATAGAAAAATATAGCTTGAAAATGCCGGCACAAGCACGAAGGAGTAACAACTCACATTGAGGGTCCTTGAGCTTAGCGACAGCATCCATGAGCTTAATAGTTTTGGCAACCCTTTTCATAACAAGCTCACTACTAAACTCAAGGTCCATACTAGCCGGTCCACCCAATAATTTAACACCATGTAACGGTCGAGCAATATTGCGCGGAAAGACACCTGTGAGTAAGCTTCTGGGGTCTTCCTTTGGCCAAAAAACCTCATTTTTATCAACATTGAGGTGCAGATCGCGCCGTGGTCCATCCATCATAATAAGCTCTAAAACCTTCCCCACGACCAAAGTATCTCTGATAATAGTGCCATCATCTAGATACCAAGCTTGAAAGGAAAGACTAAAGGATTCTCTAATTTTGCATATCAGAGAATGTAACACTAGGGCAAAGAGAAGAGGACCAAGAGGATCACCTTGTTGTACCCCCTGGTGCGACCATAAAGTGTGTTCTCCGTAGTATAACCTAGCAGGCCTAGAGTAACAAAAATCCACCCAACGTGAAATGGCAGGGCATCGCAAGTAAACCTCCTGCAACATGACCCCACGATCCACCAAATTGAAAGCATTTTTGAAATCCGCCAATAGCATCGAAAGACCTTCTTCGCCGCCACGATCTTCAATAAACCTATTCACAACATGAAGAATAGCCTCTCCTCCTCTAGGAACCCCGACACCAAACTGAAGATCATTTAAATAAACGTCTAAAGAGTGGCCGATCATAGAAGCACCAACCTTGGATACTAAACGCCTCCAAACCATCCCCACCGCGATGGGACGGAAACCACCTCCAAGTTTGATCAGTGGGGTGAGAGGAGCACTAGCAGTATACTCGCCCAATGCCCGGGGGCATTTACCATCAAGAAAAAGATTTACCATGTGGGTGATAGAAACGATTAACTCATTGGAAATAGCCACAGCAGCACCACTAAAACAATCCAAAAGGTGTTAGGCGCGCAAGCCATCTCGACCGCAAGATGTACCACGGGGAAAACTCTTTGTTGATCCCAGTTGAGCTAACGATCTTGTTAATTATCTTAGATATAGATCTAAGACAATAGGTATAGAGACTGTTCTTGAACAAGCTATTAAGTATTATGCGAAAACTAAAACTTAATCTTAAGAAGAATTAAGAATCAAACACACAATAATTCTCTCAATAATCATCTAAATATATTGAATACGGTTACTCAAAAGTAACAGGGTTACAAAGAACCTTGAAGTGAATAATACAATACGTAATACGTGTACTAAATCCTAACCCTAGATCCTCCTTTTATAGACTAAGGAGTCCTAGTCGGTTACAATACTTTCTATACAAGATAATATCTATTCGTATCATTACTATAATTATCTAACAAACTTTACACGTTTATCTAATAAGCAGTAGAATGATTTACTCTAGCAGTAGGATCTTCGTAGCCTAGCAGTAGAATCATACTTAGCTTATTTCTTCAATCTTCTCAGAAACTCAGCAGCGGAATAATACACTAGCAGTAGAATCATTTAGTCTAGCAACAGAATGACACTTAGTGTATTTTCCGATAAGAACCATGAGCAGCATAATCAACCTTAAGCAGCAGCATCTTCAAACCCAACAATCCTCCCCTAAACTTGATATTTTCTCACAAAATATTCAAGTTTCTTCTAAGCCCAGATAAACACCAGAAGGATGCTTCCAAACATATTTAATTCTGATTTGAAGACTTAGATTATAGCACTTTTTCATACTTCTTCAAAAGTTCATAGGCTTGATTATCTGAGAAGAACCCTTTCTGTAACTTTAACATACCAGGTTGTAACATTTGAGTAATCACTGCTGTGTTGTAGTTCAAGGGATAATCTTTTTCCACAAGCATGTATATCATCACACCTTTACCAACCAATTCATGTACTCCACAAGATTGATACAAATACCATCTATGAATTTTGGTGTTTAACAATTCCTTCCATTCAAGATCTTCAATGTGTGGCTCAAACATGTTCTTCAAGGAATAATAGTTTACCCTCTCATATATCACATCTGGTTTCTTATCACCATATCTTCCCTTATACAGCTTCCATAGTTGTACCACATCATCTCTATCCATATAGTGTAACATCTGGGAAAACCTAACAAATCCATAATATAGACCATTAGATCTCTTGAACTCCCAGTATGCTTCACATCCATCTCTGATGTGTGTGAATAAGAAATGATTGGATATTTGGTTGTTAGGGGGACTGCATTAGTTATCTCAGGTTCCTTTTGTGGTGCTAGAACTGTGAGAGACATTATCCTTTCTCTATCCTTCTCAGTTTCCTCCCCATCAACATCCTTCACACCAGACTCAGTATTCTCCTTCTCAGATTCATAACTGCTCTCATCCACTGCCTTTGACATATCAGCCTTTCTCTTCTTTCTTCCAACAGACTTTAAAATTCTACCAGGTCTCTTTTCACCAACATTAGGACCCTCCTTTTCTTTAACCACTTTCTGCACATCAGTTTCAATTCCCTTCTCAGACTCCACATTATGCTTGACACTCTCAATCTTTTCCTTAGACTTTTCAACCTCAGTATCTACTCTTAGGTAAGCCTTTGGTGCCATAAATTTTGAAAGTTTTGCAAAATCTAATTCCATGGGAATAAACTTCCTCTCAACTTCTTTCTTAGCAGCTTCAAATTTCTCTTTAACCTCAGCATCAGAAAAAGGTTTCAACTGTACTAACTTTCAACCCTTCATGTTTTTCAAGTAATGCACATGAAAATCTCTGATTTGCTTTGCTGTTGGAGGTCTGAGTACCTTCTTCTTTTTCCTAGCTGTCAGAAGCTTCTTCTTTTCTTTTGCTCTGAACTTCTCTAACCAATCAAATTTACTTTCTGCAGTCAAACTTTCTTGTAACTCCTCTTTCACCTTTAATAAGTCTATATCAGCTTGACATCTGACTCTCTCCTCATCCCAAGCATCAAGCACAGCCTGAGTCTTAGCCTCATCCTCAGCTTGCTTCTTTTGTCTTTCAAGTTCCCTTTCATGTTCTGCCTCTTCTTCAGCAGCAAGTTTCATTGCAGCTTCATGATCATGTTTGTCTCTTAGGTCAGGAGGCCAATACTCAAAAGGAAGATGATATGGGTAAGGCTCAGGTTCATCAACCATCTTACCTTTACCCTTTCCTGTGTAAGTATGTGTTTGAGTAAGTTGCTTGGATGGGATAGGTTCTCTTATTGTTACACCCTTGACTGGTTGTCTTGGAGGTGGAGGTGGAGGTGGTGGAGTTACTTGTTGTTGTGATTGTTCAGCAGTAGGTTTTTGTTGTGGTTGAGGTTGTGGTGTAGATGTTTTTGGTTCAGGTTGAGATTCAAGTGTTGTTTTAGGTTGTTGTTGTTGAGATTGGGATTTAGCCTTTAGTTGTAACATGATTTTAGCCAAACTAACCTCATCTTCTGACTCTGGTTCAGCAGCAGAATGATCAACTCCATTAGCAGAATGCTCTGACCCAGCAGCAGAATCTTTCTTAGCCAATTTCTCAACACCATCAGCAGCATTATCAACTAAAATCTGCTCCTTCTTCCCTGATTCCAAAGCCACTTCATTCCCAGACTTATCCATAACCAAAAACTCTTCATTCTCTCCTGAATCCATGTCCATATCAACATTACCCTCATTCTCAGCAACATCTTTTTCAACCTCCCCTGAATTCCTGCCTTCTTCATTCCTCCCCTGTTTGGGAGCATCCTCCCCCAAACTTGGTTTGGAAGTAACCTTTTTGGACATTGACCTTCCAGTATGAGAAGTCCTTGGTCTCTTAGCCCCCTCAAGATGCCTAATCCTTTGTTTGAGCTTCCTGATCTCAGCACCATGAGTAGTCTTAAGTTTCTGAACCTCCTGTTTTAGACCAAGCACTTCATTTGACAATATTGTACACTTTTCCATCAATTCTTTGATAAGTTGCAAACTATCTCCACCACTTCGGTCTATGTTACCTGACCCGAGAGGTGGATCATCAGATGTGGCATTTTGTACAGTTGTTGCATTCAATTCCTCAGTATCTTTTCTAGTCTCATCACTTCGGCCTGTGTTACCAGGCTCGAGAGGTGAATCATAGACATTGGCA
The DNA here is from genome assembly GCA_021014915.2 of Artemisia tridentata subsp. tridentata. Lineage (NCBI taxonomy): Eukaryota > Viridiplantae > Streptophyta > Magnoliopsida > Asterales > Asteraceae > Artemisia > Artemisia tridentata. The sequence goes on from CP139504.1 coordinate 17,787,411, forward strand.
TTGTGTACAAAAGTATCCATCAATTCAATTTTTTCAATTCTGCCCTCATCACTTCGACTTGTGTGACCTGGTCTGAGAGGTGAATCTATGGGCCTAAACTCAGTATCAACCCTAGGTTGATCATCTGAGCCCCGCCTTTTAGCCAGTTGGCTGGGGTTACCATCACCTACATTAGGTTCAAGAGAACCCTCTATATTAGATGTTGCCATATTTGAGGTCTTACTGTCCTGTCCAGCTACTAAACCAAGATCAGTAGTGCTAGCCTCTCCCATCATGCCACCTACATCACTTGTGGCAGCCTCATCTGCTTCCATCCTAACACTAGTCTGAGGTAACTCAGTGTCCTTGTTTGGTGAGATCCTAGGGGATTGGGTCTTTAGGGTTGATTCATTTGAATGTTCAGGAGTGGGTGTGTGCTGGGATGCTATTGTGATTTCAGCATCTTCACCCTGAGTAGCAGCTAATTGCAATATATGTTGGGACAAAGGAGTAACAGTCCTAGAAAATCCACTTCCAGTCTTTTTCAAATATGAAAACATTTTGCTTTTTAGTTTAGGACTGTCATGAGTATGTTTGTGTACCTTTGGTTCTTTAAGTTGATCATTTATGATTGATTGTAAAAACCTTGGGTAAACATAAATCTTTCTAGAAATATTCTTTTTCAACCCATCCAAGATCATAGCCGAAAAATTAAAGGGTTGTCCTGTGGCCAGACAAATCAAGGCAGATGCTTGAGTTGTGCTGAACTCATTCCACCCTGTAGTTTTAGGACTAAGAGAGTGGAGAAGGGTATGAAGAAGAAATCTCCAATGTGGGCAGAGAAGACCTTTGAAAAACTTTAAAGAATCATTTTTCTTCTCATAACCCATTCTTTCCAGTTCTTGAAAAATTGTAGAATTCGAAAGACAAGTTATTGCTTTATCATCTGAAAGATGAAGTGATTCTCTTACAGATGACTCAGTAATAACTATTCTTTGTTCATCTACATAAGCTCTCAAATATTCTTCCCCATTTTTAGTTTTAATCTTAACAGTAGACCAAAACTCTTTCATGTAGGAAGTATATATAGTGGGATTTACTGTTAATGCATACCTTAAAGAAGTAGCATTAAGAAAGTCAATAACTTCAGTAAAACCCTCTGCTTCAGGGACCTTTTGAATAAATGCCACTTGATTGTGATTGACGGAGTATTCTCTTTTCTCCATTGTGAAATTAGGGTTTTAATTTTGGGGGTTTTCGATCAGATGATTAGAAGATGTGTTAGGGTTTGAATTAATGTTGATTTTGGGCGCACAAGTTTAATTTTAAGATCGAATTGGGTTTTTAAGCCGTTTGGATCTCATTAGGGTTTTATTCGCGCCAAGTTACAAAATCCACCCTTAAGTTTGAAACCGATCAGTAGAATCCTCTATGTTCCAAATTGAGCAGCAGAACTCCAGCAGCAGAAAGTTTTGCTTAGCAGCAGAAACTTTTCTACTAGCAGCAGAATGTCTGCTGATCTTGTCAGACATCTTTTTCTCATCAGATAAGCTTTCCCTTTGGACTTTTCCTGCAAAAGGTTAGTCCAAAACCACAAAAACACAAGAAACAAGATACCACAATAATCACAAGTCATAGTTTTTCATAGCAGTTGAATAATCAACCAGCAGCAGACAACATACAAACAGAGCAAGCAATAGAAACAACTTATTTGATGAATAACAGTACAAATCCTTTACAAACTAACACAAAAACACACAGAGATAAGATTTTTCAAAGATTGATCATTCCTATACTAGCAATTAAAAATTGAAATCTACTCACATCAAAACCTTTAGTGAGTAAATCTGCAACATTGTTGTCAGTATGGATTTTAACTATTTGAATTAGCTTTTTCTCATAAGAATCTCTTATAAAGTGATGTCTTATCTCAATATGTTTTGTTTTTGAATGAAAAACATGATTTTTAATGATACACATTGTACTGTTATTATCAATGTAAATTTTGGTGTTCATAAAGTTGTACCCATAATCTAGCAGCTGATTCTGAATCCAGAGTACTTGTCCACAACAACTAGAAGCAGCCACATACTCAGCTTCAGTTGTTGAATTAGCCACCATAGTCTGTTTCTTGCATTACCAAGAGATCAACCTATGTCCAAGAAATTGACAGCCTCCAGAAGTTGACTTTCTATCCAAACTTGCTCCAGCATAGTCACTATCTGAGTATGCCACTAGGTCAAAGGGTGAATCCTTAGGATACCAAAGGCCGAACCTTGGTTGACTCCTCAAGTACCTAAAAATCCTTTTGATAGCATTCTAGTGAGAAACTTTGGGAGACACTTGAAATATGGCACAAGCACACACAGCAAACATGATGTCTGGTCTTGAAGCAGTTAGATACATCAAAGATCCAATCATAGATCTGTACAAATGCACATCAACTTCTTCCCCATCTTCAGTCTTGAGCAAAGGCTTGTTGGTCTCCATTGTTGTCTTAGCTGGCTTCACATCAGAAAAACCAAATTTCTTCAAAATATCAGCCACATACTTGTCTTGGCTGATGAAAATCCCATCTTTATTCTGCTTTACTTGAAGCCCTAGAAAGAAAGTGAGTTCCCCCATAGAACTCATCTCAAATCTACTATGCATGAGCTTCTCAAATTCCTCACATAACACCTTATTTGTAGACCCAAAAATGATATCATCTACATAAACTTGTACTAGTAGGATATCCTTTTTGTCTTTCTTGATGAACAGAGTTTTTTCAATGGTTCCCCTGCTGAAACCATTGTTTAACAAAAACTTGGATAAGGTGTCATACCAAGCTCTAGGAGCTTGATGTAGTCCATACAGTGCTTTCTTCACCTTGTAAACCCTATTAGGATAATCAGGGTCTTCAAATCCAGGTGTTTGCATCACATAAACTTCCTCATCAATTTTCCCATATAAGAAAGCACTTTTCACATCTATCTGATACACAGTGAAGTGCTTGAATGAAGCAAATGCCAAGAATAGTCTGATTGCCTCTACTCTTGCTACAGGAGCAAATACTTTATCATAGTCAATGCCCTCTTCCTGTGTGTATCCCTAAGCCACCCATCTTTCCTTGTTTCTGACCACAATTCCTCTTTCATCTCTCTTGCATCTGAACACCCATTTAGTACCAATTGCCCTTTTTCCAGAAGGTAAATCAACCAATGTCCAGACTTCTTGAAGCTTGAATTGCAATAACTCCTCTTGCATACCTTTAACCCAACTTCCTTCTTGTAAAGCTTTGTAGGCATTTTTGGGTTCCACTTGAGATAGGAAACAGGCAAACATACAATTTTGTAAATCCTTATGGCTCTTTCTTTGATGAAGAGACTGAGCAAATAATCCTTGATCAAACAAGTTACTTAAACCTTTGTGTTAGGATTTTGCACACGGTTAAGGTGGTTAAACCTTTTGTACTTTGTGTGTATGATATATTGAGTTAATATGATTAAGTATGCGGAATCTACTTAATCACACTTAGAAGGTTATTTTGGTTATGGAAATGGAACAGTTGTGTTTGTTATATGACAATGAACAATGAAAGATTAACACCAAACGATTCAATATTATTAAGATAATAATACGAGTGATCTTGAGTTATCACTAGGGTTACAACCTTGAATCTTAAGTTTCTATATCTTGTGATATTGTTGTGTTTGTTCTAGTTCTAACAGTTATGAAAGTTCTAAGTATTTTTAACACACAACTTATCAACGACCTTATCTAGTCTAAGATCTTTACAATATTGCTTAAAGTCTAGTCGAACTACTTGCTAACTTATCTTGAGTGTGTCAGTACATAAGATACAACATGTATCTGTGTACACAACTTGTTAACTAAGCACATGGGGTAAGATATTATCTACCGTATATTGTTGACCAAAATACACATAATATCTTTTCATACTTATCCACTTAGCAGCAGCAATGAGTTATCGCTAGCAGCAGGAACAAGTACACTAGCAGCAGCATCAACAGCAGCATTATCAGCAGTAGAATCAATACACTACCAGCAGGAATGAAACTTTGCACTACCAGCAGAAACAAATATACTACCAGCAGAAACATACTTAGAGAAATTCCCAATTCTTGAACTTCAGAATATTTAATTCCCAACAATCCTCCCCTAAACATGTGAATTCTTTCCAACATGTTTCTTTGAATTAAATGAGGAATTGTGAAGATCTTTCAAACACTTCATAGTCAGACCCTTGATCTGAACTTTCTTCCATTCTGAACTCATCTGCTTTCTTTTGACTTTAACAATATCAACACACATCCTAAAGATGGTGCAATTTCCTTGGATGGAGGAATTATAAGAGGCAATGGTGTTGTGTATCTTGGATGCTTGTTTCAACAAGTGAAATCATCTATCATCATGTCTTTGCAAGTGATGAACAATGGTAAACTGAAATTGAAACTTTTCTTCGTTTGACCTAGATAGAACTTTCTCCTTTAGAATGTTCTTGTCATTTTCAACCTCCATGTCATCATCTTGTATGCTCTTGTCTTTTCCTCCCTTACATTGGTTTTTTTTCCTTTCTTGGGCTTTTATTTCCTCCCCTGAAGCAAATAAAATTTTATCCTCCCCTGTTTGGAAGATCTCTCACTATGTACCAAAATATTTCTCTCTCCATTATCTGATCTATCAATGTGAACTTGTTTTCAGACAATGTTGTACATGAAGTCATCAATTCCTTAAGAGTTTAAGTTACTGCCCTCATCACTTCTAGGTGTGTTAACTCCTATGAGAGGTGATTCATGGGGCATTTGACTCATGGTCCATCAATGGATGGTTTTTGTGAGTCCCTTTGAAAATCCTTTTAAGAAACTTTTGCCTTAGCAGTATGAACTTGATTTGATTATGAAAAACTATACTGCTTTCAACCATTTTGAAGGGATTAAGTGTATAACAGACACTTAATCAAAATTTCGGTTTAAAGCAACCTCTGGTTGTGTGAGAACCAATGTTTTCAGTTATCAATAATTGCATGTGTAAAGATAAACTCATTCAAAGAGTTTTCCTGACAGGGTTTCCAGCTCATAGTAATTGTTACCTCTAACACAAGTGTTAGATTCACTTTTACTAGCTGTTCTTTCTATCAGATGTGCTTAGACTTGCTCATTATACTTGAAAGTATAAAATGATAGAAAGTGAGTTGCATCAGTTACTATCTGATCAACTAAGTCATCAATTCAATGTGAAATTTCATACTTAGTTTTCAAGAAAGAAGTTTTAAGGAGTTTTAAATTCCCAAACTCAGTCCATCATAAACCTAATATGTAGCAACTGGATATTCTGATTCTGCTGCTTCCATTTCACATGAAACATCCTTTTGTGTTCACATGATCATACCTGAAATTGTTAGTCTAAAACCAAAAGAACAATGTACAAAGTACTTGTCTTGTATTAGAATAATCATAGGACTAACTGTATGAATAACACAAATTAAAATTTGTACTAGCAGCACAAACTTTTGTAATAGCAGTAGTAACTTTTAAAACTAGCAGCACAAACAAAAATTTATTTACAAAAACACAAAGTTTAAAATCATTGAGGATTAAGCATTCCAATACTTGCTACCAAGTACTGAAACCTTCCAACATCAAAAGCTTTGGTTAGTAGGTCTGCAAAATTAAATTCTGAAGCAATTTTAAGTACTTGAATTAATCTTTTCTCATTTCAGTCTCTTATAAAGTGATGTCTAATTTCAATGTGTTTTGTTTTAGAATGTTGCACTGGATTTTTAATAATACAAATTGTACTACTATTATCAATATGAATAACAGTGTTTAAGAAATTGTACCCATAGTCAAGGAGTTGGTTTTGAAGCCATAGAACCTGACCACAGCAACTTGCAGTAGCTACATATTCAGTTTCAGTTGTTGAATTAGCCACAATTGTTTGCTTCTTACACTGCCATGAGACAAGTCTACACCCAAGGAATTGACATCCTCCAGTTGTTGACTTCCTGTCCAAGCTAGCACCAGCATAATCACTATCCGAAAATGCTACCAAGTCAAAAGGTGATTCCCTTGAATACCATAGACCCAACCTTGGTTGACCCTTGAGATATCTAAAAATTCTCTTGACTGCAGTTAAATGAGAAACCTTTGGAGTAACTTGAAATCTTGCACAAGCACAAACAGAGAACATGATATCAGGTCTAGATGATGTAAGATACATCAAGGAGCCTATCATAGATCTATATGTGTGTACATCTACATTTTCTCCATCTAAGTCTTTAAGAAGATGTTTCTCAGAATCCATTGGTGTGCTTGCCATTTTTGAATCAGCAAAGTTGAACTTCCTTAGTATCTCAATAACATATTTATCTTGACTAATAAATATGCCTTCACATGACTGTTTAACTTGCAAAACCAAAAAGAATGTAAGTTCCCCCATGGAACTCATCTGAAACTTATCATGCATAAGCTTCTCAAACTCTAAACACATCTCCTTCCTAGTAGATCCAAAGATAATGTCATCCACATACACCTGCACTAACAGAAGATCCTTCTTGTGCTGTCTGATGAAAAGTGTCTGATCAATCTTTCCTCTTTGAAATCCATTTTCTAATAAGTAGGAAGCTAGTGTTGCATACCAAGCTCTTGGTGCCTGATGAAGGCCATAGAGAGCTTTAACTACTCTGTACACTTTGTCTGGATGTTGTAGGTCAATGAAGCCTAGAGGTTGTGAAACATACACCTCTTCTTCAATTGTTCCATATAAAAATGCACTCTTGACATCCATTTGATAAACTGTGAAGCCTATAAATGAAGCATAAGCTAAGAAAAGCCTAATTGCCTTAATCCTTGCTACTGGAGCATAAACCTCATCATAGTCTATTCCTTCTTGTTGTGTGTACCCTTGGGCTACTAATCTAGCCTTATTCCTAATCACTATTCCCCTTTCATCCCTTTTATTCTTGAAAACCCATCTAGTGCCAATTACCTTTGCATCCTTAGGTAAATCAACTAGCACCCATACCTTCTGAATCTTGAACAAAAGAAGCTCCTCTTGCATAGCTTCTACCCAGCTTGAATCATCTAAGGCTTTCAGAATGTTCTTTGGTTCATCTTGTGAGAGAAAACATACAAACAAGCAAGAGTTTGAAAACACATGTTGCTTTGAAGCATAAAGGGCATCAAGAAGCCCTTGTTGTTCTGAAGACATCAGTTGTTGTCTTGTCTTCACACCTGATTGTACATCTCCAATCACATTATCTAGGGAGTGGACTTTGTGAATTCTTGTTTGTGGAGTAGAAGGAACTTGATAATTTGATGGAAGATTGTTGAAATCCACCTCATTATCGGAGAATTCTGCTTCTTTCATTTCTAAAGGGCCAGCAGCAGAATCATTTGGCCTAGCAGTAGGAACATTAAGCCTAACAGCAGAATCATCAGCAGAAACAATTTGTTGTTCCAGAGTTCCATCTTCTTTCCTTTCATCTTCAACACCTTCTTTAGCTTTGCCAGAAGAAGATTCATCAATTGTTGAAGTTGATTCCACACTTGTATTTGACTATATTGGCATCCAAACATGATCTTGGTTTGTCTCCTTTTCTAACCTTGCCTCATCTGTTGTTTGTGAACCTGAAAAATTATTAGTTTCTGCAACAACAGGCACATAATTCATTGATTTGGTTAGAGCTTCAAGATCAAATAGCCATTTTGGTCCTTGACCTTCTACATTGGATTTATCTTCCAAAAACTCAACATGTAGATTTTCTTCTACAATCATAGTTCTTGTGTTGTATACTCTAAATGCTTTGCTATTAAGAGAATATCCAACAAAGAATCCTTCATCTGCTTTACCATCGAATTTTCCTAAATGGTCTAAGTTATTGAGAATTGTCACATGACATCCAAAAGGTCTAAGAAATCCTATTGCAGGAGTTCTACCTCTAAAAAGTTCATATGATGTCTTATTGTGAGGCTGTACAACTAAAACTCTATTTTGAACATAGCAAGCAGTGTTGACTGCTTCAGCCCAAAAAGTTATAGGTAGCTTAGAATCAGCTAACATAGTTCTAGCAGCTTCTATTAGTGTTCTATTCTTCCTCTTAACAACACCATTCTGTTGTGGTGTTCTAGCAACACTAAATTCTCTCCTAATACCCTTTGTTTTCAGAAATCATTCATAACTCTATTCTTAAATTCTGTCCCATTATCACATCTAATGACTTTCACTTTCTTGTCTACTTGGTTTTCTATCTGTGTAATGAATGTCTTAAGGATGCTTGTAGTCTCATCCTTAGTAGATAAAAAAAAAAAAACCATGTAAATCTAGTATAGTCATCAATTATAACAAGACAATATCTCTTATGCATTATACTACTTACTGAAACAGGTCCAAATAAGTCCATATGAAGCATAGACAATGATTGATTGAAAGAGTTAAAAATCTTGGGCTTACAAGTGGCTTTGTGTTGTTTGCCTTTAAGACAAGCAATGCATGTTTGATCATTTTCAAATCTTTTGTGAGGTAAACCTCTTACCAAACCATTCTTAACAATTTTATTTATGGTTTTGAAGTTAATATGACCAAGCCTTCTATGCCATTTCATTGATTCATCCAATGTGGCCTTTGCAACAAGACAAGTTAAATTCTTTTTAGGAACAATGTTCTTCATGTCTACACTGTACATATTGCCCTTTCTAGGAATTCTAAGAAGTACTTAACTTTCATCAGCCATCTTAAAATCTGAAGAAAGTACAAGACATTCAGTCTCACAGAAAAGAACATTGTTCTTTTTGTCACACATTTGTGAGACACTAAAAAGATTATAATTTAGATCTTTTACATAGAACACATCTTCAAAATCTAAATTTCCAGTTTTAATGGTACCTTTACCGGAAATTTTGCCACTAACACCTCCTCCAAAGGTAACATAGCCTCCATCTATTGATTGAAAATCTGAGAGATAAGACTTGTTGCCTGTCATGTGCCTAGAACATCCACTATCTGAGTATCCTTGATCCTCTTGTTGATCATTTGAATGTTCCTGCACATAAATGAGAAGTATTAGTTTCTTTTGGGGACCCAAGCCATTACTGACTTGGATCTGCCTCTTGCATCAATGTAATTTAATCTTTTAAGGACAGTTGATGCAATATTGGATTTAAGAATCCAACATGCTGAGGCCTTAACAGCATTTGCCCTGTTTCCCTTAGCAGCAGAATGAACTGATTGCTTAGCAGTAAGAACTGCTAACTTTTCAGTTCTACCCTTTGGTTTCCAAACTTGTTTTTGAACCACTGCTTTTGTTTGAATGGGCCTTAGAACAGTCTTTGGTGCATGTTTGAAAAATGTTTTTGCACCCTTAGCTGTTGATTTTGGGTTAACAGTCATAGATGGTCGAGCAGCAGGAACAATTAGTCTAGCAGCAGGAACCATTTGTCTACCAGCAGGATCTGTGTTTGAGATAGACTTATTCGAGACTGTTTTGGGTTTTGTTCTATTAACACTAGAACTAGAGTGAAAGTGAGTTTGAGGAGTTTGCCTTTTGAAATTCACCCTATTGTTTTCATACCCAGTTACCCAATGGTTGCAGAAAGCTGCAAGATGGTCAAAACTACCACATGTGTAACAAGCTTTGTTATAAAAAGCAAAGTCATCACCTAATTGGTTAGACTTGAGGTTGTTCCAATTCCTTTGGTTACCTCTGGGCTTGTTGGTGGTTCTATATTGCTCACAATATCTAACTGGTTGCCTAACATGCTTAAGGTTTGATTTAGGCTTAGCAGTATTGTGTTTGACTATCTTAGGAACACTTGTTCCTACTTTCTTAACCACTTCAGGTTTAGACATAACCTGTTCTTCTTCATCACTATCAGTTGTACAGTCTTCAACAACTATAGTATCTAATTTCTTAACAAAGGACGCCTTGTCCTGATAAAGTAAAGTTTTATCTAAACTTTTACTTACTTTTTCTACCTTAAGACTCTCAGTAGTCTTAGAACCATATTCCATTATTGATTCATGAAACTCAGGTAAACCTGAATTTCCTAGGTCAATCCCTGGGGGTTTTGGGATGCCTCTATAAGGAGGTAGGACACTCTTATATCCTACTCCTGACTTAGCTCTATTAATCACTTTATATTCTACTATGTTGTGCACACCTCTAGAAGCATGTTCTAGAGCCTGTGTAGTCAAGTGAATGTTTTCATTTTCCTTTTTGACCCTATCAAAAGCTTCTCTCAAAAGCTTAATCTCAACATCTCTAAAGAATATGTCCTGTCTTAGGAGAGCTTTGTCATCAGAAAAAGCTAATTCATTTTCTTTATAGTGTGTGATTTGTTTCTCTAAAGTCTCTAATCCACACTTATAGTTTATAAAGTTTTGAAAAGTGCTGCTTAGCACTTTCCTTTGATCATCATATTGTTTGATTAAAACCTGTAGAGCATTAAGAGCAGTGCAAGTATTTGAACAAGCTTTATGATTTTGTACCTCAGTAGCAGAAAATGCCATAAGTGCCATTTGAGTAGGAGTTTCTTCTTCATCTGCCATGAAGCTCCAATCAAAACCTAAGCCATCAATCACTACCATAGCTTTTGGCTTAATAACCTCCTCTGTTTTGGATTTGCTTCCAAAACCTCTATTCTTGCTATCTTGCTGCCTTGGTCTTCTGCATTCTCTTGAGAAATGACCCATCATGTTGCAGTTATAGCACTCTATCTTTGACTTATAAAAACCAGCAGCATCAGTGTTGCTGATTATGAGCTTCTTCCCCGTCTTGTGATAGAACTTCTTGGCTCTCATGCTAAGAAGAGAAATTTGCCATTTTAGATCCATTTCCTCCAGATCATCTTCATGGATCTCTTGGAGGTCTTCATAGGTGAGCATGGACCCATTATTTTGACTTGTAAGAAATGCACAACAAGTCTTTTCATCCAAAATACTAATGGTACTACTTGATGAACTAGCAGCACCAACATCATCAACAACTTTCACCTCTTCACTTGATTTTGAGGTACTAGGAGTTGACATAAATGCCTTGTTCCCAGTATTAGAACTAGTACCTCCATTCTTCTTCAAATCTTGCTCCACACTCTTGAAGTTGCTATACAAGTCCATCAGTTCCATGGTGTCTAGGTCTGGTTTGTTCTTCCAGACAACAACATGCATAGCCCACTCTTCCGGTAAGCTTCTCAGAAATTTTGAGTTCAAATCTTCTTGAGGCATTTCAATCCCAAGAATAGCAAGTTGGCTCACAATATTCTGAAGCCTATTAAACATGTGGTCAAGAGATTCATTGTATGTAGAGGAGAAGTTTTCAAACTGCTGCTTGAGTAGTGTCTTGTGGGTTTTCTTGGTGGCTTCATTTCCACCATACCTGGCAATAAAAGCTTCAAATAATGACTTGGCATCTTTGAACTTGCTGAAGTTTAGAAGTTGATCATTAGGAATGGTCATCATCAGCATGCTTCTAGCCTTCAAGTCATTTTTATTCTTTATTCTATCTTCTGCAGATGTTGGCTTTGTCTGGAGAGTTGACACCACTTTGCCGTCCACTGTTGATGTAGTGGTGGTAGGATGGTAAGAGTCTCCATCTTCAATGATTTCCCAAAGTGCATAATCTTGCACTTGGAAATATTGCTCTATCCTCAGCCTCCACATCTCAAACTCATTCTGTTTGAGCATGGGAATCTTCGCAGCAACATTTGTCTGAATAGATTCAACGTCCATTTCTACTTCTTCTTTTAAATCAAATATCAGCATGTGCTCTGATACCACTTGTTAGGATTCTGCACACGGTTAAGGTGGTTAAACCTTTTGTACTTTGTGTGTATGATATATTGAGTTAATATGATTAAGAATGCGGAATCTACTTAATCACACTTAGAAGGTTATTTGTGTTATGGAAATGGAACAGTTGTGTTTGTTATATGATAATGAACAATGAAAGATTAACACCAAACGATTCAATATTATTAAGATAATAATACGAGTGATCTTGAGATATCACTAGGGTTACAACCTTGAATCTTAAGTTTCTATATCTTGTGATATTATTGTGTTTGTTCTAGTTCTAACAGTTATGAAAGTTCTAAGTATTTTTAACACACAACTTATCAACGACCTTATCTAGTCTAAGATCTTCTTTTATAGTCCAAGAAGATCTTTACAATATTGCTTAAAGTCTAGTCGAACTACTTGCTAACTTATCTTGAGTGTGTCAGTACATAAGATACAACATGTATCTGTGTACATAACTTGTTAACTAAGCACATGGGGTAAGATATTATCTACCGTATATTGTTGACCAAAATACACATAATATCTTTTCATACTTATCCACTTAGCAGCAGCAATGAGTTATCGCTAGCAGCAGGAATAAGTACACTAGCAGCAGCATCAACAGCAGCATTATCAGCAGTAGAATCAATACACTACCAGCAGGAATGAAACTTTGCACTACCAGCAGAAAGAAATATACTACCAGCAGAAACATACTTAAAGAAATTCCCAATTCTTGAACTTCAGAATATTTAATTCCCAACAATTTATTGTACTACTATTATCAATATGAATAACAGTGTTTAAGAAATTGTACCCATAGTCAAGGAGTTGGTTTTGATGCCATAGAACCTGACCACAGCAACATGCAGCAGCTACATATTCAGCTTCAGTTGTTGAATTAGCCACAATTGTTTGCTTCTTACACTGCCATGAGACAAGTCTACACCCAAGGAATTGACATCCTCTAGTTGTTGACTTCCTGTCCAAGCTAGCACCAGCATAATCACTATCCGAAAATGCTACCAAGTCAAAAGGTGATTCCCTTGAATACCATAGACCCAACCTTGGTTGACCCTTGAGATATCTAAAAATTCTCTTGACTGCAGTTAAATGAGAAACCTTTGGAGTAACTTGAAATCTTGCACAAGCACAAACAGAGAACATGATATCAGGTCTAGATAATGTAAGATACATCAAGGAGCCTATCATAGATCTGTATGTGTGTACATCTACATTTTCTCCATCTAAGTCTTTAAGAAGATGTTTCTCAGAATCCATTGGTGTGCTTGCCATTTTTGAATCAGCAAAGTTGAACTTCCTTAGTATCTCAATAACATATTTATCTTGACTAATAAATATGCCTTCACATAACTGTTTAACTTGCAAACCCAAAAAGAATGTAAGTTCCCCCATGGAACTCATCTGAAACTTATCATGCATAAGCTTCTCAAACTCTAAACACATCTCCTTCCTAGTAGATCCAAAGATAATGTCATCCACATACACCTGCACTAACAGAAGATCCTTCTTGTGCTGTTTGATGAAAAGTGTCTGATCAATATTTCCTCTTTGAAATCCATTTTCTAATAAGTAGGAAGCTAGTGTTGCATACCAAGCTCTTGGTGCCTGATGAAGGCCATAGAGAGCTTTAACTACTCTGTACACTTTGTCTGGATGTTGTGGGTCAATGAAGCCTGGAGGTTGTGAAACATACACCTCTTCTTCAATTGTTCCATATAAAAATGCACTCTTGACATCCATTTGATAAACTGTGAAGCCTATAAATGAAGCATAAGCTAAGAAAAGCCTAATTGCCTCAATCCTTGCTACTGGAGCATAAACCTCATCATAGTCTATTCCTTCTTGTTGTGTGTACCCTTGGGCTACTAATCTAGCCTTATTCCTAATCACTATTCCCCTTTCATCCCTTTTATTCTTGAAAACCCATCTAGTGCCAGTTACCTTTGCATCCTTAGGTAAATCAACTAGCACCCATACCTTCTGAATCTTGAACTGAAGAAGCTCCTCTTGCATAGCTTCTACCTAGCTTGAATCATCTAAGGCTTTCAGAATGTTCTTTGGTTCATCTTGTGAGAGAAAACATACAAACAAGCAAGAGTTTGAAAACTCATGCTGCTTTGAAGCATAAAGGGCATCAAGAAGCCCTTGTTGTTCTGAAGACATCAGTTGTTGTCTTGTCTTCACACCTGATTGTACATCTCCAATCACATTATCTAGGGAGTGGACTTTGTGAATTCTTGTTTGTGGAGTAGAAGGAACTTGATAATTTGATGGAAGATTGTTGAAATCCACCTCATTATCTGAGAATTCTGCTTCTTTCGTTTCTGAAGGGCCAGCAGCAGAATCATTTAGCCTAGCAGCAGGAACATTAAGCCTAACAGCAGAATCATCAGCAGAAACAATTTGTTGTTCCAGAGTTCCATCTTCTTTCCTTTCATCTTCAACACCTTCTTTAGCTTTGCCAGAAGAAGATTCATCAATTGTTGAAGTTGATTCCACACTTGTACTTGACCATATTGGCATCCAAACATTATCTTGGTTTGTCTTCTTTTCTAACCTTGCCTCATCTTTTGTTTGTGAACCTGAAAAATTATTATTTTCTGCAACAACAGGCACATAATTCATTGATTTGGTTAGAGCTTCAAGATCAAATAGCCATTTTGGTCCTTGACCTTCTACATTGGATTTATCTTCCAAAAACTCCACATATAGATTTTCTTCTACAATCATAGTTCTTGTGTTGTATACTCTAAATGTTTTGCTATTAAGAGAATATCCAACAAAGAATCCTTCATCTGCTTTACCATCGAATTTTCCTAAATGGTCTAAGGTATTGAGAATTGTCACATGACATCCAAAAGGTCTAAGAAATCCTATTGCAGGAGTTCTACCTCCAAAAAGTTCATATGATGTCTTATTGTGAGGCTGTACAACTAAAACTCTATTTTGAACATAGCAAACAGTGTTGACTGCTTCAGCCCAAAAAGTTATAGGTAGCTTAGAATCAGCTAACATAGTTCTAGCAGCTTCTATTAGTATTATATTCTTCCTCTCAACAACACCATTTTGTTGTGGTGTTCTAGCAACACTAAATTCTCTCCTAATACCCTTTTGTTTGCAGAAATCATCCATAACTCTATTCTTAAACTCTGTCCCATTATCACATCTAATGACTTTCATTTTCTTGTCTACTTGGTTTTCTATCTGTGTAATGAATGTCTTAAGGATGCTTGTAGTCTCATCCTTAGTAGATAGAAAGAAAACCCATGTAAATCTAGTATAGTCATCAATTATAACAAGACAATATCTCTTATGTATTATACTACTTACTGAAACAGGTCCAAATAAGTCCATATGAAGCATAGACAATGATTGATTGAAAGAGTTAAAAATCTTGGGTATACAAGTGACTTTGTGTTGTTTGCCTTTAAGACAAGCAATGCATGTTTGATCATTTTCAAATCTTTTGTGAGGTAAACCTCTTACCAAACCATTCTTAACAATTTTATTTATGGTTTGGGTTAATACCTATACATGTTACTAAAGTTTGCAAAAAATTTGATTTAGGTTACTATACTTTTTTTTTGTTGAATTAGGTTACCAATGTATACGGGTTTGTTGAATAAGGTTACTTTGTTGAATTTTGGTTAAAAATTGTTACAAAATGGTCCTTGTCGTTAGTCGGGCGTCACGGAATTAGTCCCTAGACCGCTATTTTGGTTAGTTTGACCTTTTTCGTCACAGAATTAGTCCCTAGACCACTATATCGGTTAGTTTGACCATTTTTCGTCACGGAATTAGTCCCTAGACCACTATTTCGGTTAGTTTGACCGTTTTTCTTACGTTTTCGTTAGTTTTCTTACGTTTTATGCCATTTCATTGATTCATCCAATGTGGCCTTTGCAACAAGACAAGTTAAATTCTTTTTAGGAACAATGTTCTTCATGTCTACACTGTTCATATTGCCCTTTCTAGGAATTCTAAGAAGTACTTAACTTTCATCAGGCATCTTAAAATCAGGAGAAAGTACAAGACATTCAGTCTCACAGAAAAGAACATTGTTCTTTTTGTCACACATTTGTGAGACGCTAAAAAGATTATAATTTAGCTCTTTTACATAGAACACATCTTCAAAATCTAAATTTCCAGTTTTAATGGTACCTTTACCGGAAATTTTGCCACCAACACCTCCTTCAAAGGTAACATAGCCTCCATCTATTGATTGAAAATCTGAGAGATAAGACTTGTTGCCTGTCATGTGCCTAGAACATCCACTATCTGAGTATCCTTGATCCTCTTGTTGATCTTTTGAATGTTCCTGCACATAAATGAGAAGTATTAGTTTCTTTTGGGGACCCAAGCCATTACTGACTTGGATCTGCCTCATGCATCAATGTAATTTAATCTTTTAAGGACAGTTGATGCAACATTGGATTTAAGAATCCAACATGCTGAGGCCTTAACAGCATTTGCCCTGTTTCCCTTAGCAGCAGAATGAACTGATTGCTTAGCAGCAAGAACTGCTAACATTTCAGTTCTACCCTTTGGTTTCCAAACTTGTTTTTGAACCACTGCTTTTGTTTGAATGGGCCTTAGAACAGTCTTTGGTGCATGTTTGAAAAATGTTTTTGCACCTTAGCTGTTGATTTTGGGTTAACAGTCATAGATGGTCGAGCAGCAGGAACAATTAGTCTAGCAGCAGGAACCATTTGTCTACCAGCAGGATCTGCGTTTGAGATAGACTTATTCGAGACTGTTTTGGGGGTTTTGTTCTATTAACACTAGAACTAGAGTGAAACTGAGTTTGAGGAGTTTGCCTTTTGAAATTCACCCTGTTGTTTTCATACCCAGTTACCCAATGGTTGCAGAAAGCTGCAAGATGGTCAAAACTACCACATGTGTAACAAGCTTTGTTATAAAAAGCAAAGTCATCACCTAATTGGTTAGACTTGAGGTTGTTCCAATTCCTTTGGTTACCTCTGGGCTTGTTGGTGGTTCTATATTGCTCACAATATCTAACTGGTTGCCTAACATGCTTAAGGTTTGATTTAGGCTTAGCAGTATTGTGTTTGACTATCTTAGGAACACTTGTTCCTACTTTCTTAACCACTTCAGGTTTAGACATAACCTGTTCTTCTTCATCACTATCAGTTGTGCAATCTTCAACAACTATAGCATCTAATTTCTTAACAAAGGACACCTTGTCCTGATAAAGTAAAGTTTTATCTAAACTTTTACTTACTTTTTCTACCTTAAGACTCTCAGTAGTCTTAGAACCATATTCCATTATTGGTTCTTGAAACTCAGGTAAACCTGAATTCCCTAGGTCAATCCCTGGGGGTTTTGGGATGCCTCTATAAGGAGGTGGGACACTCTTATATCCTACTCCTGACTTAGCTCTATTAATCACCTGACATTCTACTATGTTGTGCACACCTCTAGAAGCATGTTCTAGTGCCTGTGTAGTCAAGTGAATGTTTTCATTTTCCTTTTTGACCCTATCATAAGCTTCTCTCAAAAGCTTAATTTCAGCATCTCTAAAGAATATGTCCTGTCTTAGGAGAGCTTTGTCATCAGAAAAAGCTAATTCATTTTCCTTATAGTGTGTGATTTGTTTCTCTACAGTCTCTAATCCACACTTATAGTTTATAAAGTTTTGAAAAGTGCTGCTTAGCTCTTTCTTTTGATCATCATATTGTTTGATTAAAACCTGTAGAGCATTAAGAGCAGTGCAAGTATTTGAACAAGCTTTATGATTTTGTACCTCAGTAGCAGAAAAAGCCATAAGTGCCATCTGAGTAGGAGTTTCTTCTTCATCTGCCATGAAGCTCCAATCAAAACCTAAGCCACCAATAGCTACCATAGCTTTTGGCTCAATAACCTCCTCTGTTTTGGATTTGCTTCCAAAACCTCTATTCTTGCTATCTTGCTGCCTTGGTCTTCTGTACTCTCTTGAGAAATGACCCATCATGTGGCAGTTATAGGACTCTATCTTTGACTTATCAAAACCAGCAGCATCAGTGTTGCTGATTATGAGCTTCTTCCCCGTCTTGTGATAGAACTTCTTGGCTCTCATGCTAAGAAGAGAAATTTGTCATTTTAGATCCATTTCCTCCAGATCATCTTCATGGATCTCTTGGAGGTCTTCATAGGTGAGCATGGACCCGTTATTTTGACTTGTAAGAAATGCACAACAAGTCTTTTCATCCAAAATACTAATGGTACTACTTGATGAACTAGCAGCACCAACATCATCAACAACTTTCACCTCTTCACTTGATTTTGAGGTACTAGGAGTTGACATAAATGCCTTGTTCCCAGTATTAGAACTAGTACCTCCATTCTTCTTCAAATCTTGCTCCACACTCTTGAAGTTGCTATACAAGTCCATCAGTTCCATGGTGTCTAGGTCTGGTTTGTTCTTCCAGACAACAACATGCATAGCCCACTCTTCCGGTAAGCTTCTCAGAAATTTTGAGTTCAAATCTTCTTGAGGCATTTCAATCCCAAGAATAGCAAGTTGGCTCACAATATTCTGAAGCCTATTAAACATGTGGTCAAGAGATTCATTGTATGTAGAGGAGAAGTTTTCAAACTGCTTCTTGAGTAATGTCTTGTGGGTTTTCTTGGTGGCTTCATTTCCACCATACCTGGCAATAATAGCTTCAAATAATGACTTGGCATCTTTGAATTTGCCGAAGTTTACAAGTTGAACATTGGGAATGGTCATCATCAGCATGCTTCTAGCCTTCAAGTCATTTTTCTTCTTTATTCTATCTTCTGCAGATGTTGGCTTTGTCTGCAGAGTTGACACCACTTTGCCGTCCACTGTTGATGTAGTGGTGGTAGGCTGGTAAGAGTCTCCATCTTCAATGATTTCCCAAAGTGCATAATCTTGCACTCGGAAATATTGCTCTATCCTCAGCCTCCACATCTCAAACTCATTCTGTTTGAGCATGGGAATCTTCGCAGCAACATTTATCTGAATAGATTCAACGTCCATTTCTACTTCTTCTTCTAAATCAAATATCAGCCTGTGCTCTGATACCACTTGTTAGGATTCTGCACACGGTTAAGGTGGTTAAACCTTTTGTACTTTGTGTGTATGATATATTGAGTTAATATGATTAAGAATGCGGAATCTACTTAATCACACTTAGAAGGTTATTTGTGTTATGGAAATGGAACAGTTGTGTTTGTTATATGATAATGAACAATGGAAGATTAACACCAAACAATTCAATATTATTAAGATAATAATACGAGTGATCTTGAGATATCACTAGGGTTACAACCTTGAATCTTAAGTTTCCATATCTTGTGATATTGTTGTGTTTGTTCTAGTTCTAACAGTTATGAAAGTTCTAAGTACTTTTAACACACAACTTATCAACGACCTTATCTAGTCTAAGATCTTCTTTTATAGTCCAAGAAGATCTTTACAATATTGCTTAAAGTCTAGTCAAACTACTTGCTAACTTATCTTGAGTGTGTCAGTACATAAGATACAACATGTATCAGTGTACACAACTTGTTAACTAAGCACATGGGGTAAGATATTATCTACCGTATATTGTTGACCAAAATACACATAATATCTTTTCATACTTATCCACTTAGCAGCAGCAATGAGTTATCGCTAGCAGCAGGAACAAGTACACTAGCAGCAGCATCAACAGCAGCATTATCAGCAGTAGAATCAATACACTACCAGCAGGAATGAAACTTTGCACTACCTGCAGAAACAAATATACTACCAGCAGAAACATACTTAGAGAAATTCCCAATTCTTGAACTTCAGAATATTTAATTCCCAACACTTTTGCTTTACTTCTTGTCTGAACAACAGAATGAACATCTCCAATAATTTGCTCCTTTGGATGATCCTTGTGTATTCTAGTGGTTGGAATAGGACTGACAGGAATAGTATTCTCCATATTGTTGAAATCAGCCTCTGCACCAAACCCTTCTACAACTTCATCATCAGTGTCAGCATAGATATTAACTAATCCAGGCATATTTGGGTCACTTGGGTAGTTAACATCATCAAAGGATCCTCCATCTTCATCAGCAGCAGAAAATCTTGGTACAGCAGTAGAACTACTAGGCTGAGCAGCAGAAACTTTTGGCCTAGCAGTAGAGTCAGGAATACTTTTATCCAACAAAACCGTGTTTATCATATCCCTACACCTAACGTTATAACCCGTTTAAAAGCCCTCTTTGATAGTTTATCTTAGGTGCTTACGCCTAGTGGAGGAGGTTTTTGATCCTTTCCCAAGCCTATGGTAATCTATTTGCTATGACAGGTAGTGAGAGATATTATTCATTTTCATTTATGAGATATACTTTTATGACACCTGAGAGATGTGAGTATCTAAACACTACTTGTGAGGTGCTAGTCTGTAATCTCCGTGCTTATTATGATTAAAGTGGGACGACTATTTGTTGTAATTACTTTTATATTAGCGTTAAATGACCCCTAACTTGTATTTTGATTAGAATAAAAGCGCATTTGCTTGAGGACAAGCAAATCTCAAGTGTAAGGGTATTTGATGAAGTGAAAAGTGTACCGCTTTTAGGGGGTCATTTAAGCCCTAAATCGTATTTATTTGATCAAATATTACCCTAAATCGTTCCTTTTGTCATTTTAGGTACTTTGGAGAAGAAATCTGGAAAAGGAAGCATTTTGGACGTTTTTGGAGCATAAAAGTGAAGAAAACGACAAAGTCTCAAAATCGGCTGGAAAAGTACCTGTGACGGCGTCAAGCACCATTGTGACGCCATCAACCCTTGACGCGCCAGTGAGGATTTTGGATGATTAAAAGGGGACGGCGTCAAGAAGGCCATCAATAAACCCTAACCACGGCGAGGTGACGGCGTCAGCTCTATAACGTGACGCCGTCAGATCTGATTTTCTATATATATTCTCATAATTTTTAGTCATTAGTGTGCAACTTTGTGAGGAGAAACCCTAAGACGATTTTTCTGCTACTTTTAAGGGTTTTATACCCTTGGATCTCCCATGTTCAATTGAAGATAAGTAATCAATTAATCATTCAATATGTCTATGTGTTTTTTGATTATATCTTGTTCTTGTCTTTTATTTAACATGCTAGGCTAGATTTATCTTGTGTTTGCTTAGATCTAATGAAACCTAACTATTGATTATTGGTTGTTGGTGTGTTATTAATTGTATTGGATGATTGTTTATCGATGTTAGGCTTAAGAAAACTGGCTAACCTCCTATACGGTAACTTGCTTGAATGTCTTAAGAAACATGAACCAATGCGTACTAAGGTTTTTATGGTTGTATTTAATGCATGAGCGAATTCTAGTGATCCCATGTTAGGAGCTTCTTAGCCGGCTCGACATAGGAGTGAAGTAGGAGCTTATAGAGTTGGGGAAGTACGTACGCCACCCCACGATTAGTATTAAGGAATACACCCGTCATCCACGCAATTAATACACACTAATCAACCGGTAAAAGATAGTTAGGGAGTAAGGAAATCTAAGTAAACACATTTCTCTCCATATAAGTTCCACAACCTTTTTATTTTTAGTTATTTTATTTTATTTACAATTGTAGTTATTTGGGTTAGTTGACTAGCAACTAATTCCGCCCACTCCTTCAAACCCGAGATTTTACTTGCTTTTATAAAAATATAAAAAAATACAAAAATAATCTTCCCTCACCCTTAGACCTATTAGAGTAGTTTTTCAATCATAACGACACTATTCCCCTAGAGAACGATCAATCCCCCGGTACTTGCCACTACACTATACTACATCGGTCAGGTATACTGCCTGGTGGGGATTGCAAGCCTCTTGAGATCCCTCGAGAGGTAAAACCTGTTGTAAGGTCGCAAAACCACGCATCAGCTGCGCTAATAATTTTTTGGTGAGTTCAAACGAACTAAAATTTTGTTTGAACTGTTCAATAATTATGGTTTTTTGGATATACATCGTGTGTAGATAAATAAAGTTTTTTTGGAGTAAGGATCTTATCAACAGATGTGTGTTTCTTTTCCATCCTGAACAAAAATCTTCAACAAAAGAGTTGCCATATTTACCCTTCCATTTAAAATGAATATGTAAACTCAAAAATCAGTGACATATAAAACCCAAGAATCAAAAACTGCAACTATGTTCAAATTGGATCCAAAAATCCCATTAATAAAATAAATCAATAGTTCAAATTGGATCCAAAATCCCATTCAAATATCACCAGGAGGGAGCAACGTCATAGCGTATTGGATGTGATGAAGACATCAAGGACAGCGGTGGTCCTTAGATCTGCACGACTGTGCAGCTACGATGGAGGCAGTTTGGGTTTAGGGAGCAACGGTGGTTAAAGGTGATAACTGTGGAGATTGCGGTGGTGAAGGTGATGGCGGTTTGGTAGTGCAGGGGTGATGCAGGTGGTGGTGCGGTGGTGACTGATGAGAGGGTTTTGTGTGGTGAAAAAAGAGATGGAAAAGTTTTTTGATGATGAAGAAGAAAGGATGTAAATTATAATGGGGTAAAATGGTCATGTGTGGTGTAATTTGTATCCTAGATGGGAACGGGCAGGTTTTTGATAGTCTTCTACATTAAGGAGTCATGTTTATAATAAGCTAAAAAGAAACATGTGAATGTTCCTGTCTTGATACAAAACTAGTTCTATTAAGACATTAAGCTAAAAAGAAACAGCCTGGCATCCTAGTTGTTCCTTTACCTGCTCCATGACAAGCACCTAGTGAAATGTTCTTCCCACAAATAAATGTTTGGATTTTTAAGCAATGGGTATGTGTCTTGTATGTGTTTGATTTTTTCTTAAAACTTATACTTTTTTTTTTTTTTTTTTTTTTTAATTGTAATTTCAAGGTGAGATCTTTAGAGGTTGCTTATCTGACTGCACTAGCTGAAAGTAATAAGCTCAACTGAATACAGAAGTGGTGTTTGGATGCAAGAGCTTAAGCTTAATTTGGGAAAAAAGCTCCTAAGCTAACTCAAGTAGCTTTACAAATGAAGCTTGAGCTTTTGATAAACAAGAACAATTACACTTCAGTTAAAATGTGTTACATATTTAAGCCTGTAATATTAACTTTATATGTCATAACACATTTCTGTCTCTCATTCATTACCGTAATTAGTCTCGAATTCCATAACTCAACACACTTGCTTGTAGGTGACCGATGAAACAAATATTGGAGAAGAACTAAATATTTCCTTTTTAAATTAATAGTACTTGTTTTGCTACTCGTTTAGTTAATTAAATTTTCAAAACACAATGGTAATCCAAAAAACTAGACACGAATGAAACTCTATGGAATGGGTGAAAATCATTAATACTTACATTTAAACCATGAAACTCAACATTACTCAACTTTAAATATAATGACGCAAATGAAACTCAAGTGAATGGATCAAAATTATTAATACTTACATTTAAACCATGAAACTCAACTTTTATTATAATGACGCAAATGAAACTCAAGTGAATGGGTCAAAATCATTAATACTTACATTTAAACCATGAAATTCAACTTTACTCAATGGATCAAGATCATTAATACTTACATTTAAACCATGAAAGTCAACTTTTAGATATTAACTTTGAAAATAATGAACCAACTTTTTTGGTCTATATAACATAATCTTCGTGTAGGTTCATATAGTCATATGTCCATTCAACACACCCATGAAGTCATTTATTTTCTTCTTCATTTACCTTGTTTTCACCACAAACGCATCTCCAATAGCAAAAACTCCGATAGCTAATGCCAAAAAGATTTGGTGTCTGTATGATCGTTGGACCATCTATATCTATAACGCGATGAATGATCCAATCACTGTTAATGTAAAATCAGAGGATGATGATCTGGGAGACCATACTCTTGCATTGAACGAAAATGAAAACTGGAAGTTCTGTGATAATATCTCGTTAACTACCTTTTTCTATGCTTCTTTCAACTGGAATGGTTCAAGGACCGCTTCTTTCGATGTGTTCAATCGTACTGTTATCCCATATTGCTCAAAAAATTGGAATTTTCGAAAAGCACGAAAATGTTACTGGTTAGTTAGAGATATCGGATTTTATGTGGGACCACACCATACTCCATTTCCTGACGGATGGACCAAACTGCATGATTGGTCATGAGTGACATAGTTGTTTATGATTTTATCAAATAGTATGCATTGTGTCAAATGTTCGAATAAAATTTGAATAAAGAGTTTATTACCTTTAATGTTATTGATGATACTACCATTGAATATCATTATATACCTCTTGTGTGTTACCTTTAGACTGGTTCTTTTAGTTGGACCAAATTATTATTATTATTATTATTATTATTATTATTATTATTATTATTATTATTATTATTATTATTATTATTATTATTAATTTATTATTATTATTATTATTATTATTATTATTATTATTATTATTATTATTATTATTATTATTATTATTATTATTATTACACAAAGTTGGATGGGAGTCTAGACACTAGCTGCACTAATAATTTTTTGGTGAGTTCAAACGAACTAAAATTTTGTTTGAACTGTTCAATAATTATGGTTTTTTGGATATACATCCTGTGTAGATAAATAAAGTTTTTTTGGAGTAAGGATCTTATCAACAGATGTGTGTTTCTTTTCCATCCTGAACAAAAATCTTCAACAAAAGAGTTGCCATATTTACCCTTCCATTTAAAATGAATATGTAAACTCAAAAATCAGTGGCATATAAAACCCAAGAATCAAAAACTGCAACTTTGTTCAAATTGGATCCAAAATCCCATTAATAAAATAAATTAATAGTTCAAATTGGATCCAAAATCCCATTCAAATATCACTAGGAGGGAGCAACATCACAGCGTATTGGATGTGATGAAGACATCAAGGACATCGGTGGTCCTTAGATCTGCACGACTGTGCAGCTACGATGGAGGCAGTTTGGGTTTAGGGAGCAATGGTGGTTGAAGGTGATAACTGTGGAGATTGCGGTGGTGAAGGTGATGGTGGTTTGGTAGTGCAGGGGTGATGCAGGTGGTGGTGCGGTGGTGACTGATGAGAGGGTTTTGTGTGGTGAAAAAAGAGATGGAAAAGTTTAGTGCAGATGAAGAAGAAAGGATGTAAATTATAATGGGGTAAAATGGTCATGTGTGGTGTAATTTGTATCCTAGATGGGAACGGGCAGGTTTTTGATAGTCTTCTACATTAAGGAGTCATGTTTATAATAAGCTAAAAAGAAACATGTGAATGTTCCTGTCTTGATACAAAACTAGTTCTATTAAGACATTAAGCTAAAAAGAAACAGCCTGGCATCCTAGTTGTTCCTTTACCTGCTCCATGACAAGCACCTAGTGAAATGTTCTTCCCACAAATAAATGTTTGGATTTTTAAGCAATTGAACTTCTAACATAAGAAAGGAAACTAGCATTTATGAATTAATGTTTAAAAGGCATTAAGAAAACGACATTTGATTGTATTTTAAACTGTTCTAAAATTTAACTTCTATCTAATGGGTATGTGTCTTGTATGTGTTTGATTTTTTCTTAAAACTTAGATTTTTTTTAATGTAATTTCAAGGTGAGATCTTTAGAGGTTGCTTATCTGACTGCACTAGCTGAAAGTAATAAGCTCAACTGAATACAGAAGTGGTGTTTGGATGCAAGAGCTTAAGCTTAATTTGGGAAAAAAGCTCCTAAGCTAACTCAAGTAGCTTTACAAATGAAGCTTGAGCTTTTGATAAACAAGAAAAATTACACTTCAGTTAAAATGTGTTACATATTTAAGCCTTTAATATTAACTTTATATGTCATAAAACATTTATGTCTCTCATTCATTACCGTAATTAGTCTAAAATTCCATAACTCAACACACTTGCTTGTAGGTGACCGATGAAACAAATATTGGAGAAGAACTAAAGATTTCCTTTTTAAATTAATAGTACTTGTTTTGCTACTCGTTTAGTTAATTAAATTTTCAAAACACAATGGTAATCCAAAAAACTAGACACGAATGAAACTCTATGGAATGGGTGAAAATTATTAATACTTACATTTAAACCATGAAACTCAACATTACTCAACTTTAAATATAATGACGCAAATGAAACTCAAGTGAATGGATCAAAATTATTAATACTTACATTTAAACCATGAAACTCAACTTTTATTATAATGACGCAAATGAAACTTACATTTAAAGTTTCATTTAAACCATGAAACTCAACATTTAATATAATGACCCAAGTGAAACTCAAGTGAATGGATCAAAATCATTAATACTTACATTTAAACCATGAAACTCAACTTCTATTACTCTATCCGTCCCAAAAAGAGTGTCCACAAACAAAAATTGGACAAATTATGATATGTGTAATTAATGCTAGTTTAAATTGATAAAAAAAAGGTCATTTTTACCCTTATAGTTAATATAGAAATTAAGAATGAGTAATTAATACATGTTTTGATTATAAGGGTAAACTAGAAAGATCAGTCATAATTACTATCTAAAAATAAAATCTGGACACTTTTTTTTGGTACCAAAATAAATAATATGATGGACAATTTTTTGGGACGGAGGGAGTATAATGACGCAAATGAAACTCAAGTGAATGGGTCAAAATCATTAATAGTTACATTTAAACCATGAAATTCAACTTTACTCAATGGATCAAGATCATTAATACTTACATTTAAACCATGAAAGTCAACTTTTAGATATTAACTTTGAAAATAATGAACCAACTTTTTTGGTCTATATAACATAATCTTCGTGTAGGTTCATATAGTCATATGTCCATTCAACACACCCATGAAGTCATTTATTTTCTTCTTCATTTACCTTGTTTTCACCACAAACGCATCTCCAATAGCAAAAACTCCGATAGCTAATGCCAAAAAGATTTGGTGTCTGTATGATCGTTGGGCCATCTATATCTATAACGCGATGAATGATCCAATCACTGTTAATGTAAAATCAGAGGATGATGATCTGGGAGACCATACTCTTGCATTGAACGAAAATGAAAACTGGAGTTTCTGTGATAATATCGCGTTAAGTACCTTTTTCTATGCTTCTTTCAACTGGAATGGTTCAAGGACCGCTTCTTTCGATGTGTTCGATCGTGCTACTATCCCATATTGCTCAAAAACATGGAGTTTTCGGAAAGCACGAAAATGTTACTGGTTAGTTAGAGATACCGGATTTTATGTGGGACCACACCATACTCCATTTCCAGACGGATGGACCAAACTGCATGATTGGTCATGAGTGACATAGTTGTTTATGATTTTATCAAATAGTATGCATTGTGTCAAATGTTCGAATAAAATTTGAATAAAGAGTTTATTACCTTTAATGTTATTGATGATACTACCATTGAATATCATTATATACCTCTTGTGTGTTACCTTTAGACTGGTTCTTTTAGTTGGACCAATTATTATTATTATTATTATTATTATTATTATTATTATTTTTTTTTTTTTATTTTTTTTTTTTTTATAATAATCATCACTTTATTGAAAAACAAATAGGATTTTACAAGAAATTAGTGGGGAGCCGAGATACCAACTGAGCCCCCACACCTCTAGCTACAGCAAAACCAATCCTACTAAAAATATGTGGAGCAGCTCGTGCTCCAATGTCTTGAGTCATAGAGAATCGTCTAATGCGTTTTAATAAGGTCACTGCATCCTTTTCAAGTTCTCCAAAAGAAGAGAATGAAAAGGGGAGGAACCCATATCCGATATCAGCGCATTTAGCAGCATACTTGACACGTTTGCGTTGTGCGGCTTCAATAACCGCCCGACCGGGCATAAAATCAACCATACACGAACGCGTCAAAGGTGACGATCCTGTAAGATCAACACAGACATCAAGGCCACCATCCCAAGAGTAAAGTAGCATATCGGCCGGACGTAAGGTTTTGTCCCTCTCTCCACGCAGCCCAATATCCACCTCCTTACGAACTGAAACTCCAGACCGAGAACATATATCAACAAGAACATCACGCACAACATTGTGCCGATGTTTAATACCAACTAAGCCTGCGCACGATACAGCATGATCTCCAAAAATATCTCCCGGAAAAACCTTAGAACAAGCTGAACATGGCATCTGGACAGTAAAAAGAGGAACACCCAACCGGTAACACAAAACACATCTGTAAGTCCTGGCATTCATAGTCTGTCCCAAACCGGATATCGGTGCCACCTTAAGCCAATCTGACGTATAATCCTCTTTTAAAGAATTCCATAAAGCCATCTGTCTAGAGGATAAATGGAAAGTGGATTCAACCGTTTGGGCAACACGTGCGAAATGTATTATTATTATTATTATTATTATTATTATTATTATTATTATTATTATTATTATTATTAT
This sequence comes from Artemisia tridentata subsp. tridentata, assembly GCA_021014915.2. Lineage (NCBI taxonomy): Eukaryota > Viridiplantae > Streptophyta > Magnoliopsida > Asterales > Asteraceae > Artemisia > Artemisia tridentata. The sequence continues at coordinate 17,815,569 of CP139504.1, forward strand.
TATTATTATTATTATTATTATTATTATTATTATTATTATTATTATTATTATACAAAGTTGGATGGGAGTCTAGACACTAGCTGCACTAATAATTTTTTGGTGAGTTCAAACGAACTAAAATTTTGTTTGAACTGTTCAATAATTATGGTTTTTTGGATATACATCCTGTGTAGATAAATAAAGTTTTTTTGGAGTAAGGATCTTATCAACAGATGTGTGTTTCTTTTCCATCCTGAACAAAAATCTTCAACAAAAGAGTTGCCATATTTACCCTTCCATTTAAAATGAATATGTAAACTCAAAAATCAGTGGCATATAAAACCCAAGAATCAAAAACAGCAACTTTGTTCAAATTGGATCCAAAAATCCCATTAATAAAATAAATCAATAGTTCAAATTGGATCCAAAATCCCATTCAAATATCACTAGGAGGGAGCAACATCACAGCGTATTGGATGTGATGAAGACATCAAGGACATCGGTGGTCCTTAGATCTGCACGACTGTGCAGCTATGATGGAGGCAGTTTGGGTTTAGGGAGCAATGGTGGTTGAAGGTGATAACTGTGGAGATTGCGGTGGTGAAGGTGATGGTGGTTTGGTAGTGCAGGGGTGATGCAGGTGGTGGTGCGGTGGTGACTGATGAAAGGGTTTTGTGTGGTGAAAAAAGAGATGGAAAAGTTTAGTGCAGATGAAGAAGAAAGGATGTAAATTATAATGGGGTAAAATGGTCATGTGTGGTGTAATTTGTATCCTAGATGGGAACGGGCAGGTTTTTGATAGTCTTCTACATTAAGGAGTCCTGTTTTTAATAAGCTAAAAAAAACATGTGAATGTTCCTGTCTTGATACAAAACTAGTTCTATTAAGACATTAAGCTAAAAAGAAACAGCCTGGCATCATAGTTGTTCCTTTACCTGCTCCATGACAAGCACCTAGTGAAATGTTCTTCCCACAAATAATGTTTGGATTTTTAAGCAATTGAACTTCTAACATAAGAAAGGAAACTAGCATTTATGAATTAATGTTTAAAAGGCATTAAGAAAACGACATTTGATTGTATTTTAAACTGTTCTAAAATTTAACTTCTATCTAATGGGTATGTGTCTTGTATGTGTTTGATTTTTTCTTAAAACTTAGATTTTTTTTAATGTAATTTCAAGGTGAGATCTTTAGAGGTTGCTTATCTGACTGCACTAGCTGAAAGTAATAAGCTCAACTGAATACAGAAGTGGTGTTTGGATGCAAGAGCTTAAGCTTAATTTGGGAAAAAAGCTCCTAAGCTAACTCAAGTAGCTTTACAAATGAAGCTTGAGCTTTTGATAAACAAGAAAAATTACACTTCAGTTAAAATGTGTTACATATTTAAGCCTTTAATATTAACTTTATATGTCATAAAACATTTATGTCTCTCATTCATTACCGTAATTAGTCTAAAATTCCATAACTCAACACACTTGCTTGTAGGTGACCGATGAAACAAATATTGGAGAAGAACTAAAGATTTCCTTTTTAAATTAATAGTACTTGTTTTGCTACTCGTTTAGTTAATTAAATTTTCAAAACACAATGGTAATCCAAAAAACTAGACACGAATGAAACTCTATGGAATGGGTGAAAATTATTAATACTTACATTTAAACCATGAAACTCAACATTACTCAACTTTAAATATAATGACGCAAATGAAACTCAAGTGAATGGATCAAAATTATTAATACTTACATTTAAACCATGAAACTCAACTTTTATTATAATGACGCAAATGAAACTTACATTTAAAGTTTCATTTAAACCATGAAACTCAACATTTAATATAATGACCCAAGTGAAACTCAAGTGAATGGATCAAAATCATTAATACTTACATTTAAACCATGAAACTCAACTTCTATTACTCTATCCGTCCCAAAAAGAGTGTCCACAAACAAAAATTGGACAAATTATGATATGTGTAATTAATGCTAGTTTAAATTGATAAAAAAAAGGTCATTTTTACCCTTATAGTTAATATAGAAATTAAGAATGAGTAATTAATACATGTTTTGATTATAAGGGTAAACTAGAAAGATCAGTCATAATTACTATCTAAAAATAAAATCTGGACACTTTTTTTTGGTACAAAAATAAATAATATGATGGACACTTTTTTGGGACGGAGGGAGTATAATGACGCAAATGAAACTCAAGTGAATGGGTCAAAATCATTAATACTTACATTTAAACCATGAAATTCAACTTTACTCAATGGATCAAGATCATTAATACTTACATTTAAACCATGAAAGTCAACTTTTAGATATTAACTTTGAAAATAATGAACCAACTTTTTTGGTCTATATAACATAATCTTCGTGTAGGTTCATATAGTCATATGTCCATTCAACACACCCATGAAGTCATTTATTTTCTTCTTCATTTACCTTGTTTTCACCACAAACGCAACTCCAATAGAAAAAACTCCGATAGCTAATGCCAAAAAGATTTGGTGTCTGTATGATCGTTGGGCCATCTATATCTATAACGCGATGAATGATCCAATCACTGTTAATGTAAAATCAGAGGATGATGATCTGGGAGACCATACTCTTGCATTGAACGAAAATGAAAACTGGAGTTTCTGTGATAATATCGCGTTAAGTACCTTTTTCTATGCTTCTTTCAACTGGAATGGTTCAAGGACCGCTTCTTTCGATGTGTTCGATCGTGCTACTATCCCATATTGCTCAAAAAAATGGAGTTTTCGGAGAGCACGAAAATGTTACTGGTTAGTTAGAGATACCGGATTTTATGTGGGACCACACCATACTCCATTTCCAGACGGATGGACCAAACTGCATGATTGGTCATGAGTGACATAGTTGTTTATGATTTTATCAAATAGTATGCATTGTGTCAAATGTTCGAAAATTTCAATAAAGAGTTTATTATCTTTAATGTTATTGATGATAATACCATTGAATATCATTATATACCTCTTGTGTGTTACCTTTAGACTGGTTCTTTTAGTTGGACCAATTATTATTATTATTATTATTATTATTATTATTATTATTATTATTATTATTATTATTATTATTATTATTATTATTATTATTATTAACATCACTTTTATTAGAAACAAATAGGATTTACAAGAAGTTAGTAGGGAGCCAAGATACTAATTGGGCTCCCACTCCTCTAGCTATAGAAAAGCTAATCCTACTAAAAATATGAGCAGCAGCACGTGCTCCAATGTCTTGAGTCAGCGAAAACTTTCGAATACGCTTCAATAAAGTCACATCGTCCTTTTCAAGTTCCCCAAAAGAAGAGAAAGAGATGGGGAGGAACCCATATCCCATACCTGCGCACGTAGCCTCATACTTGACGCGTTTACGTTGTGCAGCCTCAATCACCACACGACCCGGTACGAAATCAACCATACCAGTTTGCGTCAAGGGCGATGATCCAGTCAAGTCAACACATACATCAAGTCCTCCATCCCACGAGTAGAGCAACACATCAGCAGGACGTAAAGATTGGTCCCTTTCACCACTAAGTCCAATGTCAACCTCTTTACGAACCGAAACCACAGATCGAGAACATATGTCAACAAGCACATCACGTACCATGTTATGCCGATGTTTAATACCAATAATACCAGCACAAGATACAGCATGGTCCCCATAAATATCACCAGCAAAGACCCTGGAACAGGCTGAGCAAGGCATCTGAACAGAAAATAGGGGGACACCAAGCCGATAACATAACACGCTGCACTAATAATTTTTTGATGAGTTCAAACGAACTAAAATTTTGTTTGAACTGTTCAATAATTATGGTTTTTTGGATATACATCTTGTGTAGATAAATAAATTTTTTTGGAGTAAGGATCTTATCAACAGATGTGTGTTTCTTTTCCATCCTGAACAAAAATCTTCAACAAAAGAGTTTCCATATTTACCCTTACATTTAAAATGAATATGTAAACTCAAAAATCAGTGACATATAAAACCCAAGAATCAAAAACTGCAACTTTGTTCAAATTGGATCCAAAAATCCCATTAATAAAATAAATTAATAGTTCAAATTGGATCCAAAATCCCATTCAAATATCACTAGGAGGGAGGAACATCACCGCGTGTTGGATGTGATGAAGAAATCAAGGACATCGGTCGTCCTTAGATCTGCACGATTGTGAAGCTACGATAGAGGCAATTTGGGTTTAGGGAGCAATGGTGGTTGAAGGTGATAACTGTGGAGATTGCAGTGGTGAAGGTGATGGTGGTTTGGTAGTGCAGGGGTGATGCAGGTGGTGGTGCTGTGGTGACTGATGAGAGGGTTTTGTGTGGTGAAAAAAGAGATGGAAAAGTTTAGTGCAGATGAAGAAGAAAGGATGTACATTATAATGAGGTAAAATGGTAATGTGTGGTGTAATTTGTATCCTAGATGGGAACGAGCAGGTTTTTGATAGTCTTCTACATTAAGGAGTCGTGTTTATAATAAGCTAAAAAGAAACATGTGAATGTTCCTGTCTTGATACAAAACTAGTTTTATTAAGACATTAAGCTAAAAAGAAACAGCCTGGCATCCTAGTTGTTTCTTTACCTGGTCCATGACAAGCACCTAGTGAAATGTTCTTCCCACAAATAAATGTTTGGATTTTTAAGCAATTGAACTTCTAACATAAGAAAGGAAACAAGCATTTATGAATTAATGTTTAAAAGGCATTAATCAAACGACATTTGATTGTATTTTAAACTGTGCTGCAAATTTAACTTCTATCTAATGGGTATGTGTCTTGTATGTGTTTGATTTTTTCTTAAAACTTAGATTTTTTTTTATTGTAATTTCAAGGTGAGATCTTTAGAGGTTACTTATCTGACTGCACTAGCTGAAAGTAATAAGCTCAACTGAATACAGAAGTGGTGTTTGGATGCAAGAGCTTAAGCTTAATTTGGGAAAAAAGCTCCTAAGCTAACTCAAGTAGCTTTACAAATGAAGCTTGAGCTTTTGATAAACAAGAACAATTACACTTCAGTTAAAATGTGTTACATATTTAAGCCTGTAAACTCAAAAATCAGTGACATTTGATTGTATTTTAAACTGTGCTGCAAATTAAACTTCTATCTAATGTGTATGTGTCTTGTATGTGTTTGATTTTTTCTTAAAACTTAGATTTTTTTTTTTATATTGTAATTTCAAGCTAAAAATCATTAATACTTACATTTAAACCATGAAACTCAACATTTAATATAATGACCCAAGTGAATGGATCAAAATCATTAATACTTACATTTAAACCATGAAACTCAACTTCTATTACTCTATCCGTCCCAAAAAGAGTGTCCACAAACAAAAATTGGACAAATTATGATATGTGTAATTAATGCTAGTTTAAATTGATAAAAAAGTCATTTTTACCCTTATAGTTAATATAGAAATTAAGAATGAGTAATTAATACATGTGTGGTCATGTGTGGTGTAATTTGTATCCTAGATGGGAATGGGTAGGTTTTTGATAGTCTTCTACATTAAGGAGTCGTGTTTATAATAAGCTAAAAAGAAACATGTGAATGTTGCTGTCTTGATACAAAACTAGTTCTATTAAGACATTAAGCTAAAAAGAAACAGCCTGGCATCCTAGTTGTTCCTTTACTTGCTCCATGACAAGCACATAGTGAAATGTTCTTCCCACAAATAAATGTTTGGATTTTTAAGCAATTGAACTTCTAACATAAGAAAGGAAACTAGCATTTATGAATTAATGTTTAAAAGGCATTAAGCAAATGACATTTGATTGTATTTTAAACTGTGCTGCAAATTAAAATTCTATCTAATGGGTATGTGTCTTGTATATGTTTGATTTTTTCTTAAAACTTAGATTTTTTTTTCTATTGTAATTTCAAGGTGTGATCTTTAGAGGTTGCTTATCTGACTGCACTAGCTGAAAGTAATAAGCTCAACTGAATACAGAAGTGGTGTTTGGATGCAAGTGCTTAAGCTTAATTTGGGAAAAAAGCTCCTAAGCTAACTCAAGTAGCTTTAAAAATGAAGCTTGAGCTTTTGATAAACAAGAACAATTACACTTCAGTTAAAATGTGTTACGTATTTAAGCCTGTAATGTTAACTTTATATGTCATAACACATTTTTGTCTCTCATTCATTTCCGTAATTAGTCTCGAATTCCATAACTCAACACACTTGCTTGTAGGTGTCCGATGAAACAAATATTGGAGAAGAACTAAATATTTCCTTTTTAAATTAATAGTACTTATTTTGCTACTCGTTTAGTTTATTAAATTTTCAAAACACAATGGTAATCCAAAAAACTAGACACGAGTGAAACTCTATGGAATGGGTGAAAATTATTAATACTTACATTTAAACCATGAAACTCAACATTACTCAACTTTAAATATAATGACGCAAATGAAACTCAAGTGAATGGATCAAAATTATTAATACTTACATTTAAACCATGAAACTCAACTTTTATTATAATGACGCAAATGAAACTCAAGTGACACAGGCATTTTCACGTGCAGGGCTGAGTCTTCCAACCTTATTGTTGGTATCTACTTTACTTAGAACAATGAGTGGACTGGTAATTTTCTATCCATGGCGCTATTTTTAATTCCATCGATTGAAGTGAAACATGCTAACAGTTGTTGATCGTGTAATCAGGTTCAAAATCCTATCGCTCTCGAAGCTTGCATCATATAGGAAATGGTTTAAATCCCTATGAGCAAGCAATATCTATCATTGGGAAAACGTTAACGGAGTTTGATGAGGATAACTTGATTCCATGCTATGGATTTGGAGATGGTATACTTTCATAAACTACTTTTTATTCTTTATAGTGATTCTACAAGTCTGCAATTATTATACGTACAAACTTAAAAAGATTGAATTGTTTGGCCTTACTGTGCAGCGACTACACATGATCAACATGTTTTCATCTTTTACCCCGAAGATAGATCATGTAATGGATTTGAGGATGTCATGGGTAGATACAGAGAAAACGTTCCTCAGTTAACGCTGGCAGGTTTTGAATCTATTTTCAAAATGTCTATTTTAAACTGAAAAATATAATCCTGTTAATTGTTGAATTAATGTTTAATGGACAAACAACATGGACAAACAACATGCTTTTATCTATGATTGTAACACGTCGTATCGATTGAATGATGAGTGTCTATTACGTATATCAAATGGAGTTTAATTTTAATATTTTCCATACAGAATAGACATTCATTGTTCAAAAAATGTGTAAAAGTTTATATTTTTATACTTGATAACGATTGCAAACGATCATCTTTCTTGGGTTAAAAGTTAGGAATTCAGAGATATTGAATATTTTCTATACTATAGGTTGAATGTTATTTTCTATATATTGGTTATAAGAGAAGGTGTTGTCAATAGATATACCTCTCTAAAGCATACAAGCCATCTTACTTTTATTGATCTAGAGTTCTAGACATACACATGGTATTGTAGATTGATTTTAATTTTATGTTGTGATCTAGGACTATATAGTGGTTTGAGCTGGAAAAAAGCCTGCACTTAGTAGATGTTAACTTGTAGATTGATTTTCATCATAATCTTATTACCTTTCGGGTCTTCTGGTTCACAAATCACAAGCCAGGGATTTCAAGCTTCAACTGAGTTTACAGACCATGATTAAGACAGGTATTATGCCATACTCCCCCTTTTCATCTTCGATACAACTAATACAAATATTACAAAGTTTATAGCTAAAAAATTCCACAAATAATTTATATTCATGATTAAAAGTGTCTTCGTAATATGAGTTTTTTCTTTTACTAGGATAAAAAGTTGATTAACTTTGTGAAACATATTGACCAACACAATGGCACTATAATCGATGGTTTCAGGATGATCCACGTGATGGACATCCGATGTTAAGTTATCTATTTTTAATAAAAATTTTAAAAACAAATTGTACATGCTAATGGGATTGGAAAATGTTTGCATATAGGTCAAGCGCAATCATACAGTGCAAGTTGATATAATATTCTTTCATTTTCTGGTTTGAGCTATCTATTTTTATTAATGAATCGTGTTTATCTTATACTTTTAGCATTCTTTTTCACTTTTAGGTTTTTGGACGAGTACTAAAGAAGATTACAATTGCCTGCAAAACACGTTGATACATGGATTGAAATGTGTGTACAGTTACTTTACATACTTGATCATGGTAGTGAAGTAATTTCAACCAAATGAGATACGTGGGTGTAGTATGGGTGGAAGAGAGTGTAAACAGTGTTTACGAGTTAAGAAACTATTGATGCTTCTAATGTTATTCAGTGTTTATGTTTTCTACTACTTTAATGTTTACGGGATAATAAAGTATTGATACTTCTAAGGTTATTCCATGTTTACTTATCTTTATATTTGGTTGTGTATTACGTTGTATATCACAAACACTAATGATGTTACTTACCATGTGTATTGTTCTCAACAATTGATTTTGATATGTTAATTTTTCGTCTGTTCTACATTCTTGGTTGATTTCACAATTCAAAAGGGTTAGGTGCCCTGATCTTTTAAATAATAAGATTAAGATTATAAAGTGATGACAGAGGCTGCAGCACCATAATTAGTAGGATCAACTCGGAGCTGTGGACAGAGCTCATAATAGGAACTCGGCTTCTTTAAAAGATGACGATTTTATAAAATCAGTAATGGGAGCTATGGACAAAGCTCTTTGTTCAGAAACTTCTGGTATACATTTCAGTAAAAATTTAATCATGTTTTCGGATTTTTACTTTTTATCGATAAATGTGTTATGTGTCAATAAAGTAGTGCTTAGTTGTTTGCCACGTGTGTGAATTGCAGAGGGAAAGAGAAGGAATGAAGTAGAGGCGGGTTTAGGGAAACTTAATATCGAACAGATTTTTCAGTTGTGAAATTCACGGGATTATGTTTATTGATATAAGAAAGGACCAAAACATGGAAGGTAGAATTCAAGTAATTTTTTTTAAACATTAATATATTTCGCATGTTATAGGATTTTGAAATACAATTTTAGCATGGCATGACTAATGAGCATGTCGTTGGTACTCGAGTCACCTTAAGACGAACAAATCAATTTTAATGTTAATGATAGTTTCTTTTATATAATGAAAAGATGAATGTTCCTTTTGATTTTCACTAATCTTTATGAACATCTTTTATCACTTATCATAATATTGGTGTTTTATATTTTGTCTGGCAATGTGTGAATGTAGTGACTTTGACGACTATCTAACTTTGGTAAAAAGAAGGCCAACTCAGCTTTCAACAAGACAAGAGTTGAAAACGTCAAGACTAAAAGGTCTACCATGAATGATTGTTGTACATAGAAATGGAAAATTTAGCGAGTTAGCTACGAGTCAAAATGGTTCACTTTTGTGTAGTCAAAGCAAGTTCCGGCTGTGTTGAAGCTATATAGCTAAATAAGAAAGAGTTACTTTATTATTACTCACACTATGGGATAATGTATATAAACAATAGTTAATAACTTAATATACCTTGGTAGGGTGATACATTCTTCTGATGTTTAATAAATTGTTACAAGACATATATAACTATTTTATTTTACCGCCAACATTATAAGTCAAATATATTTTGGTCTCCACTTAATTTTCTGAAAAGATGGTAATCGCTAGAATTTATTGGTGGTCAATAACAAAGAATGTATGATCAGGTGCTTAAATTGATAAAAGTTCGAGTATTACTCATTAAATCTTGGAATAAGGTTAGTGAAAAGTGATAAAAGTAGAGTTATTAGAGTTGCATAACAACATATATAGTCTTATCATTTTTTAAATTTTTTTTTTATTCATGTTTGTTACACACATCTATTCAGTATCTAATACTTACATTATTATATCACATTGATCGAACATATTATTTACTCACAAATTCTCAACAATCGCTCATTTATCTGTTAAATGTCTTTGCATAATACATTCTCTATCGATTTCACGGTTTTCCATTTAATCCCGTGAATTTCACGGGTTAATAACCTAGTTTATCTTATAAAAAATACTCTGGAAGAATAAAACTGAAATTTTGCGGCTGGTTTTTTATTCTTTTTAGTTTAATATGTTAGTGTTAGGTTTATTCTTGCCGTTCAATAACTATCCGGATTAAATTTGACCGAAATTGATTAAAATAAAGATAACTAGATAGTTTGGTGGCTTATAAGTTACTTTCATTAAATGGGTGGCCTAATATGAGAAAAACTTAAAACTTGGATGACCTCTTTATAAATTATCCCTTACAATTACAACAAATAGCAATCGCGGATCAAAACGACGCCGTTTAGACTAGGCCTAAATCGGTGTTGTTTTTGCTTTTTAATTTTCTTTCTTCTTTTCTTGCTTTCATGCCACAGCATTTTATGGCTCCGTATAGTTTTGCTATAAGACGAAGTCCCATTTCATATACTTGCTGCCGTTAGTGTAGAATAAAAAAAGAAGCTACAAGAAGTACCTCTAAAGTATGTGACAAATAGCGATAATTACTCTGTACTTTTATCTATTTACGAAATTTTTATATAACAAACTTTATTATCAAATTATATTCTCACAAATATCTAGTGATTTCTTTATAAACAAGTATACCGATGAAAATGCCTCTAAATTGGGGAAAAAATAGCTCAATAATGATATGCTTTTGACATACGTACGATTTTATAATTTTTTTTGAAGTTTAATATATCTTTTTTTTTAAATAAAATAAAATTCAAAAAATTCTCTTAAACTATCTAATAATTTACAAAAGCTACCTTTGACTTTTAATTAGTGCTTAATAATAAGTTTACTAAAAAGAAAGTTATCACACCATGTCTTCTTCTTTCTTTTATTTTGTTTTCCCTTTTTTCTGTACTTAATAATTTAGATTACAAATAAATAAATGAGTTAATTTCATAAATGGACCCTGTGGTCTGTCGAGTTTAACGGGTTAGTCCCTGTGGTTGCAACCCAAAACGGGTTTGGTCCCTGAGACTAACCGTCGTTAGTTTTTTCCGTTAGCTAACGACCGTTTGCAACAAAAATTTGCACCGTTAGTCCTTTATACTAACGACCGTTTTTACTTAACTCAAAATTTGTTTTTTTTTATTTTATTATTTTTTATTTTTTTATTATTTTTATTTTTATTTTTTTTTCTTTTAAAAAAAATATGGTTTTCTTATATTTTTTTCTAAATATCTTTAAAATTTATACACGTTTTTATAGATATTTTTATACACGTTTTCATCCACACAGTTTTATACACACATTTTTTATACACACGCTTTTATATACATGTTTTTATACAAACTTTTATACACACGTTTTTATACACGTTTTTATAAACACGTTTTTATACACGATTTTGTACACACGTTTTTATACACATTTTTATACACAAATTTATACATATATTTTTATACACGTTTTTATACACATGTTTTTATACACATACTTTTATACACACGTGTTCATACACACATTTATACGCACATTTATACACACATTTTATACACATATTTTTATAGACGTTTTTATACACACGTGTGTGTATAAATGTGTGTATAAAAACATGTATAAAAATATGTGTATAAATCTGTGTATACATATCTGTATAAAAATGTGTGTATCAATGTGCGTATAAATGTGTGTATAAAAACGTGTGTATAAAAGCATGTGTATAAAAGCATGTGTATAAAAACATGTGTATAAAAAACATGTGTATAAAAACGTGTATAAAAATATGTGTATAAAAATGTGTATAAAAACGTGTGTATAAAAACATGTGTATAAAAAACATCTGTATAAAAACGTGTATAAAATTATGTGTATAAAAACGTGTGTATAAAAACGTGTATAAAAAACGTGTGTATAAAAATATGTATAAAAACATGTATATAAAAACGTGTGTATAAAAAATGTGTGTATAAAAATGTGTGTATGAAAACGTGTATAAAAATAGTGTATAAATTTTAAAGATATTTAGAAAAAAAAAATTATAAGGAAACCATTTTTTTTAATTTTTTAGGAGAAAAAAAATTGAGTTAAGTATAAACGGTCGTTAGTATAAAGGACTAACGATGCAAATGTTTGTTGAAAACGGTCGTTAGCTAATGGAAAAAACTAACGACAGTTAGTCTCAAGGGACCAAACCCGTTATTGGTCGCAACCACAGGGTCTGGATCCGTTAAAAAAAAGTTTATAGACTAAACCCGTTAAACGTAGCAGACCACAGGGACCATTTATGAAATTAACTCTAAAATAATTAACAAATAACCATTTCTTATGCAACAACATCTCTTTTAGTGTTTCTGGCCCAATAACGTTTTAGTAAGCGAAAATTACTACAGAGGCCATATTTGAAACAACTTGTCCTGCAGAGGGTCACTTTTTTTTTCATATCCAAAAAGGCCACTTCCCTCGCCGCTATTAGACAACGAAGTCAATCTCAACACGTGTCGAATCCTAATTAATCGCAAATAAAAAAATATATAATGAGCCTGTTCGGTAGGGGCTTTTTTGAGAGTTGTTTGCTTTTTGTTACAAAAATAATCTCATCTAAAATAAGTAGATCTGTTTGTATAAATTAACTTCAAGCTTTTATTTCAAACAAATAGCTTCTAAATGAAAAGCTTATTCGTGAAGCTTTTTAAACATTTTGGAGTTGTTAAAACTTTAAATTACTGATATACCCAACATTTTTTTACAATTATAGATATGTCATTTTATTTTATGTTATATCTTATAATTATATTTAACAGGTAACTTACCAAACATTTTTTTTTTCAAAAGAAGATACAGCTTGTAGTTCATGTTAACAGCTTTGCAGTTTACAGCTTACAACTTACAATTTGCAGCTTACAGCATACAACTAGTTTTGCCAAACATACCCAATAATTAGTACAAAATATGTCTATATTCTTAGCTATTTACGGTTTTTATATAACAAATATTATTTATCAAATATTTAGAGATTTCTTTATAAAAAATATACCGATGAAAAGATCTCCAAATTGCGAACAAAATAAGCACAATATTGTAATACTTTTGACATACGAACGCTTTTATAAAAAATGTTGAAGTTTAATATATATTTTGTTGACATAAATAATGCCTAAAAACATTATTCATATCTCTATGTTTTAATGATCACAAAATATAAACTCATTAAACATAAACTTATCAAATAAACAAGTATTTAGTTGTAAATATTCATTTCTACAACTTAATCACTTAAGGTATGAATAAACAAGTGCTTAATGCATTATATGATCAAAGGAACATTTTCTTAATAACTAGTTTTTTTATAAAATGTCAAAAACATTTTATATCTTTTAGAAAAACATTTTTGGTAATAAATAAAAAGGTTTAATTCATTATAAATTTATGAATTCAAATTTTTAACCAAAATCAGTAAAAATGTTCCAGAAAAACCTTCCCCACAAAAAGACAAAACTGGGCAACGGGTGGCATGGGCGGCCCCCTTAATTTTGCTAGGCGGCCCCCTTAAAATTAAAGGGACCACCCCCTATTTAAGGGGCCGGCCATGCTCCAGTAGGTTCCAGCTGTCCAGTTTTTCTGCCTATAAATACCAGCCTTCCCCTGGATTTTTACTCACCTTTTGCACACTAAAACTTTCTGTTGTAGATCTCATTTCATATCTTCAAAAACCCTTTGATCATATAATCTTAAGCTTTGGTTTCTAAGTGATCCAAGCTTCCTTCATTCAAGTGCAAGAGAAGAATACTCCTTCAACAACTAGAGAAGAAGTATTGCAACTTAGATACCTAAGTTGTTTGTGTCATCATACATTTGTATATAAGTTGTGTATTGTTGTTAGATAGTTGTGTGTATAATTGTTTGGGATAGGTTAGTGTGTAAGTAGAGAAGTTGTGTTGTTAAGGTGTGTAAGTAGTGAAGGTGTGAAGAAGTAGAAGTGTACATAGGTTGTGCTTAGTTGTGAAGTGATAGTGAAGAAGTCGTGAAGAAGAAGGTGTGATTAAGTCGTGTTTAAGTTGTGAGATTGGTTCTAGCTACGATTAGAACTCGACATCTAGCTTTGTGTCGTTAAGCCGGTGTAAGCTAAAGTTGTATAAGGTTTTCTCCGCCATAAGGGAGCTTGTTGACATAGTGAAGAAAACTCTCGAGTTAGGTGCTCGGGGAGTGGAGTAGGGCAAGGAAGGTGTCCTTGTAGCCGAACCACTATAAATCTCTTGTCTCTCGGTTAGATCTTTCCATCTCTAACTTTCATTTCATTTTATTACCTTACTTGCATTACTTATTTATATTTACTTATATACATATTGTTCATATTGTTCAAAGAGTTGAGATCACATAAATTCGAATCTAAGTTTTAAAAAGTAAACAAAGTTTTCACAATAAAAATTTAAAAGGACATAAAACTATTCAACCCCCCCCCCCTTCTAGTTTTCCACAATTGGTATCAAGAGCCAGGTCAAACAAGATTTTTAAAATTAACTGTATTTTAAAACTTGAAACGATCTATGGAATCTTTAAAATATTTAGAAGGGCAATCTATGCAAAGACCACCACTATTTGAAAGTAATGGTTTTCTTTATTGGAAAAATAGATTCGAAACTTATGTGAAATCAAAAGATCTTGATCTTTGGCATATTATTACCTATGGTGATTTTCCCCCTATTCAATATAATACCCTAACTAAAATAGATGAAATTGTACCTTTTGAAAAACAAAATGATGATTTAAAAAAGAAACTAGCAAAAAATAATGAGGCTAAAATGGTAATTTATAATGTGTTACCACGCAAAGAATATGAAAGAATTTTTATGTGTCAAACCGCAAAAGAAATTTGGGATTCTTTACTAATCACTCACCAAGGTAATAGTCAAGTCAAAGATAACAAAATAGATCTTCTTGTTCAACAATATGAACAATTTACAATTCCTGAAGAAGAATCTATTGATAATGCATTTGCTAAATTTAACACAATCATCACAAGTTTAAAAGCACTTGATGAGACTTTTTCTAGCAAAAATTGTGTAAGGAAATTTCTTAGGGCATTGCATCCAAAATGGCGCGCGAAGGTCACGGCTATTGAAGAATCGAAGAACTTGATGATGCTATCGCTTGATGACCTTATTGGCAACTTGAAGGTCCATGAAGAAATCATAAAGAGAGACTTTGAAACGGTCAAGAGTAAGAAAGATCAAATAAAAACTCTTGCGCTAAAAGTAAAAAAGGAGGTTAGTGATGATGACGATTCAAGTGACGATAGTGAAGACGAAGAATATGCAATGGCCGTGAGAGAATTCAAGAAATTCTTCAAGAGACGAGGAAGATTCACGAGACAACTGCGAGATGAAAGAAGATCGCTTCAAAGAAATAGAAATGATAACTACGGGAAAAGAAAGTGCTTTAGATGTGGAAGTCAAAACCATCTCATTGGCGAATGTTCAAAGCCACCGGGTTATGATTACGAAAGCGCATTTGTTAGTGGAACATGGAGTAATAGCGACAAAGATGAAGCGGACAAAGCAAAAGACGAAAAGTGCCTTGTAGCTCAAGCCACCGATGAAATATGTCTAGGGATAAATTTGGAGCCTGACGAATGGATTAAGGATAGCGGATGCTCGAAGCACATGACGGGAAACCGGAAGCTATTCTCCTCCTACAAGGCATACAACGGAGGTAATGTTATTTTCGGTAGTGATTTTCGTGGAAAAATCATTGGCAAAGGTACGATCTCTCAAGACTCCCTAACTATTGAAAATGTTGAGCATGTAGATAATTTAACATATAACTTGCTTAGTATAGGACAAATATGTGATAATAAGTGTAGGGTTACTTTTACAAGTAGAGATAGCGAAATAGTTAAGGACGGAAAGGTCATAGGTAGAGGAGTTAGGAAAGGTGGCGTATATGTTATGAAACTAGGAAATAAACCGGAAGACAAAATATGCCTAGCAACCTTAGATGAAAACTCTACATTGTAGCATAGAAGATTAGGTCACGCAAATATGCAATAAATACAATCCCTAGCCTCTAAAGAATTAGTTAGAAACTTGCCTAACCTAAGATATGACCAACACTTTTGTGATGCATGTAAAATAGGAAAACAAGCACATGCTAGTCACAAAGCTAAGAATATAGTCTCTACTACTAGATGCCTAGAATTATTACACATGGACCTTTTTGGTCCAACCGCTGTGCGGAGTTACGGAGGTAATCGTTATACCTTAGTAATTGTAGATGACTATTCACGATACACGTGGACTAGATTTTTAAGTGATAAAACCGAAGCCTTTAATAAGTTTGAAATATTTAGTAAAATGATTCAAAATAAATTAGGATGTTCTATAGTATCAATTAGGACGGACCATGGTCGGGAATTTGATAACGAAGTGCAATTCGGAAAATATTGTGATTTAAATGGGATATCTCACAATTTCTCCGCTCCTCGCACTCCACAATCAAATGGGGTAGTAGAAAGAAAGAATCGAACATTACAAGAAATGAGTAGAACAATGCTAAATGAACAATCTATCCCACAAAAATTTTGGTGCCATGCCGTAGATACATCAACATATATAATAAATAGAGTCTCAATTAGGCGAATTTTAGGAAAAACCCCATATGAGTTATTAAGAGGTAGAAAACCTAATCTAAATTACTTTAGGGTATTCGGGAGCAAATGTTTTGTTCTCAATACAAAAGATTACCTTACTAAGTTTGATCCTAAGTCGTACGAAGGAATCTTTCTAGGGTATTCACAAAATAGTAAAGCATACATAATACTTAATAAACACACTATGAAAGTAGAAGAGTCCTTAAATGTAACTTTTGATGAAACTCCACCACCACCTAAGACATTGCCCCTAGAAGATGATGACCTAGTCGAAGAAGAAGCTATTGAGGTTAGTAAAATAAAACCCTTAGGTGATGATAATGAAGATTTAACTCTAGGAGAAAATGAAATTGTAAATGTTAAGGAATCTAAATCACACCCGTTAGATAATATAATAGGAAACCTAAATCAAAGAACCCTTAGATCACAAGCTCAAGATAAAAATAACTTCTTTTGTTTCCTATCAACTATAGAACCTAAAAATATAAATGAGGCATTAAAAGATGAAAGTTGGGTTATGGCTATGCAAGAAGAACTAAATCAATTTAAAACTAATGACGTTTGGGAACTAGTCCCAAATCCCATGAACATGACCATCATAGGAACTAAGTGGGTTTATAAAAATAAGTTAGATGAAAATGGAATAGTTACTAGGAACAAAGGTAGGTTAGTTGCTTAAGGATATAATCAACAAGAAGGAATAGATTATGACGAAACTTATGCCCCCGTAGCTAGATTAGAATCTATAAGAATACTACTTGCCTATGCATGCGCCCTAGATTTTAAGTTATTTCAAATGGACGTGAAAAGTGCATTCCTTAACGGTTTTATCAATGAGGAGGTATACGTAGCACAACCTCCAGGATTCATTGACTTCGCAAAACCTGATTATGTTTATAAACTCCAGAAAGCTTTATATGGACTCAAAGAAGCTCCCAAGGCTTGGTATGATCGATTAAAGGCATTTCTTATTAAACATGATTATTCCATGGGAATGGTAGATAACACTCTTTTCACGAAAAAAAAAAAGCCCAAATCTCATCATTGTCCAAATATATGTCGACGACATTATATTCGGATCGACTTGTCAGGATATGTGTGATGAATTCACCGAAATCATGCATGATGAGTTTGAGATGAGTATGATGGGTGAACTTAATTTCTTCCTAGGATTACAAATAAAACAATTAGAAGATGGAATATTTTTTAATCAATCTAAGTACATTAAGGAAATGCTCAAGAAATTTGGATTAGAAGACGCTAAGCCCATGAAAACACCGATGTCTACGGAAGTAAAACTCACAAGAGATGAAGAGGGTGAGTCCGTAGAAAACACTAAGTATAGAGGAATGATAGGTAGTTTACTATACTTAACGGCAAGTAGACCGGATATCATGTTTAGTGTCTGCCTTTGTGCTCGCTTTCAAGAGGATCCCAAAACCTCTCACCTAGAAGCGGTTAAGCGTATCTTCCGATACATTAAAGGCACTATACACTTAGGATTATGGTATCCTAAGGGATCGGGCATAGAAACCATCGTCTATGCGGATTCGGATCATGCGGGAGACTACGTGGATAGAAAAAGCACTAGCGGAATTTGCACGTTCATGGGATGTTGTCTAACATCTTGGTTCTCGAAGAAGCAAACCACTCTTGCTATTTCTATCACAGAAGCCAAATATGTAAGCGCTGGAAAGGCATGTCAACAAGCACTATGGATGAAACAAGCTCTCATAGATTATGGCATTAGGTTAGATGATGTCCCAATTATGTGTGTGATGAACTCAAATAAGTACATTTTATTACTATCATTTATCCTATTTATTTGACTTGTTTTATTATATTATCTGTGAGAATTGATACTTAATCGTTTACTTTTGTAATTCTCAGGTAAAAACAAGCATTTGGTGAAACTTGGCGATTTTGGACTAATTATGGAGCAAAACAAGCAAGAAGTTAAGAGTCTACTGAAATGTACAAGATCAAGACTATTCTGCTCCAGATGCGCCGCATTATACTTCTTACATACGGCGCATCGCTATCAAGATTTCACAAGATATTATCCAAGACGGAAAAGGACATGCGCCGCATCCAAGAATGAAGATACGCCGCATCTTCTGGTGGTGTACGAATATTCCTGAATATATTAATCTTGGACCCCACACGAAGTTAAGTCAATGCGCCGCATCTACTTACTAGATGCGCCGCATCTTACCCTCAGACAGAAACTATAAATACCCCAAGACCAGACGAATTTCGTAGCACATAATTTATACGAGGTACGAAGACCACAAAAACCTAAGGCCGAATTCAGACGATTAGGCAGCACAAGACACACCCGAACGAAGATACAAGAGCTGTAAGAAGGTCCTGCATGTATTTAATTCATTAAGTAGTTTTGTTTTATTGTGTTAGTAAACTTTAATTCATCAGGATTGGTGGCTTGTGTAATGTGAGGAGAAAGATTGCACTCCCTTAAAACTGCTTTCCCATCAATTAAAGTTTATATGTTGATGTCTTTGGTTACTACTTATTAGTGCATTGATAACCTCTGTGTTTATTAGTGGCCTGCGCATTTGACTGCGGAAAATAATGTGGCTCCCACGGTTGTTACTAAATTGATCACTTAGGAATAACTTTTAGACATAAGTAATCATTAAGGGTTTACTCGCCGATAAGATTAGTGCCAACGAGAAAGGGTTAATTACATACACTTCATATAAAACTATCAATAAAACAAGTGACAATCTACTTAATCATCAGGACAGGTCTTCTTATTGTCTCAAGTATTTATCTGTGTACGTGCATGCCTATCGCTGATTCGTGCTCATTAGTTTACTTTATTATTTAATTGCAACCAAAACGTGCCAGTCTCTTAGGCTGAACCCTCTTGCGTTAGATTAGGTTGTATAGCTAATTTAGAATATTAAAATACTGATTAGAATAACTAGATAATACGTTCCACTCTTAGTGATCGACACTCTACTTACCATTATATTCATACTGACCGGGTACACTGCTCATTAAGTGTGTGTGTTATTGATAAGTCGGCTAAATATAAATTTAAAACTTGAGTAGGCATTAATACTGCTAAACCGCAACGACACATCGCACGCATCAAGTTTTTGGCGCCGTTGCCGGGGAGTGAATTGTTATTATCTGTTAATTTGATTAGTATTTTAATTAGGTTTTTAATTTTTAATCTAACTGCTAACTGTGCTGTATATTAGGTTAATTTGCATTCATTGTATTATTTTGCATATTTTCTGTTTTGTGTGTTATTTGTTTGCTTTTATTTGTGTTTATTTTGGTTTGTTTTTATTTGTTTTATTTTTCGTATTTTCTGTGTTCTGCTATCGTTGTACTGAGCTTATTCAAACGATACGGCGCATCTGATTTCTCAGATACGGCGTATTGCGTTTAATTTTTATAAAATACAACGCGTTTAATTAATTCGATACGACGCATCTTTTCCCAAGATACGGCGTATCTGTTTTTAATAAAAAAAAATTTTAAGCGACAACGCGATACGACGCATCTGCCTTAGCAGATACGGCGTATCTATTATTTTAATTAAAAATAGTTTTCGAATTATTAAACAGATACGACGCATCGATCTCTGTCGATACGGCGTATCTTCTGAATCAAAAATCTTGTATTTTGAAACGTAACGAAAATACGGCGTATTAACTCTTGTTAATACGACGCATTTAATTTTAAATAAATATCGATTTTTGATTAATAAACTGATACGGCGCATTCTAATTTCTAAGCGGCGTATCTATTTTCTGAATAAAAGTCTGATTTATTTTTAACGTATTAAGATACGGCGTATCCCATTTATAGGATACGGCGCATCGTCAGCTGATATCAGCAACTTTTATTTTACTTTGATTGTTTCACTCTTCTTTTGCACGAGTAAGTTTTATTTCAGGAAAATGGACGATCCGGATATTACAATGGAAGAATATATTAAGCTTATTGAGGAAAGAGCCTTGAGCAATAATCAGGTGTATGATTGGAAAAGAGCAAGATATGGTGTACAAGTCATTGAGACGAAAGAAATCACTATGGAAGAATACTTGATTTTAGGACAAGAAAAGTCAAGGAAAGAAAGAAACAAGTTGCCGTTTCAACACACTTGGTGTATGTCAAATGATGATGAAGAAGATTCATATACCGTGAAACCAATTCCGGCAATTGTTCTTGATAATACTTTTTCTCCGGAGATTGCACAAGGTGATGTGTATACGGAACCTTCCGTTGAAGAATATTCTGCAATCGTATTACCACCATTAGGCAATCCAATGGATGAAGATGAAAAGTATTCTAATTTTGGTTTCGAACCATTCGAAGCCATAGTTTATGATGACATTCCCCAACCAGATTTTGACCCAACGAGGGATTTTGAAGAAATCTGGGATTACTTATTTAAGGATGAAATTCAGGACGATGCTGAAATTGCAAGACCACTAGTTGAAGATGGAGATTCACAAGATGAATTGGAGTCACTTACAACACGAAGTGGTACATATTTATTTAATATTATTAATCCCGTTACTAATAATCTTGCTAGTTTTTCTAAACAGGTTGCAAAACAAAAAGATGATGAGGTGAAATTTATTACACTACCTATTGAAGCACCTGTGATCAACCCGTATTTGGTGGAGCTTGAGGAAGAATTTGGTGATGAGCTCTTAAACATTGCTATGATTGATGAAGATGACGATTTAGACCCTATGAAGGTTGTAGAGGAACTCGAACTTTTACTTGCTAAAGACCCTTTCTCATCTTCTGCGGAAGTCAGGGGACGCCTTACTACCAAAGAGACTAACCAAGAAGAAAGGAGACTCATTTTTCCTCAACACACTACTCTTTCAGATGGAATGGTCAAGTCATCCAATTTATCAACCAAACCGGGTAAGAATAGGGAAGATGTACATATATTGCCAAGGTATGATCTTTATTTATTTCTTCCATCTTTACTAGCAAGTTTACACTCTTTTCGTGTTTATTGCTATTATCATCCGCACTTGATCCCAAGTGGGGGGAACGACACCCTATTACACAGTAAATAAGGGTGGAGTCAGGCTCGTGACTCAAACAAAAACAAGCGCTTCGTGGGAGGCAACCCATGCTTATCTTTTATTTTATTTTCTGATTTTGTATCGAGTCAGTCAGGCCCGCAGCGGATACGGCGCATCTCAATCCTGAGATGCGACGCATCTCCTGCAATGGTCATATCTTACTTTATTTTTCTGCATTTTTTATTTTCGACTTTAAAACTTTTTATCAGTTTATTTTAATGCGGCGCATCCCTGGTTAAGGATGCGGCGCATCTTCTATTTTGATCCGTATTTATTCCAGGCTCGATACGGCGTATCTTCTTCCATAAGATACGGCGCATCGACTGACCTGACGATTTTCAGTTTTAATTTTTAAGTTTTATTTTTTCTAACTACTAATGTATTATGCAAGTTTGAACCTTTCTTAACTTAGGTGTGTTTTAAGTCTTGGTGGTATTATAGATTCCTGCATTTCCTGTGGATACATAAAAAATGAAGCTTGAACGTTCTCATCCACAAGAAAGATGATTTTTGCTCTTATACTAATAATGGAGGATCATACCGAGCAAATCTCAGGGGAGTTTTTCTGTTCTAATTCTTTTATTTTCCAGTTTTTTATACAAACAACGAGGACGTTGTTTAACTTAAGTGGGGGGATTGGAGAATTAGAACACTTAACACTTACTTGTCCTAAACTTTTCAAAATATGCTTAAAATGTGCTTAATATATCAAAAATTAAAATTTTTTTAGCATGTTTTTGTTTAAAGTCTAAGTTGCATAGCTGCACACATGACGTTATTTTCAAAAATTGTGATTTTTTTTTCAAAATTCACAAATCTATGAGTGTGCCGGTGACTTGTAAACTTTAGAACTTGGCTTGTATACTATTCGAGACCACCATAATAAGTATTATTTTATATAATTGGAATGACTTGTCTAAATTGGTAAAATTCTAGGATTACACCCAAATAGCCTTTATATGTTATGTGTTATTAGCTAACTACACTGGTTAGTTAACCCTCGTATAAACCCTTTTGTTACTCTCACTTTTAGAGTAAGATACCCCTAGAAAAACACTCAGAGCCATTCCTTTCGTTTCTTACACCTTTGTTAAAATGTTTCGTTACACCCTTACACCTTAGCCTACCCTGTAGATTAAAATCCGTGGTTGGTTAATTGCTTTAGGCAAAGTGTGTTTCCTTACATTACCTGTGTTCGCGTGCGTAATTCATTATTTTTGGTTAGGTCGGGAAATTGCACAATGCAATTGGAGTGAAAGTAAATATTGTATATCTTTGAGTTTATTTTTCGTGTGTTTACTACTTTCACTATTACCGTTATTTCTGAAGTCATGAAAAATATGGAAAAATTATCCAGAATTATCATTATAGTGATGTGGTGAAATTTTACACATCTTTGTTTATGTAAAAAAAAAAAAAAAAAAAAAAAAAAAAAAAAAAAAAAAAGAGGAAAAAGTTGGAAGTTTGTTTTAACCAACTTATGTAAAGTTTTGTATTAAGTGGTCGATATCACCACTAAGTGTTGTATATTATATCTATGGATTGAATGGGATTTGGCAGTTATGGGAACGCCAACTAAGGTTTATTCTTTGATTAAGATCTTGTTGAGTATAATTAGTGTCTACCTAAAGCGTGTGTTTCAAGTGTTAAAGCGTGAGTTATTCTATGATATGAGTCTTATTCATGGGATGGTTGGGATAGTGATTAACCACACTTAGGATTTTAATTTATTTGTTTTGTTTATTTTTCATTTTTACAACAATTTATATCCCAAATATTATCCATACCCTATATTATTCTTTATCCAAAAACCTTTGATTTATTGAGATTAGGGATTTGAGCAATCTTAAGTATCGTAGTCGTGGATTCGGCTATGTATTTATGATTTTGTCGCCCTTTTTGATATAATATTATTGGTAAAGTTTGGACCTATCTTTAGCCTATTCGAGTTAAGGATTTGAGCAATTGCAAGTATCGTGTTCGTGGATTCGATCATGTATTTGTGATTTTGTCGCCTTTTCTGGAATTTGAGATCGATAGAGATTAAGGAGAATGATTAACCCTTAAACCTCAAAACCCTTTTTACCGCTTTAGACTTGTTATTCCTTGGCTTTAGTGGGGGAGATGTGTATACTTGCCAAGCTTATGATAGAATATTCGTCACGACTGGACAGTTAAACGATTAGATTTGCTTTTATCAAATTATTTTATTTTACTTCTAATTCGTTAAGTGTTTGGTTGTGTGATTATGACAAAAATGAATACATGCTTAAATATAAAAATAAATCCTAATATCTTTTAGGATACATTTTCATAAGATTAATTCTAAGGTTTACTTGGGGACAAGTAAAGTTCAAGTGGGGGGATATTTGATGAACTCAAATAAGTACATTTTATTACTATCATTTATCCTATTAATTTGACTTGTTTTATTATATTATGTATGAGAATTGATACTTAATCGTTTACTTTTGTAATTCTCAGGTAAAAACAAGCATTTGGTGAAACTTGGCGATTTTGGACTAATTATGGAGCAAAACAAGCAAGAAGTTAAGAGTCTACTGAAATGTACAAGATCAAGACTATTCTGCTCCAGATGCGCCGCATCATACTTCTTACATACGGCGCATCGCTATCAAGATTTCACAAGATATTATCCAAGACGGCAAAGGACATGCGCCGCATCCAAGAATGAAGATACGCCGCATCTTCTGGTGGTGTACGAATATTCCTGAATATATTAATCTTGGACCCCACGCGAAGTTAAGTCAATGCGCCGCATCTACTTACTAGATGCGCCGCATCTTACCCTCAGACAGAAACTATAAATACCCCAAGACCAGACGAATTTCGTAGCACATAATTTATACGAGGTACGAAGACCACAGAAACCTAAGGCCGAATTCAGACGATTAGGAAGCACAAGACACACCCGAACGAAGATACAAGAGCTGTAAGAAGGTCCTGCATGTATTTAATTCATTAAGTAGTTTTGTTTTATTGTGTTAGTAAACTTTAATTCATTAGGATTGGTGGCTTGTGTGATGTGAGGAGAAAGATTGCACTCCCTTAAAACTGCTTTCCCATCAATTAAAGTTTATATGTTGATGTCTTTGGTTACTACTTATTAGTGCATTGATAACCTCTGTGTTTATTAGTGTCCTGCGCATTTGACTGTGGAAAATAATGTGGCTCCCACGGTTGTTACTAAATTGATCACTTAGAAATAACTTTTAGACATAAGTAATCATTAAGGGTTTACTCGCTGATGAAGCGAAAAGTGTACCGCTTTTAGGGGGTCATTTAAGCCCTAAATCGTATTTATTTGATCAAATATTGCCCTAAATCGTTCCTTTTGTCATTTTAGGTACTTTTTAGAAGAAATCTGGAAAAGGAAGCATTTTGGACGTTTTTAGAGCATAAAAGTGAAGAAAACGACAAAGTCTCAAAATCGGCTAAAAAGTACCTTTGACGGCGTCAGGAATTTCCCCAGACGGCGTCACGGCTTGGCAAAAAAAGATGGATATGAAAATTACTCATGATAAGCCAGAGAATTTTGCATGAAAAATCTGACGGCGTCACCCTTTAATGTGATCAAGGCCATCATGGTTTAAACTAAAGAGGGACGGCGTCAAGCTCAATTCTGACGGCGTCACCCCTTGATAGGCCAGAGCGGATTTTGGAGCACTAAAGAGGGACGGCGTCAGGAAGGCCATCCGGGAACCCTAAAAGCGGCGAGGTGACGGCGTCAGGATCTACAACGTGACGCCGTCAGCCCTTAAACTCTATATATAGTTTTGCAATTTTTTGTCATTAGTGTGGAACTTATTGTGTGTAATTTTGGAGGAGAAACCCTAGACGAATTTCTGCCATTTTTAAGGGTTTTCATACCCTTGGATCTCCCATGTTTAATTGAAGATAAGTTATTATTTAATCATTCAATATGTCTATGTGTTGTTTGATTACATCTTGTTCTTGTCTTTTAATTAACATGCTAGGCTAGATTTATCTTGTGTTTGCTTAGATCTAATGAAACCTAGCTATTGATTGTTGGTTATTAGTGTGTTATTAATTGTATTGGATGATTGTTCATCGATGTTAGGCTTAAGAAAACTGGCTAACTTCCTATACGGTAACTTGCTTGAACGTCTTAAGAAACATGAACCAATGCGTACTAAGGTTTTTATGGTTGTATTTAATGCATGAGCGAATTCTAGTGATCCCATGTTAGGAGCTTCTTAGCCGGCTCGACATAGGAGTGAAGTAGGAGCTTATAGAGTTGGGGAAGTACGTACGCCACCCCACGATTGGTATTAAGGAATACACCCGTCATCCACGCAATTAATACACTCTAATCAACCGGTAAAAGATAGTTAGGGAGTAAGGAAATCTAAGTAAACACATTTCTCTCCATATAAGTTTCATCAACCTTTTCATTTTTAGTTATTTTATTTTATTTGCATTCGTAGTTATTTGGGTTAGTTGACTAGCAACTAATTCCGCCCACTCTTTCAAACCCGAGATTTTACTTGCTTTCATAAAAAAATATAAAAAAAATACAAAAAGAATCTTCTCTCACCCTTAGACCTATTAGAGTAGTTTTTTCAATCCTAACGACACTATTCCCTGTGGAGAACGATCAATCCCCCGTACTTACCACTACACTATACTACATCGGTCAGGTACACTGCCTGGTGGGGTTGTAAGCCTCTTGAGATCCCTTGAGAGGTAAAACCTGTTGTAAGGTTGCAAAACCACGCATCAAGTTTTTGGCGCCGCTGCCGGGGAATAGTTATTGTTTAGGTTGAATTTTTTATTTTATAGGTCTACTCACTAGATTCCTTTCTAGTGAGATTTTTATTTTATTTTTTTAGGTTTTCTTTAGTCTATCTATTTTCTTCGTGCTTTTGTTCGTATAAGATTTTCATTGACTATTCAGTTTGCCATTATGGAAAACGCGAATCCGCCCCTTACACCTGGCGAAGTAGCTTTGTTGCGTAGCCAACTTGAGAATGAGATTAGTGAGCTCAGAGAGCTCAATAGAATGATTGATATAGAGCTTGATTATGCCTTGAACAACTTAGAGACCGCCATATACTCAGATAATTACTTAGAACGTAATAATCTTACGGTTGAGAAGTTGATTGAGAAAATTGATGAAGTGAAGGTAGATCCTAGGTTTGATGATTATTTCAATGAATACCCCACTAAGGAGGAGATTGCTTACTATAAAAACCTAGTTGATAACCCTCGACCACCTTTTGTTAGAATTGACCCAAAGATTAAGAGGGGTGATCCCGGGAATGTGAAGATACCATGTATGATTGGGTACCAATACGTTGAGCATGCTTACATTGACTGTGAATCCCCAATCAACGTGATGTCCTCAGGCCTTTATAGCCAGATCATAAACACACCACTTGAGCCTAGGATGGACCCCAAGTGCCCAGGCGGAGTTTGCAACTTCGTTGGAAGGATTAAGGATATGCATATCCTTGTTGGGAATTTTACCTTTGTCACCAACTTCATGATCTTAGAAGATTTGGCAAGTGTTGTTGACTGCCGCCTATCTCGCGTGGTGTTAGGTAAGCCATTTATTGAAGCATCCAATTTAAGGTATGATCGTTTGAGAGGCACGGTTCAGTTTTCTAATCACATAGATAGGATCACATATAGGATGCCTTATCGGGTAAATGAATTTCGTTTTGTGCCTCGATTTGACAAGGACAACGTTGGTGCGATGGAGGACATCAATGATGAGGATAAAGAGAAAGGCATGGACTATGTTTGGAATAAGAGAAGCCTTTATTATAAAGATTGCTTGAACCTTGGAACTAAATACAAAGTTGATATGGAGGTTGTTAGAATGATCAGAGGGGCAATTGAGAAGCAAAACGGAAAAACGTAGAGCCCCGGACTTTGAGTCTAGCTACAAGACTCGTTAATAAAGAAAAGCGCTTCTTGGGAGGCAACCCAAGCTTTATTTGCTTTGTGTGTTTATTTATTTGTTTGTTTGATTTTATTTGTTTCCGTATGTATGTTTAAATTTTATTATTATTGATTCATGTTCAAAAACTAATTTGTGAAAATGCTTTATCTTGTTTTTAACTTCGTCTTAACTACATATAAAGGTATTTTGCAAAAGTTAAGTGTAAGGGAAATCCAAACCGGTTTATTAGAACAAATGAACATGAATCGTAATAATAATAAATTAACATACATATTAGTATTTGTTTGAGTCAAATGCTTGTATCGAGTCATAATGATGTTTTGCAGGATTTCCAGGAAGTAAGGTATAGTTTTTTCCAAAATTTTTCCGGAAACTTAACATAAGAATTCTGTCAGATCATTTCTGACGGCGTCAGGATTTACAACCTGACGGCGTCAGGCTTAATTTTCTGAAAATTTTTGAAAGTTTTGTTTTCATAAAAAGTTTTTATTAAATCTATAACTTATAATCTCCAGGAATCTGCAAAATTATCATTCCACAAGCATTATATCCTTATATAGAGTTTATCCCGCCGATGTTATGCAGGTTTTCGTGTTTGTTTTCTCAGGTTTAACAGGTTATTTTGGACAAGGAAATGTTTGTTGGATCAAGCTTTTGGTGATGCATTAGTCATGGAGCTTCAACATTACTTTGGAAGAAGATCTAACCGTGTTACCACATTATCCACCGAGCGAATCAGGGGAGTATTTGATTTCATTCTTTTACCTTATTACTTTTACATCTTGTTATTTGAACATTGGGGACAATGTTCATCTTAAGTGTAAGGGGGGGGGGGGGGTAAAAGTACGATTAGAGAATGCTATTACGCTTGATTTTTGTTTGTTTAATAGTAGATGTGTAATAAAACTGAGATAAATACCTGTTAGGGTAATTTTAGTGCCAAATTTAAAATTTTTTACAACATTTAGGAGTGAAACTTTGATCTTAATGAGCGTCTCACGGATAGGAGTTATATGACTAGCACAAAAACCGTACCACTAAAAAAAATTTCACCCCCAAATATGTGAGGTTCGCCCCTAGAATTGGTAGGAAAAGCATTTATGCTATGATGTGTGTACCGGTAGCACTTAGATTCTAGAACTTGCGTTAGGACCATTCCGAGGCCACAAGTGAGACTACATTCGTGTAGTTAGATTTACTACATGATAAGAGGCATTAGGATTAACCCATTGTTTTACACCTGTGATTTTGTTATAATTACGTTGGCTACATTGGTCAAGTAATTCTCCCACACCCTTTGCGTTGTACTCATTTTTAGTACACGATACCCCTAGTACACCCCTCAGAGCCTATCTGTTCGTTTCAACCTTTAAGCATTTTACTTAAAGGAAGAATTTGTTACACCCTACTAAAATGTACACCCAAATCGCCTTAGCCTACCTTGTATGCACTCATTTTTAGTGCATTATTGTGACAACATTTGTTTAAACCCAAGTTAATTATCTAATTGATTACATGGTTGCTAAGTCGAGTCATATCCTTGTACATATTGTTTTGGGACGATTGGGACTCATGGGTAAAGTACTAGTGTAATGGAGTAAAGGGGAAGAACATCATTTATTACCCCCATATGTGCTAAATATTTTAAAAGTACTCCAAGTTTTTCAATTATCTTAATTCGAGTCATTAGAATAATTATTTGTAAAGTTATGTAAAAGTTCAAGTGTAAGGGGAATGCAACGCCCCTATGATGTATTATTTTGGATGGTAGGGCAAGAGTGTATGAAAAAAAAAAAAAAAAAAAAAAAAAAAAAAAATCGAAAAATCAAGAAAAAAAAATGAGAAAAGGAAAAGTTGAAAAAACATACGGACTACCATCCCGTTTCATTTTATGTTTTTGTTATTTTGTTTTTAGCTTAAGATTGAGTCGAGTCTTGGCTTAGCAACATTGTATAGTACATGTAATTAATCAAGATCTTTAACTCGCCACCAGTAAAATATCCCTTATCCAACAAAACCGTGTTTATCATATCCCTACACCTAACGTTATAACCCATTTAAAAGCCCTCTTTGATAGTTTATCTTAGGTGCTTACGCCTAGTGGAGGAGGTTTTTGATCCTTTCCTAAGCCAATGGTAATCTATTTGCTATGACAGGTAGTGAGAGATATTATCCGTTTTCATTTATGAGATTTATTTTGATGACACTTGAGAGATGTGAGTATCTAAACACTACTTGTGAGGTGCTAGTCTATAATCTCCGTGCTTATTATGATTAAAGTGGAACGACTATTTGTTGTAATTACTTTTATATTAGTGTTAAATGACCCCTAACTTGTATTTTGATTAGAATAAAAGCGCATTTGCTTGAGGACAAGCAAATCTCAAGTGTAAGGGTAATTGATGAAGCGAAAAGTGTACCGCTTTTAGGGGGTCATTTAAGCCCTAAATCGTATTTATTTGATCAAATATTGCCCTAAATCGTTCCTTTTGTCATTTTAGGTACTTTTGAGAAGAAATCTGGAAAAGGAAGCATTTTGGACGTTTTTGGAGCATAAAAGTGAAGAAAACGACAAAGTCTCAAAATCGGCTAAAAAGTACCTTTGACGGCGTCAGGAATTTCCCCAGACGGCGTCACGGCTTGGCAAAAAAAGATGGATATGAAAATTACTCATGATAAGCCAGAGAATTTTGCATGAAAAATCTGACGGCGTCACCCTTTAATGTGATCAAGGCCATCACGGTTTAAACTAAAGAGGGACGGCGTCAAGCTCAATTCTGACGGCGTCACCCCTTGATAGGCCAGAGCGGATTTTGGAGCACTAAAGAGGGACGGCGTCAGGAAGGTCATCCGGGAACCCTAAAAGCGGCGAGGTGACGGCGTCAGGATCTACAACGTGACGCCGTCAGCCCTTAAACTCTATATATAGTTTTGCAATTTTTTGTCATTAGTGTGGAACTTATTGTGTGTAATTTTGGAGGAGAAACCCTAGACGAATTTCTGCCATTTTTAAGGGTTTTCATACCCTTGGATCTCTCATGTTTAATTGAAGATAAGTTATTATTTAATCATTCAATATGTCTATGTGTTGTTTGATTACATCTTGTTCTTGTCTTTTAATTAACATGCTAGGCTAGATTTATCTAGTGTTTGCTTAGATCTAATGAAACCTAGCTATTGATTGTTGGTTATTAGTGTGTTATTAATTGTATGGGATGATTGTTCATCGATGTTAGGCTTAAGAAAACTGGTTAACTTCCTATACGGTAACTTTCTTGAACGTCTTAAGAAACATGAACCAATGCGTACTAAGGTTTTTATGGTTGTATTTAATGCATGAGCGAATTCTAGTGATCCCATGTTAGGAGCTTCTTAGCCGGCTCGACATAGGAGTGAAGTAGGAGCTTATAGAGTTGGGGAAGTACGTACGCCACCCCACGATTGGTATTAAGGAATACACCCGTCATCCACGCAATTAATACACACTAATCAACCGGTAAAAGATAGTTAGGGAGTAAGGAAATCTAAGTAAACACATTTCTCTCCATATAAGTTTCATCAACCTTTTTATTTTCAGTTATTTTATTTTATTTTCATTCGTAGTTATTTGGGTTAGTTGACTAGCAACTAATTCCGCCTACTCTTTCAAACCCGAGATTTGACTTGCTTTCATAAAAAAATATAAAAAAAATACAAAAAGAATCTTCTCTCACCCTTAGACCTATTAGAGTAGTTTTTTCAATCCTAACGACACTATTCCCTGTGGAGAACGATCAATCCCCCGTACTTACCACTACACTATACTACATCGGTCAGGTACACTGCCTGGTGGGGTTGTAAGCCTCTTGAGATCCCTCGAGAGGTAAAACCTGTTGTAAGGTTGCAAAACCACGCATCACTCGCCGATAAGATTAGTGCCAACGAGAAAGGGTTAATTACATACACTTCATATAAAACTATCAATAAAACAAGTGACAATCTACTTAATCATCAGGACAGGTCTTCTTATTGTCTCGAGTATTTATCTGTGTACGTGCATGCCTATCGCTGATTCGTGCTCATTTGTTTAGTTTATTATTTAATTGCAACCAAAACGTGCCAGTCTCTCAGGCTGAACCCCCTTGCGTTAGATTAGGTTGTATAGCTAATTTAGAATATTAAAATACTGATTAGAATAACTAGATAATACGTTCCACTCTTAGTGATCGACACTCTACTTACCATTATATTCATACTGACCGGGTACACTGCTCGTTAAGTGTGTGTGTTATTGATAAGTCGGCTAAATATAAATTTAAAACTTGAGTAGGCATTAATACTGCTAAACCGCAACGACACATCGCACGCATCAGTGTGATAACAAAGGTGCTATAGATTTAAGTAAGAATCCCGTTCAACACTCTAGGACTAAACATATAGAAATACGCCACCACTTCCTCCGCGATAATGTTCAAAAAGGAAACATATCTATAGAAAAGGTTGCATCGGAAGATAACTTAGCAGACATATTCACTAAGCCCCTTAAGCGTGAACTCTTTAACCACTTACGTTTAGGCCTAGGGATGATGGAACAAATTGACTGAATTTTCTGCACTTTTGGTACAATTTTTTTTCCAGATGGGCGGACCCCTTAATGTTATAAAGGCGGTCCCCTTAATTATTAAGGGGACCGGCTTGTCATTAAGGGGACCAGCCATCTGTCTGTAAATTTTTTTTTTTTGTTTCCTCCCATCTGAGTCTAGGAATCTGTTTTGTACAAAATAAAAGATTGGGATATTTTTTTGCATAAACATATTTATAAACAAAACCCAATCTATTTTCTACAAATCATTCTCACATCTAGGAAAACACATGAAAACCATTTTTCTTACATTGTTGAATAATGCTAAAAACATTTTTTTCATGCATAAAGATCTCACATGAATTGTCAAAGTATATAATCTAATATATACATTTTTGATATTCATATATTGAGAAAAATCAAATCAAGGAGACCTTGGATTGTTTCTTAGGAAATTTTTGCATTTAGGAGTCGAAACAATCACATCTCCACATTTGTTGCATATAGGCACACACTAGAACAAGCTTATTAATCACATCCTCACAATTGTTCCATCACCTATTCCCCATTAGTTTCTAGTGCCTTTGCTCCATTACCCTTGCCTTAGAAGATTAGTTTCCTTAATTCTCTAAATTGCTAGATATAACTTATTGCTTGCTTATTTGTTTATCTTATATGCCATGCATGCTTAATATGTTTCTCTATTGCCTCAAAGAGTGGGACTTGCCTAAAACCAAAAGCTCAAAACATAGCCATCCTCACCTATTTCTGCAGAAAAATCCATTTCTGGAACCCAGAAAGGTACCAGATGGGCGGCCCCCTTAATTATTAAGGGGACCGCCCATAATTAAGGGGACCGGCCATCTGCTGGACGGGTTCACAGAATCTTTTTCTGCTTTTTAGCCTATTTGATCCTATACTTCCCCAAATTCACAAACACATTCTGTCCTAATCACCCAACAAGCCTATCCATTCCTAAACAACACAAATCATCCACTATAAATAACCCCATATCTCACCACATTCAATCATCCCATCATGTCTTCTCCTATCAACCAAAAACCAAAAACCTCAAAGCTAGCAAGGATGACCTTAAAACCCGGGTGGAAAAGAAAACCTCACCCTCACCACAAGTCCATCACAAATGGTGCGACTAGACAACCAACACCTCCATCATCATTCATCCCCAACTACTCTCCAAGATCACAACCTCATTCCATTAAACCATTTCACAAACCCTATCATTTTGGCCAAACATCCACATTCATTCCAAACTACTCCCCTAAACATCAAACCAACTACAATGGAATCCTTGAAAACCCTCATCACCTTGGTCAAACATCAAACTTTTCACCCCAATATCATCCATTTCCACCAAATAACCAAATCCCCATTCATGAAAGGCAAAAGCTTCATGAAGAGATTAACCAAATCCATGATCTTAGTGATCTCCTTGCTATGCACCTCACACAACGCAACAAGGGACAACCTCCATCCTCACCTTACTCAAATTGCCTACCCCACTCTCTTAACTTGGATCAAGTTACAAACCACACCCACTATTGCCCTTGTTGCATCTTCCTTCAAAAACAAATCCTCCACTTAAGTGAAGATATCTCTTGGATCGAATATCTACTCACTCGTCCTCATTCCATTCCTCCCCTACAACGATATAACATCACTGGATCCGCTCCATTTCCCTCACCATCACATAACTAAAACCCATCCACATGCTTTCCGCCTCAAAATAAAATCCCTCACCCTTTTGTGTCGCAAGCAAGTCCAATCGCTCTCTTTGGCAATATGAGGACCATTAGTGTTTCTTGTTATGTTGTAATCATTATGTTTCAAGTATTTTATGTAATGTAATGATGATTCATATGTTATATATGATCATCTTGAATGCATAAATAAATTAGTTGGTTGTTCTAAATATTTTTGCTATGTATATATGTGTATCTTGTGTCTCCTAACTTGTTTTTGCAGCTAAGATTTCCATAGCTCGTCTCCTTGGTGCCCTCGAACGAGGGGGAGTAAACATCAAGGGGGAGTTCTCGTCCTGACAAATTTAGTTTCTAAAACTTGTCGGCATAACCTTTTTGATTCTACAAAAAGGGGGAGAAGTGAATATAAACTCACTAAATACTTGTCCAAAAATAAATTTTTGGATTTAATAAGTTTAAGTTTTGTAATCATCAAAAAGGGAGAGATTGTTGACATAAATAATGCCTAAAAACATTATTCATATCTTTATGTTTTAATGATCACAAAATATAAACTCATTACACATAAACTTATCAAATAAACAAGTATTTAGTTGTAAATATTCATTTCTACAACTTAATCACTTAAGGTATGAATAAACAAGTGCTTAATGCATTATATGATCAAAGGAACATTTTCTTAATAACTAGTTTTTTTATAAAATGTCAAAAACATTTTATATCTTTTAGAAAAATATTTCTGGTAATAAATAAAAAGGTTTAATTCATTATAAATTTATGAATTCAAATTTTTAACCAAAATCAGTAAAAATGTTCCAGAAAAACCTTCCCCACAAAAAGACAAAACTAGGCAACGGGTTGCATGGGCGGCCCCCTTAATTTTGCTAGGCGGCCCCCTTAAAATTAAGGGGGCCGGCCACGCTCCAGTAGGTTCCAGCTGTCCAGTTTTTCTGCCTATAAATACCAGCCTTCCCCTGGATTTTTACTCACCTTTTGCACACTAAAACTTTCTGTTGTGTTAGTGCAAATATTACGATATTTAAACTAAACGGTTTCTTCGGTTTTAATAATGACAAACATGTAACTTGTAATGCATAACGTAAAATGTGCAAGTTACTTGTAAACATAAATCATCAATGCGTACTTACATCAACACCTCTCGACGTCTTAAGTATGCTTCAAAAAACTTATAGATTTCCATCCCGACATAAATCACTCAAGGTATGGACAAACAAATCTACTACTTGACAAATGATCAAAGGATTTTATTTTCTAAACTTCACATTTTTATGAATGTGACAAAACATTTTTCAAAAATATATTTTACAAATTATTTTTGAATTAGAAAGAAATGTTTTATTTGGGAAAATCATTTCAAAAATTGTAACAGCCATTTTCCCCCCCAAAACAGCTCCAAACTTCCCCAAATAAACCTTCACCACTAAAAGACAAAATTTGGAGCGTCTGGAGCGTTTTCGACACCGACGGCTCTAAGGTTCCGTTAAATTTAACGGAGTCGTGGCACAATTAGTGGAGCCGTCCATACGTAACGGCTAGATTTTTCTTTGCCTATAAATAGTGGACCATTTCACACTTCCAACTTGATTTTTCCAGTCCTTTTTCTCTGGTCTAATCCCTTCTCACTTAGATGACTTTCTTTGATCATTTGGAGAGTCTTAGTTTGTTTAAGAGTGATCCAATCATCCATTCAAGTGATCCTCTTCATCCCTCTTGATTAGCAAAAGAAGAACACAAAGTATCCAAGTAGATACAAAGTGTTGTCATCCCTCTTGATTAGCAAGAGAAGAACACAAAGTATCTAAGTAGAAACAAAGTGTTGTCATCCCTCTTGATTAGAAAGAGAAGAACACAAAGTATCCAAGTAGATACAAAGTGTTATCATTCCTCTTCATTTGCAAGAGAAGAACTCAAGGTATCCAAGAAGATACAAGAGTTATAGTTGTTAGGTCTTGTAACATTTGTTACACTCTTGATTGTATCATAGCATACATCAAGATCATTTTACCTTTGTGAGAGAGAGTGAGTCAAGATCAAGTGTGATCTTGTATAGATAGTGAAGATCTCTTGAAGCCATTGGGCTTGTGTGATTGATCATGTGGATCAAGGGTAGATCGGGTAGATCGTGGTAGATTGGTGCTAGCTAAGATTAGCACTCGACATCTAGCTTAGTGTCGGAAATAGGATAAGCGACGTGTGCGGGGTAGATCGGGTAGATCATGGTAGATTGGTGCTAGCTAAGATTAGCACTCGACATCTAGCTTAGTGTCGGAAATAGGATAAGCGACGTGTACGGTGTAGATCGGGTAGATCGTGGTAGATTGGTGCTAGCTAAGATTAGCACTTAACATCTAGCTTAGTGTCGGAAAACAAGTTAAGCGACGTGTACGGTTTTCTCCGCCTAAAGGGAGTTTGTTGATTAGTGAAGTAACTCTCGAGTTGGGTACTCGGGGAGTGGAGTAGGGCGAAGAGGAGCATCGTGACCGAACCACTATAAATCATCGTGTCCGGTTTGCGCCTTCTTACTTATCTCTTTACTTTCATTTTATTCTTTATCGCTTTATATTTATATTTGCATTGCGTTTATGCTTGTGTGGCTAGTTGTTTATGTTATGTTGATTATGTATGTGTCATGGTTGATTGTGCTTGTGCTGTAGTTTAATTTATTCATCCCTAGATGATATGTGATCATTGTTGACACTTTTCATATTACGTCACACTTGATTGGGTGTTTGAGACAAAAGGTTTTAAGTTTTTAAATGGAAACGTATTCACCCCCCCCCCCTCTACAGTTTCCACAATTGGTACCAGAGCCACGTCGCTCAAATTTTTAAAACAAATGGTTTTCAAAATTGAGTACGATCCATGTATCAAATTACCCATGAAGGTGATAAAAATATGAAAAGTATTTAGTTACTTAATACTTACAAGTTTTGTTGTTAAGTATATGTTGTCATACTAGCTTGAAGGTTTTCTTAAATTGATAAAAGGTGGTTCTGTTCAAAAACTGATGTCAGACGTACGGCACCGTTAAATATAACGGACGGCTCCATTAAATATGGACGGTACCGCTAAATTTAACGGTACCTTCGTCTGTTTTTCAGAATTCGGTAATTTTCAAAAATTCGTATAAAATCAACCGTAAGTCCGTAGGAGTCGTGCCTGTCGAACCTTAGACCTTGATAGATCTTTGAGCGCTCGTGGATCGATAGTAATGTTTATGTAATCACAAACACACTAATAGAAAGTCTCTATTACTTGTATTCTAAAGCGGAAATCAAACACAAGTATAAACACAAATAACTAAGAACAGTTTGATCCTCTATGGATCTTTGATTAATACTAAAAACTTGTTTTTCAAACTCGTACATAATACATAATAATGTGTTCCTTTTATAGATAAGGAACCCTAAACCGTTTCACAAGAAACGTATATTCTAAAAACTAATAGAAGATATGCATTATACTTTCCTAATAAAACTCGTGCATATCCTAACTAATAACAAAATACGCGGAAACACTTCTTCAGCAGAAACACAATACGCAGAATCTCTACTTCCGCAGAAACACTTCTTCAGCAGATTCCAGCTCTTCAGCAGTATTTTTCAGCAGAATTCTTACTTAGCAGAATTCCCAACAATCCTCCCCTAATCTTGAATTTGACATGGTTAAGTTCAAGATTCTTGATAGATCTGGAACACTTCAGAATAAGAGGATTGACTTCGAACATCAACAGCAAAGAATCAAATGAACCATATCTCTATGAACGGCAAAACTTTAAACTTCAGGTCTTTGCAGCAACAAATGACATAGTGTACATCAAAACATAAGTTTCATACTATTCTCATCACATCCAGGTGTGTTAACTCCTGATGAAGCGAAAAGTGTACCGCTTTTAGGGGGTCATTTAAGCCCTAAATCGTATTTATTTGATCAAATATTGCCCTAAATCGTTCCTTTTGTCATTTTAGGTACTTTGGAGAAGAAATCTGGAAAAGGAAGCATTTTGGACGTTTTTGGAGCATAAAAGTGAAGAAAACGACAAAGTCTCAAAATTGGCTGGAAAAGTACCTGTGACGGCGTCAAGCCCTAGTGTGACGCCGTCAACCCCTGATAGGCCAGAGAGGATTTTGGAAGATTAAAGGGGGACGGCGTCAAGAAGGTCGTCAACCCTTGACGGGCCAGAGAGGGTTTTGGAGGATTAAAAGGGGACGGCGTCAAGAAGGCCATCAAGAAACCCTAACCGCGGCGAGGTGACGGCGTCAAGCTCTATAACGTGACGCCGTCAGATCTGTTTTCCTATATATACTTTCATAATTTTTTAGTCATTAGTGTGCAACTTTGTGAGGAGAAACCCTAGACGATTTTTCTACCATTTTTAAGGGTTTTATACCCTTGGATCTCCCATGTTCAATTGAAGATAAGTAATCAATTAATCATTCAATATGTCTATGTGTTGTTTGATTATATCTTGTTCTTGTCTTTTATTTAACATGCTAGGCTAGATTTATCTTGTGTTTGCTTAGATCTAATGAAACCTAACTATTGATTATTGGTTGTTGGTGTGTTATTAATTGTATTGGATGATTGTTTATCGATGTTAGGCTTAAGAAAACTGGCTAACCTCCTATACGGTAACTTGCTTGAACATCTTAAGAAACATGAACCAATGCGTACTAAGGTTTTTATGGTTGTATTTAATGCATGAGCGAATTCTAGTGATCCCATGTTAGGAGCTTCTTAGCCGGCTCGACATAGGAGTGAAGTAGGAGCTTATAGAGTTGGGGAAGTACGTACGCCACCCCACTATTGGTATTAAGGAATACACCCGTCATCCACGCAATTAATACACACTAATCAACCGGTAAAAGATAGTTAGGGAGTAAGGAAATCTAAATAAACACATTTCTCTCCATATAAGTTTCACAACCTTTTTATTTTCAGTTATTTTATTTTATTTGCATTTGTAGTTATTTGGGTTAGTTGACTAGCAACTAATTCCGCCCACACCTTCAAACCCGAGATTTTACTTGCTTTTCAAAAAAAAT
Source organism: Artemisia tridentata subsp. tridentata (assembly GCA_021014915.2). NCBI lineage: Eukaryota > Viridiplantae > Streptophyta > Magnoliopsida > Asterales > Asteraceae > Artemisia > Artemisia tridentata. Next base: position 17,854,562 of record CP139504.1, read on the forward strand.
ATAAAAATACAAAAAGAATCTTCCCTCACCCTTAGACCTATTAGAGTAGTTTTTCAATCCTAACGACACTATTCCCCTAGAGAACAATCAATCCCCCGGTACTTGCCACTACACTATACTACATCGGTCAGGTACACTGCCTGGTGGGGATTGCAAGCCTCTTGAGATCCCTCGAGAGGTAAAACCTGTTGTAAGGTCGCAAAACCACGCATCAAGTTTTTGGCGCCGCTGCCGGGGAATAGTTATTGTTTAGGTTGAATTTTTATTTTATTAGGTCTACTCACTAGATTCCTTTCTAGTGAGATTTTTATTTTATTTTTCTAGGTTTTCTTTAGTCTATCTTTTTTCTTCGTTTCTTTGTTCGTAACCATTACCATCCGACATCATGGAAGGTGATAATATCCTCGATACCAACAACCCACCACCACAACAACACCCACCTCCTAGAGCCCATACCTTAGGAGACTACTCTCGTCCTAGCCACCATGGCTATCGAAACACCATTGAGCTCACTTAAGGAGCCAATGTCACTCCCTTGCGATCCGACACCATCCGGTTGGTGCAAAGCGGATGCGCATTCCATGGACTTCGTTCCGAAGATCCTAATCAACATCTCAAGGACTTTCTCAAAATCGTTGATTCCATAGACCTTGATGTTGCCACTCGAGAGACGACCCGACTGCGTCTCTTTCAATTCTCTCTGCGGGACCAAGCTAGTCAATGGCTAGAGCGTCTACCCGCAGGATCCATCACCTCTTGGGATGATCTCACCACTCGTTTCCTTGCTCAGTTTTTCCCACCAGGAAGAACTACCAAGCTAAGGAATGATATCTTGATGTTCCAACAACGTCAAGGCGAAACCCTCTACGAGGCATGGACTCGATTCAAGGACTTACTCCAAAAAGTCCCTCACCATGGCATGGATCCTTGGCTACAAATCCAACGATTTTATGATGGCGTAAACCATCAAACTAGAAGAACCATAGATTACGCTGCCAATGAAAGGCTGAGCAGGCTCAGTGTCGATAAGTGCTGGGAAGTCATTGAGGACTTAGCACAGTACGATGATGAAGAATGGAAGGACTCTACGTTCTCGGAAGAAGGGATTTTAAATTGCATGAGTGCAACCCAAGAACAGTTGTTTGAAAACATAAAAAGGCAGATTGAGAAACTTATGAAAGCCGAGATACCTCGGGTTAAGGAAGATACCAATGAGTGTGTAAACACGATTGGTAAACGTACGTTTCCTGACCTCTCGCGACAAGATGAGTTCGAGGGGATAATGCTAACTTTCATGAAAAACTAAGAGAGGCAAATCCAACAATTAGAGACTCACTTGAAAAACACCCAAAATGTTTTCATGGAACTGGCAGAAAAGTTTATCTCGAGAATAAAGGAGAAAATTAGGGAAGAAGCTTCACACAAAAAGATCGAGAAGATCTTTGAACTCCCGGTCCCTAATGAACCATACAACGAATGGGATGATGAAACCCCTCTCCCCGAGCCTTCACCTTTAAAACTCTCTTATCCATTTGGATCCCCTCGCGAGAAAAAGAATTCTCAAGATCATAGCATTTTCGTGGGAAGCATGGTTGTCACGCTCCCTAACTTTCATGAAGCTAGGAAACGATCTTTTGGCTTTAAGCCAGGTGTGAGAAGAACTCAGTTAAAGCACACCCTCATGTCGAAAATCCCTTGGGAAATTTCCCCTCGCTCACTCAATACCTACCCTGATGGAGATTGGAACTTTAATGGGACATTAACCGACCCTATCCAAAAGTATACCACATTCCGTGACAGTAACAAAACATTTGACCCAGGAGGAACTTATTAAACGAGACTAACTATCGTGTTGATCCTTATAAGCTACTCTCAATAGTACAGGGGCTCAATTGTAAACTGGCACAAAGTTGTAAAACACACGGGTCTGACGGCGTCAGACTTTGAACGTGACGCCGTCACCCCGTCGGCACAGCAATAAAAACCTTATTTCCATCACTTTCATCACAAACCCCACAAACCATACCCACTCCAACCCCACCTACGAATCTCCAAGGTCCAATTCACCAACTTCCATCACCAATCTCCACGTGGTAAGTAATTTTTATTCATCCTTTTCGCTTCAATTACTCATAGGATTCTTCAATTTCGAAAACCCCTGACTCATGAAACCCTAGGATTGATTCATTCCTAGAACTCATAATGCCCTTTAAATTAGTGTTATTTAGCATTGATTAAAGCATTAATTGATTGGCAATCAAATGGGTCTATTCACTAATTGGGTGGCAACGAATTTGAACCACAACCTATGGACCAATCATCCATTTTTTTTTAAAAAAAAGGGCGTTTGGTTTATGAACCTGAAGTTTGAATATTGATTTTTCCCTCGTAATCTTGAATTCGAATGAGGTCGAACCTGACGGCGTCACCTATAAAGGATGACGGTGTCAGATGTGTCTGATGTTCAACCAACTCTTTGGTTCACATTTTGATCTTCTTCGTTCCTTCTTGTTTTCTTTTCAGGAAATGCATAAGCGTCAACGATCTAGCAGAGGGAGTTCCTCTAGGTCCCAACAAGAAAATTATGGCGATACGGTTCTTAGTTGGGGGATCTTCGATAACGATGCTGCCACATCCAAATATGCCCAACTGCTACTACACAAAGTTGAAAGTGGGGCTGTGGTAGATTGGGACTTTTTGAGAAACGAAGGTCTTGAGCCAACCTTTCTCCAAAGCTTTCAAACTGATGAATTCACCGGCCCTCAGTGGGAAAACCTTTTTAGGATTCAAGAACCAGTGTATGACGAATTAGTACGTGAATTCTTTGCTACTCTTCACTTTGACATGGCCGAAGCTAGGACCGATGTGGCCAGAACCACAATCTATTTTAGACTGGGGGGCGAGCTTAGGACATGCTCAGTTACAGAGTTTGGTTGGAGACTAGGGTTGTACAGTCAGCATGAAACCACTCAAGCAGGATTTTTGACTAGGTTGCTGCATGGTGAGAAATTGAGGAATGATTTTAGATGTTCTATGTTATGGCCGACTATCGGAAATGGTGTGTACACCTCGACTGCTGTAGCATCCCAAATCAGGGATCCTAGGGTTAGGTTAACCCACAGATGTCTCACCTACAGCCTATCAGGACGCCACAGCTCTCATCACCGCGTCACTGCCGCAGACCTCTTCTATTTATACACCATCTACTCAGATGAGGCTTACTGCAGCATCCCATTTTGGGTAGCTAGCTTTCTGAATAGTGGAGTTGGGGAAAAAGAAGGGGATATAATTTATGGTGGGATGTTTGTCACTCGGCTGGCCCGATCCTATGGGGTCCTCAGGCCTGAGATCATGAGGTACTTGAGCGGTGGTGATGCATGCATGAAGGTAAAGGTTAGATCCTTGAAGCAGATGGAGGTTGTTATGGAGATGGATGATGGGACCTTTGTTTGGTATGATCATGACGGAGTTGTGAATGTTGGTGGTGGGGATGATGAGGAAGAAGAGCAGCATGGAGATTATGAGGCCGGCACGGCAGATTACTACCGGCACATGAACAAGGGGGGATTGGCAGGCCTATCAGAGGGCCTGGATGGGTCAGGTTGACACTTGGAGAACCCGGGTTGATGAGAGGTTCGACTGGATGTATGATCACACTATTCGACAGATGCAACATTTATCTACGCGTGATCAGTTGGATCCACACATGCAGATTGACCCTTTCCCTGGACGTGAGCAGGACTACCCACCGTATGGGTACTATGGGCACCTTCCTCCAAACTACGACTACCGCCACGGTCCCCCACCCCAATAATCATTTGATTTGATGTTACAATGTTTAAACAATTCAATTTATGGTTGTATGTTTCGAAACAATTTGGTCTGTGGTAGTTTTGGATTAGGCCTCTGTTGGCCTTTGAACACTTGTGACACTTGGTTTTCTTCTGTGCATGTAGGATTTATCTTGTCGTGATTTTTTACTTTATAAGCTTTATTTGCTTTGTGTGTTTATTTATTTGTTTGTTTGATTTGCTTCCGTATGTATGTTTAATTTTTATTATTATTGATTCATGTTCGAAACTAAATTGTGAAAATGCTTTATCTTGTTTTTAACTTCGTCTTAACTACATATAAAGGTATTTTGCAAAAGTTAATTGTAAGGGAAATCCAAATCGGTTTATTAGAACAAATGAACATGAATCGTAACAATAATAAATTAACATACATATTAGTAATTGTTTGAGTCAAATGCTTGTATCGAGTCATAATGATGTTTTGCAGGATTTCCAGGAAGTAAGGTATAGGTTTTTCCAGAAATTTTCCGGAAACTTAACATGAGAATTCTGTCAGATCATTTCTGACGGCGTCAGGCCTTACAACCTGACGGCGTCAGGTTTTAATTTTCTGAAATTTTTGAAAGTTTTGTTTTTCTACCGGAATCATAAAATGCTTTATTAAATCTCTAACTTATAAACCCCAGGAATCTGCAAAATAATCATTCCACAAGCATTATATCCTTATACAGATTTATCCCGCCGATGTTATGCAGGTTTTCGTGTTTGTTTTCTCAGGTTTAACAGGTTATTTTGGACAAGGAGATGTATGTGGAATCAAGCTTTTGGCGCTGCGTTAATCTTGAAGCTTCAACATTACCTTGGAAGAAGATCTAACCATGTTACCCCTTTATCCACCGAGCGAATCAGGGGAGTATTTGATTTCATTCTTTTACCTTATTTACTTTTACATCTTGTTATTTGAACATTGGGGACAATGTTCATCTTAAGTGTAAGGGGGGGGGGGGTAAAAGTACGATACTTTAGAGAATACAATTGCACTTGATTTTTGTTTGTTTGATGGTAGATGTGTAATAAAACTAAGAGAAATACCTGTTAAGGCAATTTTAGTGCCAAATTTAAAATTTTTTACAACATATAGGAGTGAAACTTTGGTCTTAATGAGCGTCTCACGGATAGGAGTTATATGACTAGCACAAAACCGTACCACTAAAAAATTTTCCACCCCCAAATATGTGAGGTTCGCCCCTAGAATTGGTAGGAAAAGCATTTATGCTATGATGTGTGTACCGGTAGCACTTAGATTCTAGAACTTGCGTTAGGACCATTCCGAGGCCACAAGTGAGACTACATTCGTGTAGTTAGATTTACTACATGATAAGAGGCATTAGGATTAACCCATTGTTTTACACCTGTGTTTTTGTTATAATTACATTGGCTACATTGGTCAAGTAATTCTCCCACACCCTTTGCGTTGTACTCATTTTTAGTACACGATACCCCTAGTACACCCCTCAGAGCCTATCTTTTCGTTTCTAACTTTAAGCATTTTACTTAAAGGAAGAATTTGTTTACACCCCACTTAAATGTACACCCAAATCGCCTTAGCCTACCTTGTATGCACTCATTTTTAGTGCATTATTGGCGACTGGTGGATGGTGACTAGTGATTGTTTTCGGTTGAGCGCAGAGACGGGTGAGACGGGGCTACTGAAAAGATAGAGATGTGAAGATGAAGATGAAGATGAAGATTAAGAAAAAAGATTGAGATGTGAGACGGGGAGAATATGAAGATGAAGTGTGAGATGTGAGAAAAAAGATAGAGATGGGTGGAGGGCAATTTGATTTTTGGGGAAAAATTTAGGCGGGGCTATTGAAAAGTTGAGTGGGAAATTTTACTTTGGAAAAACTAAGTGAAAAGTAGCTGTCATTTTTAAATAATGATGTGTGATAAAATGTTTAGTGTGACCATATATGGCATTTGGTCACACTATTCAAGTGTGTGACATATATTTGTCACTTTTAAATGCATATCGTGACTAATGCTTCAAACTTACTTTTCAGTTGTCACACATTTCAAATTCATATGTGGCTAAATTTTTCAACAAAAACTAATAGTCACGTTTAAATAATGTGTGACAAATTTGAGTATATGACTTAGCCACATACACAATTACTTCGTGTGACCATATATGGATTTTGGTCACACTTTTCAATTGCGTGACATATATTTGTCACATATGTATATATATAGTGTGACTAATGTTTCAACTTTATTTGTATCCGTCACACGTCCCAAATTATAAGTGACTAAAAAATCAATTTTTTTTTTACCAGATACGTATAGTCACGAAAATATTCAAATGTGTGGTTGTAGCCTCAGATGTAATTCCGAAATGGTCACACAAGTCGGATCAAGTGTGGCTGTTTATTTTATTCTGGTACATTTAGTCACATATAAAAGCGACTGTGTGGCTGTTCGAAAAACAGCATGTGTGACTAAAACCCATTTTTGTACTAGTGTTAGGGAACTCGGTCAAATTAAGTAATGGAACCCATATACATTGTTTGATAGATGGGATCTAATAATTGAAGCGTGTTGATTGTGATAATGATATAGTGTGTATTGTTCATGACAGGCCACACTCCTTCATTATCATATTCAACACGGATCCTAATACTCACCTGCTTTTCTAGAATCGACAATTTTTTTGTTCGACACACCTTGGTACTTTTAGCTTCCCCTCGAAAACCCATTCCTATGTCACTGTCATTGCAATGGGTTTGGCACAAATCTTTGCACAAATTTCATCGACATGGCAATGGGATTTCGAGCGAAAGCTCAAAGTACCAAAGTGTGTCGTGGTACGAACATCCGACTTAGATTGTTACTCCTATCTTTCACTCAAATTCCTTTTGCTATTTGAACGGACTACGAATGTGTTTAGTGCAGGCCATTGTTTAAAGGTCGTATAAATAACAAAAGGAATTTTAGAGGGAGGTAAGCGTTTCCACCTACGATTATTGGCAATGCTAATCTAATTAGTGTACATTTTTATAGAAACTTACCTATGTTCCTGTTTCATTATCTTATTGGTGTTCATTTTTTTTATAAACGCTCAAATTGTTTTATGCATGCTCACAGGTTCAGTCCTACAAAAGGATCTAATCACCGGTCATGTGCATTTCACCAAAGATAGATGAGAAACTTAAGAGAATGCTGTGACAAGTGATCTGCCGCAGATTACTTCTTCGCACCATCCTCTTCTGTTACCCATCTATCTTTGAGAATTGCTTCCTATTGTTGGTCAGAACCTTTTGTCGAACTGCACTTGCGTATATACAATAACATATTTACAATAACAAGCATGAAACATCAAATATTAATATTAGCCGATAAAGAATCCTAGGCATTCTTCCTTTGCCAATCTTTACACACGATGTATGCCATAGATGGTTGATCTGACCTTCCCCTCGAATTCCTTTTGGTATTTGAACAGCTTATCAATACGTGTGGTACATACCATTTTTTTTATCGAACGCCTTAGGATTTAGTGTCCTATTGGTCAGACAAAACGTAGGCCTTCTGAAGGCATTTTCTTTTTATCTATTCTTACCACCGTAATCAGTAAATGACTATTAAAGAATCAACTTTAATCCCGTTGCATGCTATATTTTCAGTATTCAAACATGGCACAGGAGATAACAAGAATCATAAGCCGTTCAGTAAAAAAAATCAACATGAGACTCTGGATATTAATAAAGGTTACGCTTTTCTAATCGTAAGTTAGTAAATACAATATTCATTTGATTTCTATCTGTTTCAGTTTTGACATATATACATTTCCGATTGTAGCACTTATTGCCCTCAGCGATGTTGCTTTCGTTGTACGATTATTTTTTCCCCAAACAGGTACTACAAACTCAGCCTTGAATCAAATTTTGTATTATAGCTACTATGTTCAATATATTACTACTTTATAAACAGATTCTTAGATTTTAATAAGCTGTATAAAAGAATGTTTGGATTACCTTTTTAAAATGAGTTTTTGCGTTATTCAGGTTATGGGTGTTAACGAGTCATCACGCCTACATGCACGTTTGAAAAAAAAATTGTGATTTAACCAAAGGTACTTTCTCTTAGTTTTTTAACGATCGAAGTTTTATGACTGATATATATAAATTAACAGGTTCGGATTATGGTCAATCACTAGGGTCAGCTTTTACATGTGAATGCCTAAAAATGAATACACCATATGAAAGAAAACTTGAATGTTTTGAATGAAAAAAGTGCATATTTTTCGTATTAACCTGAATGTATGCTTCCAATTATAATGATAGTCCAAACACCCCCCTCAGAAGACCATACTGTTTCTTAAAGCAGTAGAAATCAGTATTATAATACGCTTAGATTGTATATAAAGAAAATCATCTAAAGAAAGCTTGAAAGACTAATAGAGAATCTGTATTATATACACACACTCACATATATGTTTATCTTAGGTACTTTTATGACGTGCGTATTCATTAGTTTTTAAAATAAGCATTATTTCATTGTATTGCCATTGTTTCAATGCTGTGAACGTTCAATTTTTAGGATTTTAATATGGTTTTTTGCTCTTGCTTATGGCATGTCATTTGTGTGCACATGTTTTCCAACTGTAATTCCTCCACAACGCAACTGTATGAGGATGCAACAAAAGACGTTATGGTATCGGTCATCACCTGTGTCAATGGCAAGTAAGCTTGCATTGATTTATCATGACTATTAGTTTATTGACCTACACACAACAAACACTTTTAATCGATTATAACCGATATTTAAACTTTTTTGTTATTCTTTTGTTGTTGTTTATAGATAATTCGTTGTTTGCTTATACTTTTAGCAGTTTATTACAAAAGCTGTTATTACGTCGAGATCGTTCATACGGGATGGCCGAGAACTTAAAGGGAAGAGGAGAAAGCACTGCAATTCAGAAGCCGCTGGACAGTCAAGACCGATGAAGCAGGTATCGATTATTCTCCTTGCGGCATTTTTTTTAATATTAACCCTGCAATTTCTATTCAATCATGTTCTTCCTGTCTTGGCAGGCCTGCAAATACGAATCACCAAACTGATGTACATATGCACCAGTCGGCGTCTTTGGAGTGGGATTGCACAAGTCGCCGAAAGCGTATTGCAAAAGAGGTAAGATACATAACTTCCAGGATGCTAGATATATTCGCCCACATGAAGCATGCTGGAGGATTCTTGGTTTCAGTATACATAGCAGAGATCCACCGGTTCAGATACTTGCAGTGCACCTTCAGAAAATGCAACGTGTTATACCTGAACCATTCAGTTAATGTTGTTCTTTTGTCGTGGCAGCCATCTATATTTCGTTTTGCTTCTCACGGTCATCAGGTACGACGTTGACTGAATGGTTCAGATACAACACGTTGCGTTCATAATCCTGAAGAGGAAACAATGTTTTAGAGATACTTACTGATACAATAAAGATCATACATGAAAATCTTCAAAATTCTTTGGCAAATCTTCATTTCGTTTTGCTTCTCCCAGCCATCAGGTACGACAACGAGGCAAGATCTGATTCAAAGCAAAGAATGAACCATCACATGCAGCCTTGCATTCGACTGTTAATTACATAGATACTCAATCATAAGCTTCTGTCCCCTGGAACTTGTAATCTTTACCGTTGTTGTATTTAATACGTGGTTTTTATTTTTGAGGATATATATGTGAGGCAGAATGAAATGCGGGAGGATATTTATATATATATATATATATATATATATATATATATATATATATATATATATATATATATATATATATATATATATCTTTAGCCTTCGTTTCATTCAGCCTCATTATATATATCATAAAAAAAAACACGTATAATGTGATTTAGATTCTTATGTTACCATATCGTTGTTTCTATCTACTAGGCTTCTATTTTTACGCTTTAATGTAATGTGTGCTTTAGTTAAAGAAGTTTACTTTACGAGGGATATACTCTATTTTACGTATGTATAATTTGGCTAAAGTTTAAATAATGGCTAAGGAAGCATAAGTTACAGATCATGTTCGTTGCATTCAATATGTAACTGCCGTGCAGGAAGTATTAAAAGCAACACATACAACAAAATCAGCTTACAACATTGCCATCGATAAAATAAGTAACCAAAAAAGACTGACGAACACCTTCAAATACATAATAAAAATCCCCAATTTCCTCTACATTTTCGTGTAAGATGTCAAACAACCCAAACAACCCAACCTGTTAGTATATCGGAATGTACGTTTCCAGATTCATCCACACAACATCCAGAACCTTCGTATCAAACCGCCTTTATAAACTAAACACAACGAAAAAAAATCTCGCCGGCCGGCCGCCACCTTACTTGTGACCATCATAAGTCAAACAAATACAAAAAGATAATCACAATATATTAAATATTACTAGTGCGGTGAGGTTCGTGAATCATGAGTTGATAGTTACTAGTATTTTTTAATATGTGTACATTTGTTTTTATTTGCTACACCTTATTTTATATTTTAAATAGTTGGATCACATTTATATTTTATTTTATCAATCTATAAAAATGATGTGTGGCAAATGAAGAAACTGAAGTTTACTAATTAATCACAATTTTGTTTACAAAGGTTAGTGATTCACTCTTAACTAGTGTGAGATAAACAAATGCATTTATATAATGTCGGTGAAATTCAGTTTCCCAAAAAGAGAATCAAGCTATTTACTAGTGTGAAATAAACAAATGCGTTTATATGTTTCGACAATATTAGCATATTAACTATGCAAAGCAGCGGGGAAGAGTACTATAGTATTTGAGGATGATTTTTTTTGCTTCTTTTTGTAAACGGTGGTTTTTGATGATCGATGATAGTTTTTGTGATGATGGTTTAAGATTTTTAAAAATAACTAAATACATTATTTAAGTACTCTCTAATTTCAAGTCAACAAATACATTATACATGTACTAATCAAAGTTATCAAACTATCTTGCACTCTTTCCTGTTATTAATATATCATCACGATCATCAAATACTAGTATGAGTCATTCGAAAATTATCAGAGTCTGTGATTAATCCAAAATCAATACTAGTCAAACATTCAAATAAAGTTTTTTCATATGAAATTTTGGCGCTTTTAGACGGGGTATATTGTCAAAATATGTAGAGAAATAAGGATTCCTCATGAATAGCAGCCGATGGTTGCTCTGTACAGCCTACTTTTAAACACCAAACTATATCTAGTTGCGCGCGCAAACAGCATTCAGGCTCGGTAAGCCACGAACATTCAATGTGAATTACTTGAGATCGCGGCTAGCGGGCCATCGAGACCATCAACCTTAAAAAATGGACACAAGTTCTGTAACACCTCAAAATTGGTTTTGAGTATATTATTAGTAAAATGCCATTGGGTAACTGTCTATGACTTTAAGTACTGAAAGGCTAAATATGATTAGTTAGTCAAATGTTTAAGTGGTAGTCAAACCTAGTAAGTCAACAGTATAAGTTTTAATGTGTGAAAAGTGTCATGTGGCCAAATCAATAAAGAAGGGAACTTAGGGTACCTTTTAAGCTAAAATGTCAACAGATAATTCCCTGGAATTCTTTTAGCTTCCATTTGTCTTATGTGTGTGTATGTGTGTTGAGACGTGAAGAACAAGAAGAGGGGTGGTGTGTGGGGGGGGGTGGGGGGGGGGGGGGGGGGGGGGGCAAAGTGATCTTGTTGATCAATATTGATGGTGATTAAGGCCCTAATTCAATAATTAATTAAGTTCATTACAATCATTCCTCAAGTAAGTAGTACATATCCTTGATAAAATTAGAGTTAGGGTTCTTGGAGTAATTTGGAGGTTTTCATCATATGATCAAAAATATGGTCATATGATGATTAAAGATGATTTTGAGTTATGTAAATGGGTTGTGTAAACCCTTTTATTGTAGTTATGCATTTGAAAAGTGTCATGTTGGAATGATCTTGTTTAGGAGTCAAGAGATTGTGGTGGTGATGTTCTTGGTAATATTAGCTAAGGATCGAGGTAAGTAAATTGGTTATAAGATAAAGTTATATTAAATTTATCATATATGTGTTATGTGTGAGATTGTGCTAATGGTTTAGGAGCCTTTTGGCTTATTGTGCTTGGATTAGTTTTATATTAAGGGTTTGTTTGGCATGACTAGCCAAGAATGTGGTTAGACAAGTATGGACTAGTTAAGTATGTAAGGTTATATATGTTATTGTGTGAATAATATTTGGATTAAGTACCTTGTGCAAGTGTTGATGTAGGATAGCTTTGTGGACTAATGATGAATGCGTATGATGCTTATATGTGTAATGATGCATAATAGCATAACATTGCCTATTTACTTACTAAATATAAAGCTTACATTTTAGTTGTTAACATGTTTTGTAGGTTGATGTGACTCAAGTAAGGCATTGGTAAAAGACCTAGGAGTGGAGGCCACGGAATAGAAGTTTGTTGCTTATGAGTATGCAAGTAATTGTATTTTAGAGACCGAGCTCAAAGTAAAGTAAAACCTCAAGTGTCGTATGATGCAATGTTTTGTAAAATGTCATGTTTAGAAATGGTATATGTATGGGTGTATACGTGGTTTAAGATCAATGGTTGTAAATGGGTCAAAATCGGGTGTTTGGTATAATCCCCACCTTTTGTAAGTCTCGCTTCCGGACATTATAAATGTCAAAATCTTGTAATTCTATAAACTTTATGATGGTTTAATCATTTATGGAAAGTTTCGTTAAATTTCGAGTCTTAGAAGAGTCTTCCAGAAATAGAGCAAAATATAGTTTTTATGTAAAGTTGATGCAGGACCCGTATGGCCATATGATATTTAGCATGAATAGAAATATATCAGAGTACTTGATTTGTAACAGAATGTCAGTTTTGCTTAAGCCGGTTGTGCAAAATTTTTGTAAAATTTGGTTTGGGCCGTTACAAGTTCCCCAGGCATGAGAAGACTATGATAGTTCATTAGATGATTGGAAAACAATACCAAGCATGGATAAATCTTAAGTACCGTAGTTTTTTATAGTTGAAAACTACCTATAATTCTTTTGGGGTTATGTTATACATTTTCTTGAGCCCACAAGAAAAGTACAAAAAAGTAAAAGAATATATTTTTTTTGTCCCCTAGCAGTTTTTATCAGTTTCTACTCCGTACTTTTTGCCAGTTTAATACTTTTAGCTTGTTAAACTTTATATTTTGTATTTCGCACTTTTCGTTTTACAGTTTTATTAAAAAATAATAATAATAATAATAATAATAATAAAATGGGGTACAAACTGTAAACAGAAAGGGTCCTTATAACCGACCCCTTCTTTTCTTATAAGACATACAGTGCATCAAATGAAATAATGGTGTAGCGTAAATGATTGGTTTACTTGTTTTTTAATGTGGTTTATCATAGATAGAAAAGAAATGTTTATAAATGAATGATTGAATCGAAGTTTTGAATATATTAATTTTTAATTTAAAGAAACGTGTTAATTGCTAATCTAAGAAAAGATTTTATAGACTAATTTAAAATTCTTTAATGATTCTTAAAACAAGAAAAGATGCCCTAAAGAAGAAAATGTGCTCAAAGACAAAATGCATTGAAAGATATGTCCTCAACAACTTACAAAATTAGAACTCAAAAAGTTAACTTACAAAATTAGTACCATACAACTTACAAAATTAGACAAAATGTGTCAAACACCACTATTATTCAATAGCTTTTTTACTTCACATAATAGTAATTAGAAAGAGGAGCAAAAGGTAAAAATATTTTATTTTTAATTTTAGCTTTCGAGTAAAATAATATGAAAAAAGTTACATTGTACATGATCGACATCTCTTAGGTTAAAAGCATTGCTTTTATCCATGGCCTTCCTTTTTATCTAATATAAAATGAGGGGAAAATACATGGTGCATATCGTAATATATCAAAAAATAAAGCCCATTTCGACAAAACGCAACTTATATATACCGCAACTCCACAACACACATTAGTACAACATAATACTCAAAACATGGGTTTCACGTTCTTTTTCCTTATCCTAACCATAACCACTGTGGTTGCATCTCCAAATCCATTCAACCAAATCTATTTACTCATGCCGCATTCGGGCTCAGCAGGCCACAAACATTCTGACCTCGACTGCTTGAGCTGGCGGCTAGCAGTCGAGACCAATAACCTCCAGAAATGGAAAGTACCCGAAGAATGTGAAACTTACATTGGTCACTACATGCTTGGAGAACAATATCGTAAAGATTTTGACCTTGTCACAGAAGAAGCGTATAAGTACGCTAAAGGACTTAACATTACTAAAGATGGCAAGGATGCTTGGGTTTTCGATATCGATGAAACCACACTCTCTAATCTCCCATTTTATGCTAGCGACGCATCTGCTTTTGGGTAAAAACTAACATATACAATTTTAAATATATATATATATATATATATATATATATATATATATATATATGGGTCACACTAACCGGACCCTCCCTACCATGTGGGGTCCGCCTATTTTAATCAAAATGTACAAGTTTTAAAGCAGACAGTACAGCGGCGGCAGCTTGGTCAAGTCAACACACCCTCCCTAAGGGAGGGTCAGTATATCTCCACCCTATTATATATATATATATATATATATATATATGTAACAACATTAGTACAAATGACATAAGCACAAAATTATTCCATAATTAGCTTAGAATCTGTTAATGGCTCACAATATGATATCTGTAATAGGTTTATTTCTCATGTACTTTCAGGGCGATACCATATAATGCAACGTTGTTTAACGAATGGGTTGAGGAAGCAGCCGCGCCAGCTGTACCAGGGGCTCTTAAACTATACAAACAACTAATAGAACTCGGATTCAAGATCATATTTCTCACCGGGACAGAGGAAGCTTACGCAGAAGCTCGTACAAAAAATATGAAGGATGTTGGATACACTACATGGGAGAAGCTTATCTATAAGTGAGTTGTTATAACTTATGCTTTAAGTTGTGCTTGCTATAATAATTTGTGGTTGTGAAATGTGACAAATGCTATATAATTATTGCTGATAAATAACGTATGACAGGGGAGTTTCGGATGGAAGTGGAGTTGTGTACAAACAAGCCAAAAGAAAAGCATTGGAAGAGGGTGGATATCGGATTAGAGGCAATATGGGCGATCAATGGAGCGATTTACTTGGTAGCAACCCTGGTGATCGCACTTTTAAAGTGCCCGATCCAATGTACTACATCGGTTAATGCACAATGAAAGGGAATTGACCGATGTAATGGTATAAGTATGTATAAATAAGAGTTTGTTGTAAAAACTCGTTTTGATTTTTATCTTTACTCCTACCATTGTAATAATTTGGAAGCAGTTTTAATATAAGGCTAATCGAATCATCATGTATCTAATTATGGCTACATGATTATTATCTAGGTCTTTTGTCTAGTGGTATATGAGTATTCTATCAATCAATATATGTTGTAAGTTCAAGTCTCATCAGAGACATTTGTGAGATAAGTGATTTATGTGTAAAAACTTACCATTCTAAAAAAATGGTTTAATGATTGGAGTTGGGATCCTCTACAAAGCAACAAAAAATTAAAAATTCTAAAAAGTATTCCTAACCGTTAGATCACTCATATTTACCATCTAAAACAATCCCACTGTCGGGATCTAAAAAAAGAAAAAAAGGATGCGTGTTTTATACATAAGAGGCCGGTCAATATAGTAATTAAACAAAAAACCCATCTAATCAACCTTCCCTCCAACTTCACGTTCCATCATTTTCCTCTGTCAAAAATCTCACACACAATCTCTAAATTCTCTCTCTACATTTGGGATCTTATCAGGGTTTTATTAGATCAAAATCTATAAATTTGAGTCATTTTTAGGTTAAAACCGAGAGATTTGTTCTCGAAAAGATGAATCCAGCTGTTAAGTTTAGCATTTGTTTTAATTTTGTTTTTTTTTTTCATGAAAAGCATCGATGAACAACAAACATTATGCTCTCTAATATTCGAGTCTATATCTTTGCTATAACCATCACGATTTTAAAATCATTTATAGCTTATAAAACCCATGTAGGTAGCGGATCTCTGTTTAGGATATCAAATTGACGATTTACAATTACAATTTGTCTACACATAAATTTAAGTTCTTTTTCAAATTATTGATAAATACAATTTAAGTAGTGTTGACATAACAAATTATTAAAAAAAAATGGTTTTGTTTTAATTTTAGTTTTTTCATTGCGCAAGTTAAACAGTTAGCTTAAAAAATCAGTTTATTTCTTAGAAAAAGGTAATTTTTTAGAATTAATGTGTTGGTCAGTTATTGTTTAGTATGAGGTTGTTTTGTTCATCATTTATTGTTAAGTATTAGGTTGTTTTGTTCATCATTTAGTCAGTTATTGATCATCAAATTTTTCTTGAAAAGTTATTTTCGAGTGTCAAGTTACTTTATTTATCAGTCATAGTTTTGTTTATCAATTATTGTTACTCAAATTTTTAGTTTACTTTTTAGTTTATCGTTGTTATATAATCTAATTTTAACTATATTTTATATACATTTTTAGAAAATATTGCGGCTGCGGCTGCGGAAAGAAGATCGAAAAGATTTGAAGATCGTGCTTTAAAAAAAAGGTATAAAAGTATAAAACCATGGTGTTCATCACTAATTTTATACATGCAGAAGTATGTTCATTAGTTATTGATTTGTTATTGTTTAGTATTAGGTTGTTTTGTTCATCAGTTATTGATTTAGTATTAGGTGGTTCATCAGTTATTGATTTAGTATTAGGTGGTTTTGTTCATCAGTTATTGATTTAGTATTAGGTGGTTTTGTTAATCAGTTATTGATTTAGTATTATGTGGTTTTGTTCATCAGTTATTGATTTAGTATTTGGTGGTTTTGTTCATCAGTTATTGGTTTAGTATTTGGTGGTTTTGTTCATCAGTTATTGATTTAGTATTAGGTGGTTTGTGGTTTTGTTCATCAGTTATTGATTTAATATTAGGTGGTTTTGTTCATCAGTTATTGAGTTAGTATTAGGTGGTTTTGTTCATCATTTAGTCAGTTGTTGATCGTCATATTCTTTCTTCAGCAATTATTTTCGAGTGTTAGGTTACTTTATTCATCAGTCATTGTATTATTCATCAGATATTGTTACTCAAATTTTTTGTTCATCTAAGTATGTTCATCAGTATATAAAAAGAAAGAGCAAATTTTAAAAAAGCGTTCATCAGTATTTTTTTTTTTTTTTTTTTGTTCATCAGTAATTTTGTTCAGTATAATAGTTTTAAAAAAAAAAAAAATATACTCATCAGTATTTTTGTTTTATTGGATAGGTAAAGCTGCAAAAACAACGGCAAAATCATATTCACCTTTTTGTGAAGGATGCATTTACAGTAAAACCGACTTCAGTTTCTAATGTTGAAAAAACGAAAACTAACAAATCTGTTGCCGAAACCAAAAAAACAACTGCAACTGCTACTACTTCAAAAGCTTCAAGTTCAAAAAAACAACTGCAAGACTATTGATGAACATAAGTCAGACATGTCGGGCTATTGATGAACAAAATTTCATTTAGATGAACAAAAATAAAGCTGGCGGGACTATTGATGAACAAAAGTAATATACGCGATGAACAAAATTTCATTTCGATGAACAACATTTTTAGACATCCGTTCATCGAATTATATTCATGACCAAATGTTATACATGTTAAAGAGTGAACAAATGAACCTAACCTAACACCTGATGGACTCATATGATAGTTTTGCCAACCAAATCTTAACAAATCAACATATCACTTATGTTGATTTCTATAAATAAATGATAGGGATTGTGACCTGTTACTGTATTAACATTGTAACACCATAGTACCCACGTTTAAAAAATGGATTTGGATTTATTACAATGGACCACAATATGTACAATTGGACCACCTGGTGAGTGGCGGGTGCCATTTCTGATGGTAACTCGGTTCTTGCAAGGTGTTTGTTTCAGCTTATATAACGGGCTTATGACTTATTTGTTTTTCAACTTATGTTTTATAAACTCACTTTTTGTAGCTTATTTTGAAACTTTTTGGCTTATGTAAGTTTGATATGACATGATAAGCTTATACAACCCGAAAAGTTTCAAAATAAGCCACAAAAAGTGAGCTTATGAAACATAGGCCAAAAACCAAATAAGCCTGAAGCCCCATATATAAAAGCCAAAACAAACACCCCCTAGATAAAATAAATAAATAAAAGATTTTTAACATCCAGTTTTTGAGACCATTTATTTACTTTTAACTTAATTTTTTTTAAAGAAAAATGTGAAGAAAATTCTCACAAAGAAAGGTTACAAAACATTACTCCGTATGATGGTACATCTTTCACAATGTTCATTACAAAATGGAGTTTTAAACCAGCTCTTATACAAGAAAAACACCAAAACTGCCAAAAGCTTTATGATTTTGGGATACATGAATTATTAGCTCTTGATACTCAGTGTCGGAAGTGCCTCACACCGGTGAAGACTAATGAAACGTTATATTTGTCACAGCAGTCGATTGCATCATTGTCCCTTATGCTACCACCGGGTTCAGCAATAACACCAATCCCACTTTGACATGCTTCCTCAACAGCATCATTCCATGCTGTTCACAGAACATTCTCCAGTTATTTATAGAGTATATATATATATATGGAGCATTAAATTGTTACAATGAGTCTGGTTAAGAATTTACCAAATGGGAAAAAGGCGTCACTGGCCAAAGCAGCTCCTTTGACCTCGTCCCCTGCTTTCCTCACAGCTATTCTCAAACTATCCACACGATTTGGTTGCCCACTTCCCATACCTAACATACAGTTGTTCTGCCACAAGAGAGTTAAGGTTAGCACTAGATGTGTCAAAATGGGCAGATTGGTGATAGTCAAAACAGGTCATTTGGTGCAGGTCGGACTAACTAAAGAACACATTGTCGGGTTTTTAATACATTTTTTATAAATAATATACGGATCATCTATGCAAAGGCCACCCATTTTTTTACCTTAACTATCGTTCCTAAGTACATAGATCAACATTGCCACATCTATTTAGAATATCGTCCTGCATGACGTTATAAATATGATAACTAACCTTCGCGATTACAATGGCATTGCTCTTGACGTGTTTTACACACAACCATGCGAACTTTGCATCACTAAGCTCACTCTCTTCTGGAGCCTTCTTGGACTTTACATCAAATGTAATTTCTTCTGGTGTTAGATCATCTGAATCCTGAGCTAACCAACCTCCACCTACTTGTCTAAGTGAGAGTTTCCCTCTGCTGTTTTTCTTTGCTTCAAGAATTCTTAAAGTCTTCGACTTTCCACGAAGGATCTCAAGACCCTTTTCGCTATAGCTAGGAGCAACTACAATCTCATAGAACATTCGGGTTTCACCATCTGTTGGGCTTCTGAATTCACGGATATCCTTAGCAAGAGCCTTTAGAACAAAGTGATATGCATAATCAGGATAAATACCAAATGAGATAGTAAATAGATAACAGTATTTAATATCACAAAGACAGAAATTCAACTCACTTCATCGACTTCTGTGTTGAAGGCTACAATACCACCAAATGCACTCACTGGGTCGGCTTTTACAGCTAACCTATATGCTTCAATCAGGTCATCACGTGAAGCTATCCCACAAGGATTTGTGTGCTTTACAACAACGCAAGTGGGTTTTTCAAACTCACAAACACAGTTCCAAGCTGCATCAGCATCCAAATAATTATTATATGACATTTCCTGCATGGAAAGAACGACATGACTGTTACATTACCAAACTTATTCATTACTGCAGAACTTACTGCTTCAATAAAGCAAACAGGAATGTTATGCATGATACAATGGAGTCTCACCTTCCCGTGGTGTTGGATAGCTGTCGCAATACCACCACCGTTAACTTCAGACAAGCTACTGTCGGTGTAAAAGGCAGCCTTCTGATGAGGATTTTCACCATAGCGAAGCGAACTCTTGAGAGTGAGTGGCACAGTAAAGCTTGGTGAAAATTTATCTGTAAGCATAAATAAGAGTACATAAAGTCTAATATTGCATCTAAACAATATTTGAGCGTATAGTGAATAAGAGTACATAAAGTCTAATATTGCATCTAAACAATATTTGAGCGTATAGTGAGCTAGAATACAGAATTACTGATAAACCGAATAGAAGAGAGCACCTCCTTCAGTCTGCTTCCACAACCATTCAGAAACTGCAGAATCGTAAGCAGCACAATGTTGGAAAGCTTTCCATGCCAGCTTTCTTCGAAATTGTTGGTCATCCTTGTTTCCTTTCAGGAATTCTAGAAGTACAGGATAGTCTTCTGAATCAACTACAACCAAGACATCCTTGTGGTTCTGTTCAAAGAATTACACCACACTAAATTAAACACTAGAGAGACATGACGGTCTTGCTACCTAAAATATGAGTACTGCTACATCCTTTTAAACCTAGTCCTACATTATCTTCCTAAACAGAATTCATTCACACACACACAAAAAAATCAACATTACATAATCTTTGTCATGTGTCCATTAGAAGGATTTGATAAGACAAGTTTAGGAGGATATAAATTTACTTTATATAAACATTATTTAAAAAGCAAACGATTATAATAACTCATTAATCTCGATACTATTGCATTTTTTTTAACTCTAAGAGGAACGCTTTTTGTATTAAATTCGTGCAACATGAATAAAAACTTATTCACCGGGTATAAAACCCTTTACCCAAAAAAAAACATGAATAAAAACTCATACAATGGTTACGTTGACTTATAATAACAACCTTTGCTGCCGCTCTGATCATTGTAGGGCCGCCAATGTCGATGTTCTCGATTCCATCATCAAATGTAACTCCATTGGCAGAAGAAACTTTTGCATAGAAGGGATATAAATTTACAATGACTAGTTCAAATGTACCTACAACATAGATATGACAAAATCAAGTCAGAGAGCTGAATTACAGCACAAATACCCTTTTGTGGGATAATTCAGCAGGGTATCCTTTATGTAACTTACCAATACTGTGCTTCTCTAAAGCTTCCATGTGATGGCTTTGGTCTCTTCTGGCAAGAATACCTCCATGTACATTAGGATGTAAAGTTTTTACACGGCCATCAAGCTGCAAACAAAGATGGTAGAGGTATTCAATTCAAGAACGCTTACAAATACCAATGAAAGAAGTAATTCTTATGCTTTAACGAAACGTCACCATTTCAGGGAAATTGGTAAGCTCTTCAACTTTTGTTACAGAGATTCCAGCTTTCTCAAGAGCGGATGCTGTTCCTCCAGTTGACACAATTGTGTATCTGCATGTTCAAGCCATAGACTTCATATTACTTTCAGAGGCCAAAATTTTCAAATTATTACAAGAACACATGTTTAATTGTTTATGCAAGCAAATACATATAATCGTGTTGACCGCTACACTTTAAAAGCGAAACGTATTAAGTATAAATATCAGCCGGTTACAAAGATCACAGGTAAAAAAGAAAGAAGAGATATAATAAAAGTAATAACAATTTATACAGTTAGCAGTTTACCCTAATTCTTGAAGTCCGGCCGCAAGAAGGTCCAAATTCTTCTTGTCCGACAATGAAATTAACGCATTCTTGCTTCCTGAAAAAGATTACACATAACATAAGTAAGGTAAAAAGTATAAAATCAGAAGTAACATAAATATCAAGTATTAGCTCTCTGCACTCTGCATGCTCCTTAATGGATTCTCATGGACCAATTCAATGCCTAATTTCTACGACACACTATAAAGAAGTACACACACACACATGTAATCATGTATGCCTCATGGAGTAACATCAACGAAACTACAGACAATATAAACACGTACTAGTTTATTCTAGGGCAAACTGTCTGAAAATGTATCTAACTTGTCACTTTTTTGAGTTGTATGATGTACCATCGTCGCAATCTGACTATTTGATAACTAACTTTTTGAATTCCGATTATTCCGTGTATCGATTCCCAAAAATGCTTCATCGGTTGCCCGAAAATACGTCAATCGATACACAGAATAATCGGAATTCAAAAAGTTAGTTATTAAATAGTAGTCAGATTGCAACGATGGTACATCATACAACTCAAAAAAGTGACAAGTAAGATACATTTTCAGACAATTATTCCTTTATTCTAACATTATCTTCTCAGCCAGAGGTGGCAATTTGTGCCCAAAATGAAAAAAAAAAAAAAAATGAGCTAATTTTGGCTACTTTGTAAAAAATTTGGGCACATTTAGCTCCATTCTTGTTTTGAAATGGGCACATTTAACCCATTGAAAAGTTAAATGGGCACAACGGGCACATATTTTCTCTCAATTAAAAAACATTATTTCGGTCTTCTATAAAGCGATTTGTATAACATGTGCTCGTTTAGCCCGTGCCCGTTTAAGCCCGTGCCCATTCTAGCCCGTGCCCGCCCGTTTTACCACCTCTATTCACAGCACATGAGCCTACCTTTTTTGGTGATAAACAATAACAATGCAGAAAATATCAACTAGTGCTAACTTATAATGCTAGCAATTATGAAATTAACGCATTCTTTGATTTTAAGCTGTATATTCAGGTGCATGCAATAATAACTCAATTAGAAATATATACTACCAGATGGAGAAGTAACTAAACCAGCAGAAGCAACAGTTTCAGCCATAGCCTTATTCCGATAACAATTCAATCGAACCGAATATCCTTCAATCTATGAAACACAAAAATAATTATAATAAAATAAGCAGAAAATAATATAAAATGAAATGAAGGATAGGTAATTAAAGACCTGTTGAAATGAGAAGTTGGTGTAGAAGAGGGGGGATGATGTGAACGGAAGTTGAGATGAAGTTGCCGGAGAAGTGCGGCTGAGTACGGCGGTGGTGGTCGGAGCTCCGATTGTGAGCATCGTTTGTTTTTGGGAGGGTTTTGGGGGTTTAGTTTTTAGTTAGCGGCTATATGAAGCTGACTCACTGACTTTACCCTTTGAAATTATTATTATTGTTGGCCCGTTTCATTTCTCTTTATGGGCTCCGTCTACTAGCCCAGCGACCTTCGGCCCGGTTTGGACTTCACACAACCTTACCCACCAAACAACCTGACCATCGTTAATTTAGCCTCACATCAATTTTCTTTCTCATCAACAAATTTTACCAACTTAATGTAATAAAACGAACAACTTTACCAAAAAAACATAACTCACTTAAACACATATATACCAAAAAAAAAACCTCCCACAATTCTATCGTATAAACCAACTTTTGGTGTCATTTGTTAATGACATCTTTTGTTTGTTTATATATGAAAGAAGAGGGGAATTTAAATAATTCAAAAATGATAAAGTGATAATTAGAAAAAATAAATAAATAAATAAATAAATAAAATAATAAAAAATAATGTAGAAAAAGTCTTTTTTTTTTTCTGTCATGAAAGAAACAAACACATTTATTTATTTTCTTAATCTCGCATGTAAATAACTAGATATTTATACTATCTATAAAACAAAAATTGTTAAAGTGAAAAATGAAAAGTCAAGAAAGTGAAATGTGAAAAAATAAAATAAAAATGAAATGTTGAAACAATTATATATGAGCAATTTTATAACACCCCCAAATTTTAAACATAGCAGCGGAAGATTAATTTGGGTGTTACTGTGAGGATCGAAAACAAAATCATAGAAAAACAGCCTGAGACGGCATTTTTAATTTACATAGGTCCATAATACAAATTCAGTTACAAAGCGTTACATCAGAGTGCTAAGGTTTCTCCAAAGAAACATCAATTTAACTGAATTACAACTTTATTTTACACCATTTATTTAAGATAGGGTGCGCCTGCTCCATGCCTTGCCCTGCTCCTCTAGTTTCCTGAGATACATGCTTAAAAGTCAACATAATGTTGAGTGAAATCATGGAGTTTGTAATTTAAATATCAGTTCGATTCACAAGTAAGATTTTATTGAAGATACAATCAGTTTAGAAATTGATATCGCAGTTCATATATTGCCCTAAGTCTCATGACACGCAAACGTTAACAAAGTACCGCATAAACGGAGGTGTCCACCAAATTAATGATGAAAGTTTTGCCCTCGTGTAATAGGTGATTTGCCAATTCCTATTTCTCTCAAATATAATGCATCGCGACTAATACGACTAGCAAAAAGCATTCCGTCACAGTATTAGTGGGATAGGTCGTCAGCCTCTAATAGATCTATTCATTATATTCGCGTTCACCGCAGTGATTAATGGCTCATGATATAAGGGTCTTGTGGCAATATGGTAACTTAGGCATATATCAAGTCAGGTAGCATACAGAAAAATACTTGTGATTTGTTTATAGCATGTATCCCCCTCACGGAGTTTAAAAAGTATAAAGAGTTTAAAAAGTGAGGCCATGACTCACCTTATGCGTTACTGGTGATGGTGATAATAAACTCAGAGGTGATTATAACAACTTCGATATAGAACCTGGTAAATATATAAATAACTGAGAATCTGACTAATTTCTAGTGGGGTGTGTGTATGAATGGTGGATGATGATTATACAACGATTTAATCGTTGAAGGTGAAGGTGTTATTATATATGAGTATGGTGCTCGGGCTCTCGTAAGATCATATCTTCAAAGAGTAAATGAATTGATATGAAATATTAACATGAAATGTCTCTAACGTTACTAAATATTAACTATTATGCAAACAAAATGCGTAAAAATGCATATGAGATATAAGTGTGGTGCAAAAATGAAAAATAGAATAAGAATGTCAAGTTATAACAGTTAGTACTTGTTCTTTCCAGATTTTACATCCTTTACCCTAACTGTGGCTTGCGTTGCATTGTTAGTCCTCAGTTAAGTCCATAGTCCAATAATGGTTCAATAATTGTCCATATGTCCATATAGAGCTTGGAGTTCAATGGTATGTCAAATTAAGTCCTTTATAAACTGTTTTCACAGCTTCAGTCCCTAAGTTTCATAGTTTGGCAGTTTTGGTCCTTCTAGTTAGATCGCGTTACATTTTTAGTCCTTTTTGCATAAAAATAACGGGAAAAATATTCCGAAAATTTCTATAACTTTATTAAGTTCATATTAACTTATTTCAATTTATTATTTCAGAAAATAGATTATTTTTGCATTATTGGGCCAATTAACGATTTAGAACAAGGCCCGTTAAGAGTTTTAGAGGCGAGGGCGTGTAAACGGTTTTGGGCCTGGATTTGGGTTATTTTTACAAGTCTGAAAATGTACTGCATGGTCTAGTGGGCTGGTCTAAAGCCATTTCATGTTGGGCTTTTGCTTAGCCCATTTCGGATATAGTTAAAACTTAAGTTTTCTGAAAATGTTTACTAGATACTAGTGAGGGTCGATCAAAAGGAGATATTTTGAGCGTGTTAACGAGCTTATGAGTTTGAAGTTAAAACATGAAATGTGTAGTTTCTTAGGCCCTTATTCGAGCTGCGCAAATATATATATACGTTACTTTCACAATTTCGAAGTAAACAGACCATGAGTTGGGCTGGTCGCAAGTTTTAGAAACTGAAAACTCTATATATTTTCCTAGTCTGATAATTTAGTTGTATGGGCTTATAGTACGTGGCTTTTTAAGAGCTTATTTAAGCGTAGGAGTGGAATCATAACAAATAAAAGTTGAAGGTGGCTGGGTCGACATCTGACATGTGCAAAAATATATACGCGTTACATGTAAGTTTTACAAATTACCATGATGTTAAGTGGGTGGTTCAAGTGACGTTTAAGACTTAAGTTACTTAGTAAAATTATGACCCGATTTTAACTAGCTGTTAAGATTTTAGTTCGAATAGTGAGTCAATGTGTGATTTAATATGCGACGTGGGTTGTTTATATATATATAACTTTTTTAGATAATTTTATGGGTTTTAAAGTTTACATGTTACGTGTGAGTTAAGTAGCATGCCATGCAAATGTTTATGTGTGAGAGTGGTGGTACGTGTTTGTTAAGGCTTCACAAGCGAGTGTTTGACCTTTTTACATGGTTCACGTTAAGATTTCGCTTGCAGTGTGCTCAACATAGAGATGTGTTATACATTTGAATGGGAAACAAAAGATGGTGCATGTATGAAAAATATTTTAAGACTGGTGTGTGCATGATCGTTACAACTTTACAAAATGAATTCAACATAGATTAACTGTCCTACTGTATGCTCAAAATATATGGATGTTATCTTTTCGAATGAGAATGACCCATGCATGAGTGATATGTGTTTATGGAAATAGGAAGCAAAAGGTTACAAGATACGTACAATGCTTTATGAAAGGTGGTAAAGGACTGTGGTTGTTCGAATGAGATACAAGAAGGAAACAGTGAGCTCGAAAGGCTTATACGCTTTGAATCCAAATACTTTTGCTTTCCAACACTTCGACAGAAAGTTACTTATGCTATTTAAGGAATGTTGTGATTGTGATAGAAGATGATAGGTGTGTAGGGAGATGTAAGAGATCGAATGACTAGTTTTTATAGGCAAAATATCTCACCTTTTCATTGACTAGTTGACTAATCATTGAAGACACTGTAACTATGGGACACTTGTATAATGTTATCCTAGATTGAGTGTAGAATGTGTGTGGGTAGCTGGGAGTTTGGATTCTAGTTATTGGAAGTTTTCTTTATTCGGTTTTCCTCACATGTTAGCACAAGCTTGAGTTACCTAGCTACAAGTCGTGGTTCTAGTTTATTTTGCATTTGGAGTATCACATTTAGTTAGTAATATAGCTAGTAGGTTGTAGGAATTATTGGAGTATGATAAAATTTTGTGTCGATGTCTTTAGTGATATGTTTGTGTCGAGATTGGGACAACAAAACGAGTTTCGTTATCGTGCTATTACTTGATATCTCTAGCTGGGTTTTTGCATCATAGTAGTTAGTTAGGTGGTGCATTTGAATGTGTAAAAATATGTAAATGCCATATTCGATATTTAAGGTTTGCATGTGGGTTTTTGAAAGGGGCAGTATCGATCGGTTTAAAGAAGGAAAACAAAGGAAAGAAAAGAAATAAAAGGGTGTGGTGATTGGGCTTTAGAAAGAAAGCAAGGAAAAGAAAATAGTTAAAGTGGGTGTATTGGTTGGATTGTGATGTTCGATGGGTTGGGTAGAGTTGTTGGGCCGATGATGTTGAGGTCCGGTTGGTTTTAGTTAAGATAGAATTAGGATTAGTGTTGTAATTAAATTTTGGTTAAGTATGTTTGGTGATATTAATTTTTACTAAGCGTAGTGTAATGAATAGGTGAGTATGATCACTTGTCGTTGATCATGAAAATGTGTTGTTGCGTCGGAAATATTATCTCGTGTTTCGGTGTGTATAATATAAATATATATATGAATGCATCGTGCTATAAGTAACAATAATAGAAAAGTTTAAATTTTTCCGGCAAAAAGGGCTTTATTAATTGACAATACAAGGTTATCACTAATCATAAAGATTAACTACAAGGGTTTTTCGTAGGATCTTACAAATTTCAACTATTAATACACATATGTTTCAAAAGGAAACTGTTAATACATCATCGAAAACAAGATTGACGCGGGACGCTTTAAACCCGGCGGGTTGACCCGGTTTAATTTGACCTATTTTTTCGACCCAACCAGTCGGGTTGACCCGTTTCTCGACCGGAACGGTTCAACCGGTTGAACCACCCGGGTCAAACAGGGTTTCAAAACATTATGTTTAATCCCCAAATCCTCAAACTTTTATTATTTTTCGTTTAATTTTTTTATCACTAAAATTATTTTACGCTATAAAATCTCGTTGCTATGCACAAGTACTCGTCTAGTAATAGAAATATACAAATGCCTTTCTTTTTATGTCAAACGAGTGTGTAAGCCAATTGAGCTACACTTCTGAGTTTTGGCTTCCAGGTTGTTGCAACCAATTGAGAGTGCATACAAAGTCTCAAAACAACAACTTTGAATATCTAACAAGCAAACCTAATTGCATCTGAATTAACCTACGGGTTAAAAATAAGAGAAATGCTAGAACCACTCACAAAATTCACATAAAAAATTCACCCACTGACGTGTTAGCGTGTGATTGGTTTAATAAGAGAGAGAAGAGAGAAACAGCCAGAAAATGCACCAATCACCCGCTAACACGTCAGCGAGGGAATTTTTTGTATGAATTTTGTAAGTGAATCTAGCATTGCTCTAAAAATAAATATGGCATAGCATTTTAGCTCCATTGGTTTTCCTTGAAAATCAAGATATCTCATATGCTCGTTTAGTTACTTCATGACAATTACACCAAGCGTTTATAAATGTCAAAATCTGAATCTATGGCATGTAGCTTGACTTATAAAGAGCTGATACGACTTGTCTAGTTCGTGTTGGAAAATGGGTTTTGCAAAATGAATTTTTACAAATTTTGGATACTATTTAATATATTTATATGTTATATATGTTTATATTTCTTGGTAGCTTTGCGTTCTCCTTGAAGAGAGCTTCGCAACGAGCTAAAGTATATCTAAAATGGAGTTAATATGAATGAGATATCGTGTCTCAAAGTGAGGCACGTGAAACACAAAATATGGAAAAATGTTGCATCCCACATCGCCCAAAACATGAAGTGAAATCTTGTTTATAAGGAAATCTTGGTATTGGCTATCAAATTCTTTTAGTTAGGTTTTACTCCCACACCTACGTGCGCACGCACAGGGGGGGTGCAGATTTTGGGATTCCTGGGCCAAAATGAGTTTGAAGCTTCTGAACTCATGCGAGCCCGCGCGACTTGCGGACACGAATGCAGCTCCGAAACCTCGCATACGTGCATATTGTTGTGTAAATATTATATATGCATATCGGTTTATTTTTGGCTGATATCTTGTCTTGGTATAAACGACTCCTCATTCAGTTTGATACACAGGAAAAACGCAACTCCATAGTTACCGATTTCCAGCAATCCTTCGATCAGAAACACGCAACCTTTTCCGTGAACTTTCAGGCAAGTTTGTCACGTCCGGCTGTACATCAGCTTTAGCAGTTGTACCCTGGGAAACAGACGACGAATCTGTTTTAAGGGAATCGTGTTAAACACGAGCCTCGTGCCTTGACCGACCTTTACTGCTTTCGTTTAATTTTCGTTGAATAGTGTATGTCTTCTGCTTCTACTCCTTGCTGTCTGTTATTTAATTTTCTGTTATTTACATTCTGTTATTTATTGTAATATGATATAATTAATAAAAGTGTACACCGTTTCCTACAGTCTTAAAACAGATTCTTTTTAACAGAATTAAAATACTTTTCATATAATCGGATTAATTATTAATTAACAGATTTCATATACAAATTGTTTTCTGTCGAAACCAGGATTGAGCTACACTTCTAAGTTTTGGCTTCGAGGTTGTTGCAACCAATTGAGAGTGCATACAAAGTCTCAAAACAACAACTTTGAATATCTAACTAGCAAACCTAATTGCATCTGAATTAACCTACGGGTTAAAAATAAGAGAAATGCTAGAACCACTCACAAAATTCATATAAAAAATTCACCCGCTGACGTGTCAGCGTGTGATTGGTTTAATAAGAGAGAAGAGAGAAACTGCCAGAAAATGTACCGATCACCCGCTGAC
This sequence comes from Artemisia tridentata subsp. tridentata, assembly GCA_021014915.2. Lineage (NCBI taxonomy): Eukaryota > Viridiplantae > Streptophyta > Magnoliopsida > Asterales > Asteraceae > Artemisia > Artemisia tridentata. The sequence goes on from CP139504.1 coordinate 17,884,034, forward strand.
ACGTCAGCGAGTGAGAGAAGAGAGAAACTGCCAGAAAATGTACCGATCACCCGCTGACACGTCAGCGGGTGAATTTTTTGTGTGAATTTTGTGAGTGGATCTAGCATTGCTCTAAAAATAAATATGGCATAGCATTTTAGCTCGATTGGTTTTCCTTGAAAATCAAGATATCTCATATGGTCGTTTAGTTACTTCATGACAATTACACCAAGCGTTTATAAATGTCAAAATCTGAATCTTTGGCATGTAGCTTGACTTATAAAGAGCTGATACGACTTGTCTAGTTCGTGTTGGAAAATGGGTTTTGCAAAATGAGTTTTTGCAAATTTTGGATACTATTTAATATATTTATATGTTATATATTTTTATATTTCTTGGTAGCTTTGCGTTCTCCTTGAAGAGAGCTTCGCAACGAGCTAAAGTATATCTAAAATGGAGTTAATATGAATGAGATATCGTGTCTCAAAGTGAGGCACGTGAAACACAAAATATGAAAAAAATGTTGCATCCCACATCGCCCAAAACATGAAGTGAAATCTTGTTTATAAGGAAATCTTGGTATTGGCTATCAAATTCTTTTAGTTAGGTTTTACTCCCACACCTACGTGCGCACGCACAGGGGGGTGCAGATTTTGGGATTCCTGGGCCAAAATGAGTTTGAAGCTTCTGAACTCATGCGAGCCCGCGCGACTTGCGGACACGAATGCAGCTCCGAAACCTCGCATACGTGCATATTGTTGTGTAAATATTAAATATGCATATCGGTTTATTTTTGGCTGATATCTTGTCTTGGTATAAACGACTCCTCATTCAGTTTGATACACAGGAAAAACGCAACTCCATAGTTACCGATTTCCAGCAATCCTTCGATCAGAAACACGCAACCTTTTCCGTGAACTTTCAGGCAAGTTTGTCACGTCCGGCTGTACATCAGCTTTAGCAGTTGTACCCTGGGAAACAGACGACGAATCTGTTTTAAGGGAATCGTGTTAAACACGAGCCTCGTGCCTTGACCGACCTTTACTGCTTTCGTTTAATTTTCGTTGAATAGTGTATGTCTTCTGCTTCTACTCCTTGCTGTCTGTTATTTAATTTTATGTTATTTACATTCTGTTATTTATTGTAATATGATTTAATTAATAAAAGTGTACACCGTTTCCTACAGTCTTAAAACAGATTCTGTTTAACAGAATTAAAATACTTTTCATATAATCGGATTAATTATTAATTAACAGATTTCATATACAAATTGTTTTCTGTCGAAACCAGGATTGAGCTACACTTCTAAGTTTTGGCTTCGAGGTTGTTGCAACCAATTGAGAGTGCATACAAAGTCTCAAAACAACAACTTTAAATATCTAACTAGCAAACCTAATTGCATCTGAATTAACCTACGGGTTAAAAATAAGAGAAATGCTAGAACCACTCACAAAATTCATATAAAAAATTCACCCGCTGACGTGTCAGCGTGTGATTGGTTTAATAAGAGAGAAGAGAGAAACTGCCAGAAAATGTACCGATCACCCGCTGACGTGTCAGCGAGAGATTGGTTTAATAAGAGAGAAGAGAGAAACTGCCAGAAAATGCACCAATCACCCGCTAACACGCCAGCGAAGGAATTTTTTGTATGAATTTTGTGAATGAATCTAACATTGCTCTAAAAAATAAATATGGCATAGCATTTTAGCTCCATTGGTTTTCCTTGAAAATCAAGATATCTCATATGCTCGTTTAGTTACTTCATGACAATTACACCAAGCGTTTATAAATGACAAAATCTGAATCTTTGGCATGTAGCTTGACTTATAAAGAGCTGATACGACTTGTCTAGTTCGAACAAGTAACTAATGATATACAAGTAGCGTATATTTCAAATTTTCAAACCGAGGCTGTAATAAACTATGTATTCTTCAGTACTAGCTGACAATTTATATTTCAAATAATCTTATCCTTCAATGCCTTCCAAATCACAATATATACTTAAAAAATACTAATACAAGATAACTTTAAGGTTTTGTCCAAAGGTCATTGATATTTCTTTTTTCTAGAAAATTATATAGATATATATCGATTGGGTTGTTGTTCTTGTTGATGTTATAATTGTTTTATCTTGTTTTGCCTAAACTTGAGGAATATTGATTGATAAACCAAGAGAAAATCCAACTTGTCAATAGAAAAATAGTTGATTAGGGACAGCTTAACTTGAAATGCTCCAAAGGTTTGCAAATACCATATTATAAATGAAGTCCAACAAAATCGTCTGACCATCAGGGACGGACCCACATGGATGCCGGGTGTGGCACGGGCCACACCCAATTCCGGGTCACGTAGTGTAATTTTTTTTCGAAATGTGTCATTTTTTGGTATGTGTAACCCCCGATTTTGTGCTATTTTCTTTGTAGTGCAACTTTAACTTGACTAAAAAAAATTTATGGTGCGATTTTTATTAATATGATAAAAAAAATAAATTTGTGCAACACCCTCCCGAAAATTCTAGGTCCGTCCCTGCTGACCATGACTAGTGATGGTCATCTTCACCTTATCAGGATTATGAATTTTATATAGACAAAAAAAAGTAGTGTTGAGCACAAGTCAAAGCACTAAAAGTAAAGAAATGAATATGAATGGTGATGTCGTGTAAGATATAGATATGTGATGATCAGAAACAAAGTTTTGGCCTGAGGCCAAGCCGGTGTTCGTGAATCAAGCGATCAAACACAAGAGTGAGAGTCAAGGCACAATATCAGACACTCCACGGCATTTGGTCACAATCATTAACTAAGGCAAGTCGAAGCACAAGAATATGGTACACCGCCTTAGTCGCTACCACTGACCAAACACAAGGAGGATCTTGTACTATGCTTGGTCACCATGAGGGGCGGAGATAAAGGGGGGTCTGGGGGGTCACGTGACCCCCCGGCGAAAAAAATTGTAGTGTAAATTTTTGAAAATTTTCGGCTATTTTTGTAATTTGCCCCTCCAACGGACCAATTTTTAGTGTAGTTTCTAAAAATTATCATATTTTGCCCCCTCGATAATAAAGTTCTGGCTCCGCCCCTGCTTGGTCACCATGAGGCTATTAGATTATTAAGTTTGGTTACTGAAACCCAATTGTAAGATCATTTAAGAGTAGAACCATGTTGTTTACAGTATATCCTAAGTCATGGTTTTATTGTATGTAGACATGTAACCATGCTTATTTAACAATAATTATAAACACGGCGAAAAAATACAATACCCTTCATAATCTTTCATAGACATAGATGATGCCAAGTAGATGCACCAAGTCGATTATATGGGTGTGTTTGATGCAATCAGTGGAGTTAGAGCTTATAGCATATAATTAAAAACTTTTTATTTCACAAATTCGTGTGACAACCAAACTCTTCATGTCATTGCAACCAAAGTCAAGATTTATTAATAATTCGAGCGGGGAAATCCGCGCGATGCTGCGGGATTTCAAAAAAAAAAAAAAAGAAAAAAAAAAAAAAGTACTGTTGCAGCGGGTTGTTCAGATATTTGTTTTTTGTTGGTTTTGTAGGTTAACAATTATTTTGTATTTTTACTTTTTAAATTAATTTTTTTACAAAAATTAATTTTAAAGTTTTTTGATTTTTTTTTTTTGAAAATATTTTTTCAAATATTTTTTTTATTTTTTTATTTTTTCGGAATTATTAAAAAAAAAAAAAAAAAAACAAAAACACACATTTACTGTAGCATGAACAGTAAACACTGTTCATGCTACTGTTCATTTTTGCAATGCAACAGTGTTGGTGTGAGTGTTGTGTGAGGCCTAAAATTTTGGGTTTTAGTATATATATATATAATTCGTTTTGCTTAGATGATGATGATAATAAAGTTAACTACAATAATATACTTTGGAAGTATATCACATTCTTTGATAGGATATTCTTTACTGTTTGATTAAAAAAGTAACATGTGACAAATAGATAAGAGTCTTATTTTCAAAACTAGTTTCATGCTTTTTTGGCCAATTAATTTATACTTAACTTAAATATGTATCATATATCGTAATTTCATATTTCGTCAACATGTTTTAAAGTCATTATAATGCACTAAAAACGTTGCATTTTGAAGAAATATAAAAATTTAATGTTCAGACCAGGCGTAATAAGGCCTTCAAGACAAAGTTTTGGGGCACTCAAGACGTGTCCTCCTTGTTACGGAGGTGTGGGTAAGACGTGTTGTACATGATAAATTTGCAAGACTCAGTCGATGTCAAGACCGAGTTGTATAGCGTGTATTTTGGTAATAAAATTGGTTGTCTTATTACGATAAGTTAGTTTGTGTTGAAGTTGATTGTAGAAAGAAAAATTGATTTAATGAAAATAATAAATACGACTTATTATATTTATAGTTCGATAAATATGAATTTATCCTTTTGCTAATTGGATAACTTAAAAAAAAAAACATGTGTGAAATGAAAAATATTATAGGTGTCAATTTGTGCCTAAATGAAAAAAAGTGGGCTAATTTTGGCTATTTTGTAAAAGATTTGATCATATTTAGCCCTCTTCTTTTTTTTAAATGGACATATTTAGCCAATTGAAAAGTTAAATAGGCACTAACGGTCACATATTTCTCTCAATTGTAAAACATTATGATCGTTTTTTATTTAATTTTTTAAATATAAAAGAGTTATTAGATTTACGTCATTTTGAGTCTTTTATAAAACGATTTGTATAACATGTGACCATTTATCCGTACCCGTTTAGCTCGCGGGCTCGCCCATTTTGCCACCTCTACAAAATATGATTGGCAAGAACCACAGAAGCAAAGGAAAGCACGACTTATCTTATGTTATTTGTTCCACACATTAACAGTCAACCGACCACTTCCGTGATCAAAACAAAATCCCCTTCTATAAAAAAAAACACGGACACAAACACACATGCAATCATCAAAAACACTGATAGATAGTAATAACTATTAATTCCGTTGTTGTTGTTGTTGTTATCGTGGAGTCATAATGACTCGACGATGCTCTCATTGCAGCAACAACGGCCACAACTCACGCACGTGTCCAACAAACAGTACCAGTGGTGGTGGTGGTGTGAAGCTATTTGGTGTCCGGTTAACAGAAGGTGGTGGTTCCATAATGAAAAAGAGTGCTAGTATGGGCAATTTATCTGCTCTTTATCACCCCTCGTCTTCTTCATCTTCTCCGGTGGCTGTTTCACCTAATAACGGTGGTTCTCCGGCGAGTAGTGATCGGATTGATGGTGGTGGTGGTTATCTTTCTGACGATCCTAAACGCCGTGCTGTTGCTGTTGATCGAAAAAAAGGTCATTTTTTTTTTTTTTTTACTTTATAAATTTATTATACTAGATGATTACCCGCACATAGCGGCGTGGACGGAACTAGGGGTCCCGGGGTACCTATGGATTTTTTTTGAAAAAAACATCAATTTTTCCAAAATGCATCTTAAATGCACTCGGTTATATTTGGTCGAGGTCGGACGGACAGTAACATTTATTTGTGTGCGCAATTATTATTTTTATGTATGTATTGTGTAAAGCAGGTGAGAGTGAAAAAAGTTAGGAGTTTAAATTGTAATTAAATATTTAAATATTTAAGAGATTGCATTGCCTTTTATAAGTAGGGTAACACTTTTAAGCAAATGTGTTTTCTCTTTATACGTACTCCGTAGTATATAGATGTGATGGGATGATATTTGATGGGATGATATTTGAGGTTTCAAGAGTTTGACGTGACGACTTTGCACCTTATTTATTTATGTTTAATTATGTGAATATGTATTTTATATTATCTTAGGTTTGTCCCCATATGAATCGGATAAAAGTGTTGTGGTCCTTTTTGAGTGGATGACGACTTTGCCTTTAATTATCCCCTTTAGCTCGGAAAAAGCATATTTGGCCAGCATTATAGAATGCGTGTTGTGTACTTAATAAGCCGCTATTTAGATGTGAAGAATTCCAGACGGACAGATGATTAACTAGTGTATATGATATTGTGATTCTTACAGGGTTGGATAGTTTAGGTGTACAAGAGTGGGGGATATTAACAGTTTTTTCTTAGTCTTAGACAGCAACCGGGTGAGGTTTGTTTGGGGAATGTAGAGATATCTTTATGATAGTTATTAGTAAGTTTACTGTACCATAGAAACTCATAAGTAAAAGATGGCCAGTTAGTTTGTGAAAACGTTAGGGTCACAGATTAAACAGAAAACCTAAAGATTGCTAAGATGACAGTATGTTGAGCTTTTCACGACCAAAACTGTTTTCCTTGGGAAAGAATAACTAACAATTAGAATGAATATCGAGGTTGATACGGCATGTCTATAGGTGGTCCATCATGGTAGTCTGACTGCTTTCTGTGAAACCTTTGAACTTAAATGGAACTTTACAGTCACACAAGATTACACAAATTTCTCACCGTTTCAGTAACTTTGCTAATATCGTAGGACTAACAGCCTCACTAATTTCTCCATAGCGCTATAATGATGATCAGGAATAACAGAATATATCCCACCTAACTTTTTGTCTGGGCATATTTGCAACTTCATTTATTTCCTCAACAACATTATGCTATTTGAAATTTCATGAGCTTTCTGTTATCCTCAGTCACCTTCCAAGGTTTTTCTGTAAACCTCATACTTTGGTTTGACAATTTGACTTGTGTTACAAAGGAATACATTACTGGTTATAGGCTTGTACTATGCCATGGTATCCTACTTTGTATACTTCGGGCATTACTAAACCTTAGAATTAGTGTAACCTTACCGTAACAGGGAAAGACTACATTTGCTTGTGCTTGTTACTATGTTATGAATATATTACATAAGCTTAATCATAGTTACATATGTTATACGAACTTGTTTCGTCGTAAGAACACACTACGTCACCCCCACCAGATCATGTATTTTCCTGATATATAAGTATCATTGTCAAACTCTTTTTATCAGCGACTTGGATCCAGAGAAGCGCCTTCATTGTTGACTTCCATGACAGAGCCAAATCTGTTGAAAAATACTTCAGACTCACCTGTACACCATGCTGAATATACCAATCCCCTTCCATTTTATATTGCAGAAGCTATATTCCTCAATCTATCACAGATGTTATCGGTATCTTCTCACTATGTGCACACAAATTAACATCAAATACCCTGTCAAGTCACATCATAGTTATCTTCCAAAGGCTTATAAACTCTATACAACAATAGCAAATTATATGCTGAATGTTGACTTGTTTTAGTCGTTTAGTGCTTTCCTAATGTCCGTCCCCATAATCTTACTTGCTAATCTTCAGCTAGCATCAGCTGTAACACATCCTTGTCATATTTTCTTTTTCGTCCAATTGTTCCACCACCTTGTTTTGAGCAGTTAAACTTCATGTTATGCAGATGTGCCACCTTATGCAATCTCCATATGACTTCCTAATCTAAATGCATGACACCATGAACTCGTCTTATGTGGACAAAGCCAACAAGCTGGATTTTTACCAGTACTAATAGGTTTACTAGACAAGAGTCAGGCTTTTGAAAGAGTTTTGTGTATTTATTCCTTAAACAGGAATTTTGGCTTAATAAACTTTGACACAAGATTTTGAATAGTACACTAAATAATTGCATTATTGCAGGTACTCCCTGGACAGAGGAGGAACATCGACTGTTCCTACTTGGTCTCCAGAAGTTAGGCAAAGGAGACTGGCGTGGAATTGCACGCAATTACGTCTTATCCAGAACTCCTACTCAGGTTGCCAGCCATGCCCAAAAATATTTCATAAGGCAATGCAATTCCACCAGAAGAAAAAGGCGTTCTAGCCTTTTTGACATGGCTCCAGATACGGTTTGTTTTTTTTTTTTCTTTCTTCTTCTGTAATTGGGTACAAGTTTTATATTGTTTCATATGCATAAGAATTACGCGTGTGTCTCAGGTGGAAGAATCACCAGAGGATCAATTCATGCCCCCTCCAGCTGCAGGTGCAGATCATCCTGACAACGACCCATGTTCATTAAAACTATCTTTAAATCTCGATTCTGATCAATCCATGGAGGCCGCTGCTCCAACTGAAACATTGGAACAAGACATCAAAGAAGAAACATCAATGACTGTAAAAAGTGATCAGCTTCCACCAATAATGCCTGCATTTTATCCAGCTTACGTACCCATTCCATTCCCAGTGTGGCCATCAACCATGACCCCACTCGAAGAACCAACTAATAATACCAATACGGGACCAGATGGGTCTTACCATCGGGTCCTGAAACCAATCCCAATCCTCTCAAAAGAACCAGTGAATTTAGATGAGCTAGTTGGAAAGTCGTCACAGTTAAGCCTAAAAGACACTGACCAACACTACATTGAGCCCTCATCTCTGTCCTTGAAATTAATGACTGAACCCTCAAGGCAGTCGGCTTTTCATGTTAGCACTCCGGTGGTTGGTAGCTCGGCTAAAGATAAGGGGGCTGGTAATGGTTTCCTAGCAATTTGATGTGCTGTGGTTCCTTTCAAACTTTGCCATGCAAGGTATTGACTGGGATGTGATGTTAGATTAGTATGTTTTGTTTTTTCAAATATATTTAATTCTTTTAACTGTATGTAAACTGTCTGATAGGGAAAATAATATCTAGGTGCTGTTTGTCAATAATAATGTGTGTTTTTTGTAATATAGAAAGTGTTTAATTGATGTTAAGTTTGCTAACAATATGAAAAATGTACTTGGCATACTATTTCCTTTTGGAAACTTAAAATGAGATGAAGATTAACGAAGTTAAAATTGTACAAGTAGTTAAATACAGTAATAAGCTTTGAAATTTGAATAACTTTCAAAAACTATGTATTGTTGAAAGGGCCAAACTTAGATGTTATATTGGGCTCCTTTTATTGGGCTGTCTTATGTGTACAAAGTGTTCATTAGACTATGGTCAAGTCTTATGTGTACAAAGAGGTCATGTTACTTTTGTGGTGAAAGAAAAATTATTTTTTAACAAAACAAAGGTCAAACAATAGATTGCTTATTTATTTCCTCCACTCACATAAATCACACATTAACTTTCATGTTCAAAATCCATTTTTCAAGTATTCTAGTGTTATTGTGCATTTTGTATTTTTTAATCTTTTTTTTTTTTTTTTTTTTTTTTTGTTTTTTTTTTTTTTTTTTTTTTTTCCTCAAAAGAAAAATATTTTAATAACCAAAATATAAAGATTGCATCGTTTACTAGTAGATTGGTTTTGGACATACCCAACACTACAATCAAACACAAATTAAATTAGAAAACATACACTCTAAATATACATCATAGAACCATACTACTATTCTCTTCAAATTCTTCATAAGAGCATCCTTTGTAAACATTTTTAAAGTACGAAGTAATAGTTATACACGTTTATTAAGTTGCTAACATCCGACTCTTCTATCATAATCATATCCGGCTAACTCCGGTTCTACTAACATAATCATACCTGACTAACTCCGATTCTACTAACATAATCATACCCGGCTAACTTTGGTTCTACTAACATAATCATATCCGACTATCATCCGGTTTGTAAACATAATCATACTCGGCTATTACCCGGTTCATAAACATATTCGTACCCGGCTATTTTCCATTTCATTAACATATTCGTACTTGGCTATTACCCGTTTCATAAAAAAAATCGTACCCGGCTATTATCCGGTTCCCGTATCATATCTTACCCAGTTACTATCTGGTTCATAATCATAATCATGCCACATCGAGTGTATTACTTATGCACTAATCATAAACATACATAGCATAAATTACACTACTAAACTTGTTATGCTATTAGTTACTCACCTTATAAATTCCGGTTAGGCGTTCCTCTTGCTTACCTCGACCACCTAAGCATATAACAATCATATATACACTATTAAAAATCACTTTTCAACTATTACACATAAGCTTCATCTTGAACTACTAAGTTTAACCTCTTTAAAATCTTACGGCAAACACTCCATTTACAACTATCAATTAATCACATCCATATACCCATTTCATGAATTATACTAATTCCTTCATATTTGTTAGTTTATAAAATCCGGGAACCAGAATGCCGAACTTGAGCTATGTAGAAAACGTGACACACACACCCTCGTACACGACGAATGGTAAACTGTCACACGTATAATGCTGTCAAACGATTCTTTATTGAGAATTAGAAAAGTTACACGGTATAGGCAATGAAGGGGGAATGACCAACTTATAACCGACCCCAACAAGGAGTGGTATTGGGCTGAAAACCATGCCACACTAAGCTAAAAAATATGGCCAATATTACTTCCAAGGCAAGTAATATCATCCCAGTATAGCACCGAAACGGGAACGGCAAAGGGATACGGGAACGGGAAACGGCAAAAATCAAAAATTCAAGATACGGGAACGGCATAGATACGGCAATAAAAAATATTAAAAAATTAAAAATATATTAAAGAAACTTCAAAATAGATATATGTTAATGTAAATTGTAAATTCTAAAAGTACTACATGTTCCAAAGGTAATTAATTATAAATATAAGCTTGTTTTTTATAAATGGAGAATTGGAGACAGGTTGTACCACACTCGGCCATATAAATATGTGTAGTTTACAAGACAAATATATAAAAAAGTTTATAAGCATAGTTTATAAGCCATTCAATTCTAACTTGCATGAACAACAATACTTGCATGAGGTAATAATACAAGACAAATTAGGGGGTTGGCAATGGGATACCACACTGCAATCCATACCACACTCCTCAACCAATCTCCTTATGACACCTCATTTTCTTACTTTTTCATACCACACTTCCTTATTTTATTGGCAATGGGGTACCACACTTCAATCCATACCACACTACAATAAAAAATAAATAATAAAATATGATGCCCCACATTCTTATTAAATGATTGGTTATAATTAAAAGATGATGCTCCACATTCTCATACCATGCACTAGAAACATTACCGCACGAAGTATACCATTCTCATACCATGCCCCATACCGCTACCTTGGCGGCGGTGTTGAGGTGTGGTATAGGGTGATACCCGTATGCTATCTAGCTCCACTGCCAACCCCCTTACAAATATATAGAAACGTTCCAACTTGCGGAGTATATATCATTAGATTAAAATAATAGTTGCAAACTTGCAAACAAAAGAAGAAACTTGCAAATTACTCCGTACAAATATATACAAAGCAAATGACAAGTGCGGAGTATATCATTAGATTAAAATAAGAGTTGCAACTTGCAAACGAAAAAAGAAAATTCTTCTTTGACTTAAAATGGAGCCTTCCAAGTTCCAACACGTGTATTTTAAAATACACATGGAAGGCACACAGCCACACAATTCTTGCTATCTCGCCCACAGGTTAGTTGAACTCCATATAAATTCTTGCTTAAAGCTACCCAGAGTCTGTAATACACATGAAAACGGAAACACATACGATCTGTTCAACTACAAAGATACGGCTTGGATGCTTCGTTGAAATCCTGATACGGTCAGGATCCTTCATAAGAAACGTTTCGCAAACCCAGGAAATTCCATGGAAACGTTTCGCCGGCGTTTCGAACCTGTATCCGCTCCCACCCCGTTCCCAAACGGGAACGCCACCCAAAATGGAGTTTCAGTGCATTAGTGGTAATATCATCCCAATATGGCCACGACTTAAGCTAAACAATTAACCCCCTAAGCTAGATTATATTACAACTAGCTACCTCTAACTATCATCACTAATATCTAACAATTTTTTTTTTTTTTTTTTTTTTTTTTTTTTTTTTTTTTTTTTTTTTTTTTTTTTGGTAAAGGGGAGTAATCCTGCACCCTGGTAAATAGATTAACCAAAAAAGTTTAAGTACAAATGAAATATGGCTGAAGTACCATATTAACCTCAAGCTAAAGAACTTGATAACCACCTAACTCTAGTGCTTAAGACATGCCAAAAGCACTTACAAAACTAGAAACAAAAAAAAAATGCATATAGAAAAAGAACTGAAAAACAGCTAGCCAGCAGAAAACGTGCGAGATGAACTTGCCCCAGTATTAGCAAAAAGATTTGCCGATTCATCAAATACATTTACCACAAGATCTTCACCATCTTCATCATCCATCACCAATGCAGCATACGGATTAGATGTAGTAACATTAACTTCCTTAGAAGCATTACCAGTAGACTTCAACTGAGACGACGATGTAGATGCGTTACCCATAGTAGGAGCTCCCTTCTTAGGTTCACTAGGAGCTGCCTTAGGAACAAATTTGAACTGTTTAACCGTAGTACCAACAGATTGATTCCCATTAGTAGCCTTGGCTTTACCCTTCTTCTTTTTTTTACCCACCTTTTGAAAACCATCAGTATCCAACTCCACAGTATGAGTAGCAACATGAGAAGTAGAAACAGTAGAAGGACTAACCACCTGTGTAGGAGGCCTCACCACCTGTTTAGGACATTGATCATGGGAATGACCAAATATTTTGCATAAATTGCACCTGGGGGGCCTCCATTCATACTCAACACGTATAGTCTCTTTATTAAAACCCTCCCCAGTGAGAGAGGGGAAACCAATAGTCACAGCCTCCACAAGATCAGATTCAGACTTAACCTCAATAAGACATCTAGCAAAACTACTTCTACCCCACGAATCCTTACACATAGAGCTAGTGTAAGAATCAAGCATTACAAGCTTACCAATGAAAGCAGCAATCAAATTAATACCATCATCTTCAAAGACTTGAAGAGGGACATCATGCAATTTAACCTATACCGGTATGCTAGTCAATTCTTCCTTACGCAAACAAGTATCCATAGACCATTTCTTGAGAATTATAGGAGACTTACGTATCATCCAAGGACCTTCTTCCAAAACAGCTTCTAAACCAACCAAAGTATCAAATTTGAAGAAAAAGAATCCTTTGGAATTCATCACGATCCTTGTAAGACCATGTTTTGCCCAGTTACTCCTAGCATAGTATTCAACAACAGGAAACGTCATCCTTTTTCCAATAAAATAGCCATATAAAGTATGTTCCAATCGAGAACTAACCTTTTCAACCACTTTACGAGGAATAGAGATGTTAACACCTTCAAATACAGGTTCAGGGTTAGGAGACTCATGAGGCGATGTAGGGATCGATGGTTGAGCAATAACATCAGCCAAATCTTGTAATATATCCATTACCCTTACCCGAACTTCCCTATCCAAAGTAGACCACAATGGATACTTACCCTCTTCAAGCCCCTTAACGAACTTGTCAATGTATTCATGATTACCAAGAGTAACTCCAAACAAATCATGAATATACTCAATACCCGTGAGGTCCATGGCCTGACCAGCATCCTTTGAACCAGAAGCATTCGCACCCTTGTAGACATTCTTATTAGACAAAAACCCATTTTCCATCTCTCAACAACCCACAACCACAATCAGTAAACACAATAATCACACAACAGTAGCTAGCAAACTCATGCAAAACCTGTAAAACCCTAAAATCTCAAACATGTGATATTCCTAAATTGCCCCTCTAATTTGAATTTTTGCATACGAACACAACTAAATTAACTAACCATTTAAATTTGAGAAAATGCAAAGCAACAAAAAAATCTATAACCTAAGTATATATATAAAATCGACATATATGATATTCTAATAAATGATATCACCACAGCTAGGCCAAAATTTATAAATATGGGTACACAAATTCAGTTTAGAGAAAGGTCTAAATACATGGACTTTTAAAATAAAGATTTAGGCAATGGAAACCCCATTTTACTCGGCCTAAAAATCAGCCCATTCACCCTTGAAATTCTCTCACCCAACCGAATTTTATACCATTAGTAGCACACACATAAACCCTAAACACCTATACAACCATTCGGCCGCCCCATTCTTTTCTTTCTTTTCTTCCTGATTCGATCCATAAAGCAAGCAAAGGAGTGTTTTGATCGTGGTAAATTCTGATTCGAGAAGGGCTTTGGATCGTGGGTTGTGTTGCCTGTTCGAGGGTCGATCCGTGTAGTGTTCTTGGCGTTCTTGATCTTGTTCTTCGATTTGATCTCCAAGGGTAACAACTTATCATCTTGTTTTTATTTTCCACCATTTTGATTCTTTATCTAACGAATAACATGTCACCATAAAAGCTTAAATGAATCGGCCACAATATTGTGCACATAAAATCATAAGGATCGTCACATAAAATCATAAGATGTGTCACATGAAATAATGAATTAGGGTTAGGGTTTTGGATGGAATTTTCGTGGGTAATCATTGTGGGATATTAAGAACATGTTTAATGATGTTAAATATAAGTCTTATGAACAATTATGGGTCGATTGGGGTTAAAGGAGTTAGGGTTTGGTGGTGATTTTATGAGTTACAAGCTGTCCAGAAAATTGGGTCGAATTGATTAGGGTAGATCTTGATGATACGAGCGTATTTTTGAGTGATTCTTGAGTCTAAAATCAAGTTCTGGAAAAGAGCTTTCTGAATATGTAAGCCTTATAATTTTTGGAGGTCGGGAAGATGTCTTTTCTGATTTTACAAGTTCAAGTGTCAAAACTGAATTCGGGATTCTGAAAATCAGTCCACTTTGCCGATTTTTCATTTTCAAAACATGAGGAGTTGGGTCATGAAACTTTCCAGTATTTAACTTCTATATGCCTAGTAATGTAATGAATTTTTGGGGATTTTTCCTGGATGTATTGGTGGATCATCCAAGTGGATACATTCTGGGTACTACAGCAGATACGTTTTCTGGGTAGTCTGAGTTGGAGTATTTTTCGTGTGGGGTTAAATTAACTAATAAATTCTGGAAAAATTCGTGTGGGTTCTAAAGGCACTGAGGTATCTGTGAGAATTTTATGGATTTTATTTTTGAGTTCTGATGTGGTAGAAAAATTCGTAGAGTGGTGACCTGTTTATGGGTAAAAGCTGATAACATGACTAAAAAGCTAAATAAGTGTTTAACTTAATCAAAAAGGGTAAAATTGATCTTAAGCTTTAATCCATACGTTAATTTGATATTCAAGAAGTAACTAAGATACTTAAATGCTTTTCATAACTCAAATTAATACGGGACATGATTATAATAAACTAAACAACGACCATTTGTAAACCCTAATTAGAATGAAAGTAACCCTAAGATACTATATATGGAAACATACTTAAAATGGAAACTTACTAAAATGGAAGGTTACTATAATTAGAAAGTTACTAAAAATGGAAAATTACTTAAAATGGTTAAACTACTTAAAGAGGAAACTTACTATTTTTGGAAAGTTACTATTTTTGGAAAGCTGCTATAAAAAGGAAAGTTACTAAAAATGGAAAGCCGACTAAAATAAGTAATCTGATTTAAATAAGATATTAATAATAAGACGATCATGTATTCGTGTAGATTCGCTGAAGAAGGAGTTTGATTCCAATCTTTATGTTTCTGTTAAGTTTGCACTTGCGGTCTAAGATGTAAGATCCTACAAAAATCCGTCATGGTAATCTTTGTTAATTAATAATAACCTCGACTTCCCGTCTAACAAAACCCATTTTTACAGGGAAATTTAAATTTTTCCCGATATCTTATATTCACCACAACTCAACTTCGCAACAAGTAACAAATATCGGCACTAGTTCTTGACGCACTTTACGAAACATATTTACACTTTGCATTAAAACCAACTACAAACCAAACTGGACTTTAAATGTAATTGGCCCAACACTACCCGAACCCACACGTTCTTAGCCCAAAGCCCATGCAACCTTTTCTTGTTGTGAATTCATAACTAGTTCGATCAGTCAACACCCTCCAAAAACACTCCTCATACGTTCAAATACTAATAGCGACCTACCCATATTTTTGGTACCATATTATTCACAAACCACTAAACTATATTTAGGCCAAATTACAAATTCAAATGTCAAGTTTTAATAAGGTTTCGAAGGACGGATTGTTGGTCCCAAAAACTACTCATACATATAAACAAAAATCTCCGAACTCGACTATTGTGAAATACCGATCATTCCTATGAGATTCCTAAGATTTTTCTCAACCTTTATCCACACATGAAACTAAATAGAATGACAGAAAAATCTATAGGTCTCACTAGCTTAACTTGTTAAACTAATACAAATAAAACATGTATGAATCTCTACACAAACCCAACAGCAAGAGACAAACTACACCAAACTCTCCAAGATATTTTAGTAAACCATGCCACCTCTCCATCAAAGAACAGTAGACACAAATGATTGAAGTCTCCTAGTCAATAAGGAAACGTGTATACATTCTCTACTATAAACTATCACCCTTTACCACACACAACACAACATTTATTCCATCTTTCTTTCGCCCTCACTGATCCCCCTAAATGTCCAGTAACCATGTTTCAACCCAGGAAAAGCTCAAGTAAGGAAAAACACTTTAAAAATGTAACTCGAACCTAGTAGTAAATTATTACTTCGCCCTTGTAATTTCAGTCGAACCCAATGCCTGTTACCACCACTCACTCTCGTTTCCTCTACATATTTCTCATGACCTATTATGAGAAAAGACCTCCCCAAATAATCAGAACCACTCACCTCCCTCGGCTGTAAAGTGATTCGAAGGAAATGGGTTAACCTACAGCAACGTGTAGGTTAACTATGGAGAAGTTGAATCACCCTTGTGTATAGCTCCTCTCTACGTAACCCCTACCCACCTCAAGAAGGTGTAGTAAGTGCCTCGTAACCTTCCTTGTTTTAGTATATCACGTAAAATTTTACATCACACATACATGTTCTTTAGTTCACTCGAACAAGTGTATATTACATATTTATTTTACACAGACAATAAGTGCATGAAGAACTCAAGAGGTAATGAACCTCCACTGAGGAAAAATTTAGATATCATCATATAAATTACATGCATGATAAAATAACATTCCATGCATCATTTCATATTACACGCAAACGTATAAATAATCACTATATAGTTACATATATATCTTACGTGTACGTCATTTTATGTAACCCACAAGGATACGACTTGCCTCCACTGTGGAAGACTTAGAGGTCGTCACTCACACCTCACACACCACACTCACATTTAAAGATTCATATTATGCACCATTCGAAAGTACGTGAAACTCTAGATCTCACGTTAAGACTTAAACTGGAAAAACACAAATATATTTCAAGGGTTTGTACACAGAAAAACAACCCAAGTCGCCTACTAACTCACACCTTAAATCGCGATTCAAACAAATAATAACATTCCATTTTTATACAACCTCAACGACCCTACAACAAGCTACATGTTCGCATTTTAAGTTCACCCTTATAAGTTCATTAGGGCGGTCGAAATTATTCCAAAACTACATCAGTATCACTTGTTCAAGGATTCATAAAATTTTAGAAGTTAAGTAAACTCCGGTTGGGCTAAAATCCAAGCCCAATGAGCACATGCGTATCAGCTGTCCAATAAGCCCATATGAAACATTTTTAGAATCACAAAAATAATCCAATGACAGGCCCAAAACAATTTTACATGCCCTCGCCTTTAAAATATTAAATGGGCTCGAGTTAAGTTCGTTAATTGGCCCATTGATATGAAAATAAGCTCTTTTTCAGAATAAGCACTTAGAATAAGTTAAAATGAACTTAATAAAGTTATAGAAATTTTCAGAATATTTTTCCCGTTATTTTTATGCAAAAAGGACTAAAAATGTAACGCGGTTTAACTGGAGGGACTAATACTGCCAACTGTAAAAACTATGGACTGAAACTGTTAAAACAGGTTATAAAGGACTTAAATTGACATACCGTTGGACTTCAAGCCTTATATGGACATATGGACAAATTTTGGACTATTATGGACTTTGGACTTAACCGAGGACTAACGACGTAACGCGATCACAGTTAGACTAATAAGGATGAAGTCTGAAAAGAACAAGGATCTATTTAATTTCACTTGCCATTCTTAGTTTATTTTCCATTTTGCACCCTTCACTTCCTATGCATTTTCATTTTAAGTTATGCATTATTATAGTTTCGTTATTAGAAATATTAGTGACATCACTTTGCATATCATCTTCGCATGTTTTGATAAAGTAATATTTTGGGTCGACTGAGATAAGAATCAAGATAATATTATAGATATATCATAATTTTTTTAACTTGAGGCATTTTAAGCATATCACACACTCACATCACCGATCAAATCGTTATACGATTTATTCTTTCCACATTCGTTATTAGTAGAAAATTAGGCTCTTAGACTTCACTTATACTCAGGTCTTGTATTGAAGAAGTTTTCGTGATCGTTTACTTGATCTTATAATTTCATCTTGCCGGATACGCTCCAGGTGAGTCGTGGCCCCTACTTTTCACACTTGTTTTTAATAACACTATTGGGGGAGATACATGCTTTAACTGTTTTATATTATTTGAAAACTCTCATGAATTACTCAAAACTATCAACTATGCTTTACCTATTTGAATTATACTTGAAAGGAAAACATGCTCAATATATGTGCAAATTGTCTGTTTAGCTTAAACACGGAACTTGAAACATAACATCTCTGAACTACTTGATGTAACATGATACTGAGGCTTACTGTATGCATTCATGTGACAAATGAATGAACTGTTACTTATTATAATATTTCTATATTCCACTGGAAATAATTGCCAAGATCAGAATACGTGTATTTTATGAATCTTGAGACCTATATTGCCTAAGCACACTTTATTGCCAAAAAGTCCCTTTATCATGAGCCATTAATCACTGCGGTGAGCGCGAATATAGCAACAGCTTCGAAACCTGTTGGAGGACTGACAACCTATCCCACTAATACTGTGACGGAATGCTTAATCGCTAGTCGTATTAGTCGCGATGCGCTATATTTGAGAAAAATAGGAAGTGGCAAATCACCTATTACACGAGGGCATAAACTTTCGTCATTAATTTGGTGAACACTCCGTTTTACGGTACTCTGTTAACGTTTTGCGTGTCATGAGGCTTAGGGCAATATAACTTTATGAATATATGAATGTTTCATATATATCCTAGGATACAGCTGTATTTAGAAGACCACCACTTTACACTGATAGACTTCAGATTCTAGATTATCATTCCCACTATATGATATGATTGTAAATCTTGTACTTGAACTTTAACTGTTACCATATGTGACTTAAATAAGAATTCTGCAAGGCAACCCAAAATGCTTGGTATGTCATTACATTAAAAGCTGACTCAACATCCCATTTCGAGCATATAACAACGTAGCTCAACTTCATTTAAAATATGAAACTTCTGATTTTGAAGATCATACATTATTCACTTGTGGATTTTATACAACGCAACTCTTTATTTATTTCATGAAGAACTATTATCGTTATACACCTTTCAAAGAGAAATATTTTCTATCAAACTCCACGAACTCACCAATCATTGTGTTGACATTTTAAGCATGTTTATCTCAGGTAATTAACGGAGCAGGACAAGACACGGAGCGGGCATCTTTTACTCTGATAACTTAAAAGGTGTAAAATCAAATATGTCATTCTTTAAAAATTATCACATCTTTTTATGGGATTTTCAAACCAAATATTTCACTTTGTATCAAGGATATTATTTTGAATGACATATAACTTTCAAAACGCCCTTTCGGGCCGTTTCCTGGAATTTTAACTTCGATCCTCACCGTAACACCCTAATTACTTTTCCGCTGCCACAAACCAAATTAGGGGGTGTTACAGTTTGGTATCAGAGCCTATGGTTATAGAGAATCAAACGTTTTAAAACATCGAACTATAACCACATTTTCATAATAAATGATTTTACACCTTATCATCTTATGCCTTCCGTGTCTGCAGACTGCCGTGCTCAATACATTATCTATTAAGATTGTTTTGTATTAATCTTTACATGCTTGATGTTTAATCTTCACACATTACACACTATATTATTTCACACTCAACGTTATATATATACTCACCAACTATTTCAAGTACCGTACCAACCACCTTTAATTATCATACTCGTATCTTTATAGATACGTGCGAAACAAATCTTTATATACCTCCGAAAAATCAGTGCAGGAATTATTTTGTGGACTAGTACGAATATTAAATCAGAAATTTTTAAGCAGGATGGGTTGCAATGTCTTTATTTGAATAATTGAGATGCCTCTTATCTAAATAAAGAAATTGTAAGGCGCCGAACCATAAATTTATATTTCCTTATTTACATTGTTTGGGACGCCTCTCTATGTAAATGACGAATTATAAATAAGTGGGCTTATTTATATCTGTAAAGGGCACTAGTATGAAACCGATAACCATAAAAATTCATCAAATACACAACATAACTCTCATTAGAACCCCTAAATAGTGATATATAGTGTTAGTATATGAATTCAAAGCAACACTCCTATCGTAATACTGTCTCTTACTATTCTAGCCACTTGCAATAACTATTTTTCACACCAAGACAAACAAGATCTTCCACACCCTAAAAGCCGGAATTCAACAACTTTCTCTACATACGCCGAATCTTCATTCAAATATCCCTATGTGAAAACCTGTTATCGACAAAACTCTTTGTTTAACAAATAGGTTGCCCGCACAGATTTCTGTAAAATACCTAAATCTAGCAGAGTAATGAGTCCTTTTCCAAGTTGTGTTCATAGCATAAACATCCAAACACCATATTATTCAAATAAACTTGACGGAAATACTTAAATATTACAAACGATACTGGATTAAAACAGCACATAAACCTAAACCTAAACTTCAAAGGTAGTCAGGATGATTCCAAGTCTGAGAATTGTTGGAATCATAGCCGTCATCATAAGGATCAAAGCTCGCCAACTTCTCTTCCTCCCATTGAGCTTCCAACCTGCTCAGCTCCCAATCCATGGCAGGGGTCCAACCACCATCACCAACTGCCACATTTTCCTCGAAACTTGGCTGGAAATGATCCAGATGAGGCAAATGTTGTTGTTGCACAACCACCCTCGGTGTGGATGAACTTGATGCACCTTGTTGTAGTTGTGGTTGTTGTTGATGTTGTAGTGGTAGTGGATTTTGTTGTTGTTGTTGTTGTTGATGTTCAACCCTAGCAGCTTCAACGTTCTCTTCCAAACTCCAACGAACCTTGTTAGAAATCTGGTCATCTATTTGATGAACACAAGACCACAGCGATTCGATGACAGCAGCATCCTTACAAGATTCATCATACAGAAACTTGTCAATCACATGCTTCCTACCATCCGAAATGTCTGTGCACTTAGCATAGTTTTCCCTAAGTCGTCGTTTCAATTGTTTTGTAGCCTCCAACTGCAAAATGACCTTCACAATAGCATTTTGATGATCCACGTCACTACCCTCCGTTTCTGCTTTAATGTACAGTTGAATTTGTTCAGCGGTATGTGGTAGCTTACAAGCCATTGAATTGTGTGTGTATAGGTAATCCAACCATGCCAATGGTATTTATAAGGTTTGAAAAATATCTTTCAATTAAGAAATATAATCGTTTGTATTCAAACGGTAAAACTTTCAAAATCTATGTCTAGTAAAAATAGCAACTAGCTCTGAGATACGTGGTAAATAAAATATTTACTTTGGTTTTCGCAATTCAACGCAAGAGGCAGGAACAAATCGCGTTAAACACGCCCCACTATGATTTAAAAATCCTGAACACGCCACATACAAGTAACACTTTTCATACGATTTGACTACACATCCTCTAGGAAATAGTGAACCTCCTAACGTCCTCTCGAAACTCTTAAGCATTATACGAGATTTCGATAATCTCGAAACTATCTAGTAACCAAATACGCCATGGAACATGTGTTCAACAATCGCCAAATTAAAATTATCCTTGAAACATTTATCCTCGACCCATTGCTAACAACAATCCAACGCACCCTTGTTTATCATTAATACTCGAACTCAACTTAAGAACTTGAGATTTATTCATACCCGTTTACTTTGGATCATTCACTTAACAACACACCAATATTTTCATACGTCTCAATTTGGCACTTACCAATAAATCGTACATAACAAATCTTTTCCAATACTCGAGCATGTGACAATCAAAGCCCAGCCCGACTGTCATGTTCTCAAATGACTTCAACAAAAATCATATATTGCCTAAATACTTTGTTTAATTTAAGTTCCCAACAACCTCAGCAAACTCAAACGAAACCCTGTCTAGTTATTGGGCCATATTTCATTTTGTGAACTCAACTACAATCAAAACAAACCAATTTTCGTGTTTCTCGTTGCCCCCAACAACGGTTAACAACCCTAAGAAACAAATGAAATTTTTTTTTTACTACAACACATCCCATCTTATAACATATTAATTTCCCCATACGTAACTAACAACTTGGATACTTTGAAAAAAAAAAAAAAAAAAATTCAAACCGCTACCACCGTAAGACACGGTTTATTATATATAAAGCAAACTAATTTTTGGGTTACCACTTAAGACTTTATCTAACGAGTATTTCTTTACAAAAACTAAAGTTCAACAACTATTTTTACATTCAACAAGTTCTTATCCGAAATCATCATTGTTAAAATCTATTATTACAAACTCCTTGTTTGACGAATAGTTTACCCCATAAATTTGTGATTTTCAAAAATTATGAATCATGTTTATTTTTCAAACCACAATAGAATAACAATTTTCATTCCAAAAACATAATCTCGAAACAAAATAACTCATTCATACACCTCACTTTTAGCCAACCTCAGTCCGATCTACACTCATTATCCATTACTCACTGCTCTATTATATAAAAATCGAGAACAATACGAAACTAGAAACTATGAGAATTCACAACAATCTATGGAAAACACAAATAACATAAACTTTATTTGAAACCACGAAAATTAATACATAGCGAAATGATTAACATCGGAAGTGCTAACAGTACAATAAACACAATGTAAGGCATACAATCTTCAATCGGTTGACCCACCATAGAAGCAACGACCCCCACCAATCCAACAATAGCAAGAGCCACCATAGGATGAAGCACTTTAATCATTCTGCGTCATAAACATAACAAAATATGAAAAGTTATGCCGAGAATTATAACAAAACATAAACAAGATTTTATCTCACAGTCATTAAAGGTTACATCGACACACAACAAAACTACATTCTAACCACACTAGCCCGAGATCCTCACCCCAAAATCTTGTCCACGTTAATCGCTAAAACCGTGAGAGGAACGCTGAACACCAAGGATGCGACGTAATAGTCGGAGTTTTCATCAGGGAAGAAAGCTAAATATATGGCGACAAGGACAATGTATACGGTGGCTGCAATGATGACGATCGACGGCATGGTGAAATCTTTCGGAGGAGATGAAGATAAATGAAAGGGATGGAGCAGAAAAGTGAAAAAGGGAAAGCGAGTGGATAGAGTTTAAATAGGAAATCTAAGTGGAGAAAGTACCCGTCATTTTACTATTCACGATCATTAAAATTTCAAATCACTACCACTAAAAATCCTCTAGTCTCAACCATTGAAACCCTAAACATTAAGTGCTAAATACTTCCCACTCTCGGCCGTTACTTTCACT
Organism: Artemisia tridentata subsp. tridentata; assembly: GCA_021014915.2. Classification (NCBI taxonomy): domain Eukaryota; kingdom Viridiplantae; phylum Streptophyta; class Magnoliopsida; order Asterales; family Asteraceae; genus Artemisia; species Artemisia tridentata. The sequence goes on from CP139504.1 coordinate 17,907,601, forward strand.
ATTCGTAGCCCATAAATTAAATTATAAATCAAACATTCGAATTTATTCAGTTTAGTATTAATAAATCTAGTTGAAATCTCGCATCTGGTTAGTCAAATAACAAAATCTTTCGACAACATCTTCCATAAACTCTCACCTCAGAACACCACATTTTTCAATACCTATCACGGACTGAACTTCGGGACGAAGTTCAAAATTGAGGGGTAGATACTGTAAGATCCTACAAAAATCCGTCATGGTAATCTTTGTTAATTAATAATAACCTCGACTTCCCGTCTAACAAAGCCCATTTTTACAGGGAAATTTAAATTTTTCCCGATATCTTATATTCACCACAACTCAACTTCGCAACAAGTAACAAATATCGGCACTAGTTCTTGATGCACTTTACGAAACATATTTACACTTTGCATTAAAACCAACTACAAACCAAACTGGACTTTAAATGTAATTGGCCCAACACTACCCGAACCCACACGTTCTTAGCCCAAAGCCCATGCAACCTTTTCTTGTTGTGAATTCATAACTAGTTCGATCAGTCAACACCCTCCAAAAACACTCCTCATACGTTCAAATACTAATAGCGACCTACCCATATTTTTGGTACCATATTATTCACAAACCACTAAACTATATTTAGGCCAAATTACAAATTCAAATGTCAAGTTTTAATAAGGTTTCGAAGGACGGATTGTTGGTCACAAAAACTACTCATACATATAAACAAAAATCTCCGAACTCGACTATTGTGAAATACCGATCATTCCTATGAGATTCCTAAGATTTTTCTCAACCTTTATCCACACATGAAACTAAATAGAATGACAGAAAAATCTATAGGTCTCACTAGCTTAACTTGTTAAACTAATACAAATAAAACATGTATGAATCTCTACACAAACCCAACAGCACGAGACAAACTACACCAAACTCTCCAAGATATTTTAGTAAACCATGCCACCTCTCCATCAAAGAACAGTAGACACAAATGATTGAAGTCTCCTAGTCAATAAGGAAACGTGTATACATTCTCTACTATAAACTATCACCCTTTACCACACACAACACAACATTTATTCCATCTTTCTTTCGCCCTCACTGATCCCCCTAAATGTCCAGTAACCATGTTTCAACCCAGGAAAAGCTCAAGTAAGGAAAAACACTTTAAAAATGTAACTCGAACCTAGTAGTAAATTATTACTTCGCCCTTGTAATTTCAGTCGAACCCAATGCCTGTTACCACCACTCACTCTCGTTTCCTCTACATATTTCTCATGACCTATTATCAGAAAAGACCTCCCCAAATAATCAGAACCACTCACCTCCCTCGGCTGTAAAGTGATTCGAAGGAAATGGGTTAACCTACAGCAACGTGTAGGTTAACTATGGAGAAGTTGAATCACCCTTGTGTATAGCTCCTCTCTACGTAACCCCTACCCACCTCAAGAAGGTGTAGTAAGTGCCTCGTAACCTTCCTTGTTTTAGTATATCACGTAAAATTTTACATCACACATACATGTTCTTTAGTTCACTCGAACAAGTGTATATTACATATTTATTTTACACAGACAATAAGTGCATGAAGAACTCAAGAGGTAATGAACCTCCACTGAGGAAAAATTTAGATATCATCATATAAATTACATGCATGATAAAATAACATTCCATGCATCATTTCATATTACACGCAAACGTATAAATAATCACTATATAGTTACATATATATCTTACGTGTACGTCATTTTATGTAACCCACAAGGATACGACTTGCCTCCACTGTGGAAGACTTAGAGGTCGTCACTCACACCTCACACACCACACTCACATTTAAAGATTCATATTATGCACCATTCGAAAGTACGTGAAACTCTAGATCTCACGTTAAGACTTAAACTGGAAAAACACAAATATATTTCAAGGGTTTGTACACAGAAAAACAACCCAAGTCGCCTACTAACTCACACCTTAAATCGCGATTCAAACAAATAATAACATTCCATTTTTATACAACCTCAACGACCCTACAACAAGCTATATGTTCGCATTTTAAGTTCACCCTTATAAGTTCATTAGGGCGGTCGAAATTATTCCAAAACTACATCAGTATCACTTGTTCAAGGATTCATAAAATTTTAGAAGTTAAGTAAACTCCGGTTGGGCTAAAATCCAAGCCCAATGAGCACATGCGTATCAGCTGTCCAATAAGCCCATATGAAACATTTTTAGAATCACAAAAATAATCCAATGACAGGCCCAAAACAATTTTACATGCCCTCGCCTTTAAAATATTAAATAGGCTCGAGTTAAGTTCGTTAATTGGCCCATTGATATGAAAATAAGCTCTTTTTCAGAATAAGCACTTAGAATAAGTTAAAATGAACTTAATAAAGTTATAGAAATTTTCAGAATATTTTTCTCGTTATTTTTATGCAAAAAGGACTAAAAATGTTACGCGGTTTAACTGGAGGGACTAATACTGCCAACTGTAAAAACTATGGACTGAAACTGTTAAAACAGGTTATAAAGGACTTAAATTGACATACCGTTGGACTTCAAGCCTTATATGGACATATGGACAAATTTTGGACTATTATGGACTTTGGACTTAACCGAGGACTAACGACGTAACGCGATCACAGTTAGACTAATAAGGATGAAGTCTGAAAAGAACAAGGATCTATTTAATTTCACTTGCCATTCTTAGTTTATTTTCCATTTTGCACCCTTCACTTCCTATGCATTTTTATTTTAAGTTATGCATTATTATAGTTTCGTTATTAGAAATATTAGTGACATCACTTTGCATATCATCTTCGCATGTTTTGATAAAGTAATATTTTGGGTCGACTGAGATAAGAATCAAGATAATATTATAGATATATCATAATTTTTTTAACTTGAGGCATTTTAAGCATATCACACACTCACATCACCGATCAAATCGTTATACGATTTATTCTTTCCACATTCGTTATTAGTAGAAAATTAGGCTCTTAGACTTCACTTATACTCAGGTCTCGTATTGAAGAAGTTTTCGTGATCGTTTACTTGATCTTATAATTTCATCTTGCCGGATACGCTCCAGGTGAGTCGTGGCCCCTACTTTTCACACTTGTTTTTAATAACACTATTGGGGGAGATACATGCTTTAACTGTTTTATATTATTTGAAAACTCTCATGAATTACTCAAAACTATCAACTATGCTTTACCTATTTGAATTATACTTGAAAGGAAAACATGCTCAATATATGTGCAAATTGTCTGTTTAGCTTAAACACGGAACTTGAAACATAACATCTCTGAACTACTTGATGTAACATGATACTGAGGCTTACTGTATGCATTCATGTGACAAATGAATGAACTGTTACTTATTATAATATTTCTATATTCCACTGGAAATAATTGCCAAGATCAGAATACGTGTATTTTATGAATCTTGAGACCTATATTGCCTAAGCACACTTTATTGCCAAAAAGTCCCTTTATCATGAGCCATTAATCACTGCGGTAAGCGCGAATATAGCAACAGCTTCGAAACCTGTTGGAGGACTGACAACCTATCCCACTAATACTGTGACGGAATGCTTAATTGCTAGTCGTATTAGTCGCGATGCGCTATATTTGAGAAAAATAGGAAGTGGCAAATCACCTATTACACGAGGGCATAAACTTTCGTCATTAATTTGGTGAACACTCCGTTTTACAGTACTCTGTTAACGTTTTGCGTGTCATGAGGCTTAGGGCAATATAACTTTATGAATATATGAATGTTTCATATATATCCTAGGATACAGCTGTATTTAGAAGACCACCACTTTACACTGATAGACTTCAGATTCTAGATTATCATTCCCACTATATGATATGATTGTAAATCTTGTACTTGAACTTTAACTGTTACTATATGTGACTTAAATAAGAATTCTGCAAGGCAACCCAAAATGCTTGGTATGTCATTACATTAAAAGCTGACTCAACATCCCATTTCGAGCATATAACAACGTAGCTCAACTTCATTTAAAATATGAAACTTCTGATTTTGAAGATCATACATTATTCACTTGTGGATTTTATACAACGCAACTCTTTATTTATTTCATGAAGAACTATTATCATTATACACCTTTCAAAGAGAAATATTTTCTATCAAACTCCACGAACTCACCAACCATTGTGTTGACATTTTAAGCATGTTTATCTCAGGTAATTAACAGAGCAGGACAAGACACGGAGCGGGCATCTTTTACTCTGATAACTTAAAAGGTGTAAAATCAAATATGTCATTCTTTAAAAATTATCACATCTTTTTATGGGATTTTCAAACCAAATATTTCACTTTGTATCAAGGATATTATTTTGAATGACATATAACTTTCAAAACGCCCTTTCGGGCCGTTTCCTGGAATTTTAACTTCGATCCTCACCGTAACACCCTAATTACTTTTTTGCTGCCACAAACCAAATTAGGGGGTGTTACAGTTTGGTATCAGAGCCTATGGTTATAGAGAATCAAACGTTTTAAAACATCGAACTATAACCACATTTTCATAATAAATGATTTTACACCTTATCATCTTATGCCTTCCGTGTCTGCAGACTGCCGTGCTCAATACATTATCTATTAAGATTGTTTTGTATTAATCTTTACATGCTTGATGTTTAATCTTCACACATTACACACTATATTATTTCACACTCAACGTTATATATATACTCACCAACTATTTCAAGTACCGTACCAACCACCTTTAATTATCATACTCGTATCTTTATAGATACGTGCGAAACAAATCTTTATATACCTCCGGAAAATCAGCGCAGGAATTATTTTGTGGACTAGTACGAATATTAAATCAGAAATTTTTAAGCAGGATGGGTTGCAATGTCTTTATTTGAATAATTGAGATGCCTCTTATCTAAATAAAGAAATTGTAAGGCGCCGAACCATAAATTTATATTTCCTTATTTACATTGTTTGGGACGCCTCTCTATATAAATGACGAATTATAAATAAGTGGGCTTATTTATATCTGTAAAGGGCACTAGTATGAAACCGATAACCATAAAAATTCATCAAATACACAACATAACTCTCATTAGAACCCCTAAATAGTGATATATAGTGTTAGTATATGAATTCAAAGCAACACTCCTATCGTAATACTGTCTCTTACTATTCTAGCCACTTGCAATAACTATTTTTCACACCAAGACAAACAAGATCTTCCACACCCTAAAAGCCGGAATTCAGCAACTTTCTCTACATACGCCGAATCTTCATTCAAATATCCCTATGTGAAAACCTGTTATCGACAAAACTCTTTCTTTAACAAATAGGTTGCCCGCACAGATTTTTGTAAAATACCTAAATCTAGCAGAGTAATGAGTCCTTTTCCAAGTTGTGTTCATAGCATAAACATCCAAACACCATATTATTCAAATAAACTTGACGGAAATACTTAAATATTACAAACGATACTGGATTAAAACAGCACATAAACCTAAACCTAAACTTCAAAGGTAGTCCGGATGATTCCAAGTCTGAGAATTGTTGGAATCGTAGCCGTCATCATAAGGATCAAAGCTCGCCAACTTCTCTTCCTCCCATTGAGCTTCCAACCTGCTCAGCTCCCAATCCATGGCAGGGGTCCAACCACCATCACCAACTGCCACATTTTCCTCGAAACTTGGCTGGAAATGATCCAGATGAGGCAAATGTTGTTGTTGCACAACCACCCTCGGTGTGGATGAACTTGATGCACCTTGTTGTAGTTGTGGTTGTTGTTGATGTTGTAGTGGTAGTGGATTTTGTTGTTGTTGTTGTTGTTGTTGTTGTTGATGTTCAACCCTAGCAGCTTCAACGTTCTCTTCCAAACTCCAACGAACCTTGTTAGAAATCTGGTCATCTATTTGATGAACACAAGACCACAGCGATTCGATGACAGCAGCATCCTTACAAGATTCATCATACAAAAACTTGTCAATCACATGCTTCCTACCATCCGAAATGTCTGTGCACTTAGCATAGTTTTCCCTAAGTCGTCGTTTCAATTGTTTTGTAGCCTCCAACTGCAAAATGACCTTCACAATAGCATTTTGATGATCCACGTCACTACCCTCCGTTTATGCTTTAATGTACAGTTGAATTTGTTCAGCGGTATGTGGTAGCTTACAAGCCATTGAATTGTGTGTGTATAGGTAATCCAACCATGCCAATGGTATTTATAAGGTTTGAAAAATATCTTTCAATTAAGAAATATAATCGTTTGTATTCAAACGGTAAAACTTTCAAAATCTATGTCTAGTAAAAATAGCAACTAGCTCTGAGATACGTGGTAAATAAAATATTTACTTTGGTTTTCGCAATTCAACGCAAGAGGCAGGAACAAATCGCGTTAAACACGCCCCACTATGATTTAAAAATCCTGAACACGCCACATACAAGTAACACTTTTCATACGATTTGACTACACATCCTCTAGGAAATAGTGAACCTCCTAACGTCCTCTCGAAACCCTTAAGCATTATACGAGATTTCGATAATCTCGAAACTATCTAGTAACCAAATACGCCATGGAACATGTGTTCAACAATCGCCAAATTAAAATTATCCTTGAAACATTTATCCTCGACCCATTGCTAACAACAATCCAACGCACCCTTGTTTATCATTAATACTCGAACTCAACTTAAGAACTTGAGATTTATTCATACCCGTTTACTTTGGATCATTCACTTAACAACACACCAATATTTTCATACGTCTCAATTAGGCACTTACCAATAAATCGTACATAACAAATCTTTTCCAATACTCGAGCATGTGACAATCAAAGCCCAGCCCGACTGTCATGTTCTCAAATGACTTCAACAAAAATCATATATTGCCTAAATACTTTGTTTAATTTAAGTTCCCAACAACCTCAGCAAACTCAAACGAAACCCTGTCTAGTTATTGGGCCATATTTCATTTTGTGAACTCAACTACAATCAAAACAAACCAATTTTCGTGTTGCCTCCAACAACGATTAACAACCCTAAGAAACAAATGAAATTTTTTTTTTTACTACAACACATCCCATCTTATAACATATTAATTTCCCCATACGTAACTAACAACTTGGATACTTTGAAAAAAAAAAAAAAAAAAAAAAAAAAAAAATTCAAACCGCTACCACCGTAAGACACGGTTTATTATATATAAAGCAAACTAATTTTTGGGTTACCACTTAAGACTTTATCTAACGAGTATTTCTTTACAAAAACTAAAGTTCAACAACTATTTTTACATTCAACAAGTTCTTATCCGAAATCATCATTGTTAAAATCTATTATTACAAACTCCTTGTTTGACGAATAGTTTACCCCATAAATTTGTGATTTTCAAAAATTATGAATCATGTTTATTTTTCAAACCACAATAGAATAACAATTTTCATTCCAAAAACATAATCTCGAAACAAAATAACTCATTCATACACCTCACTTTTAGCCAACCTCAGTCCGATCTACACTCATTATCCATTACTCACTGCTCTATTATATAAAAATCGAGAACAATACGAAGCTAGAAACTATGAGAATTCACAACAATCTATGGAAAACACAAATAACATAAACTTTATTTGAAACCACGAAAATTAATACATAGCGAAATGATTAACATCGAAAGTGCTAACAGTACAATAAACACAATGTAAGGCATACAATCTTCAATCGGTTGACCCACCATAGAAGCAACGACCCCCACCAATCCAACAATAGCAAGAGCCACCATAGGATGAAGCACTTTAATTATTCTGCGTCATAAACATAACAAAATATGAAAAGTTATGCCGAGAATTATAACAAAACATAAACAAGATTTTATCTCACAGTCATTAAAGGTTACATCGACACACAACAAAACTACATTCTAACCACACTAGCCCGAGATCCTCACCCCAAAATCTTGTCCACTTTAATCGCTAAAACCGTGAGAGGAACGCTGAACACCAAGGATGCGACGTAATAGTCGGAGTTTTCATCAGGGAAGAAAGCTAAATATATGGCGACAAGGACAATGTATACGGTGGCTACAATGATGACGATCGACGGCATGGTGAAATTTTTCGGAGGAGATGAAGATAAATGAAAGGGATGGAGCAGAAAAGTGAAAAAGGGAAAGCGAGTGGATAGAGTTTAAATAGGAAATCTAAGTGGAGAAAGTACCCGTCATTTTACTATTCACGATCATTAAAATTTCAAATCACTACCACTAAAAATCCTCTAGTCTCAACCATTGAAACCCTAAACATTAAGTGCTAAATACTTCCTACTCTCGGCCGTTACTTTCACTATTCGTAGCCCATAAATTAAATTATAAATCAAACATTCGAATTTATTTAGTTTAGTATTAATAAATCTAGTTGAAATCTCGCCTCTGGTTAGTCAAATAACAAAATCTTTCGACAACATCTTCCATAAACTCTCACCTCAGTACATCACACTTTTCAATACTTATCACGGACTGAACTTCGGGACGAAGTTCAAAATTGAGGGGTAGATACTGTAAGATCCTACAAAAATCCGTCATGGTAATCTTTGTTAATTAATAATAACCTCGACTTCCCGTCTAACAAAGCCCATTTTTACGGGGAAATTTAAATTTTTCCCGATATCTTATATTCACCACAACTCAACTTCGCAACAAGTAACAAATATCGGCACTAGTTCTTGACGCACTTTACGAAACATATTTACACTTTGCATTAAAACCAACTACAAACCAAACTGGACTTTAAATGTAATTGGCCCAACACTACCCGAACCCACACGTTCTTAGCCCAAAGCCCATGCAACCTTTTCTTGTTGTGAATTCATAACTAGTTCGATCAGTCAACACCCTCCAAAAACACTCCTCATACGTTCAAATACTAATAGCGACCTACCCATATTTTTGGTACCATATTATTCACAAACCACTAAACTATATTTAGGCCAAATTACAAATTCAAATGTCAAGTTTTAATAAGGTTTCGAAGGACGGATTGTTGGTCCCAAAAACTACTCATACATATAAACAAAAATCTCCGAACTCGACTATTGTGAAATACCGATCATTCCTATGAGATTCCTAAGATTTTTCTCAACCTTTATCCACACATGAAACTAAATAGAATGACAGAAAAATCTATAGGTCTCACTAGCTTAACTTGTTAAACTAATACAAATAAAACATGTATGAATCTCTACACAAACCCAACAGCAAGAGACAAACTACACCAAACTCTCCAAGATATTTTAGTAAACCATGCCACCTCTCCATCAAAGAACAGTAGACACAAATGATTGAAGTCTCCTAGTCAATAAGGAAACGTGTATACATTCTCTACTATAAACTATCACCCTTTACCACACACAACACAACATTTATTCCATCTTTCTTTCGCCCTCACTGATCCCCCTAAATGTCCAGTAACCATGTTTCAACCCAGGAAAAGCTCAAGTAAGGAAAAACACTTTAAAAATGTAACTCGAACCTAGTAGTAAATTATTACTTCGCCCTTGTAATTTCAGTCGAACCCAATGCCTGTTACCACCACTCACTCTCGTTTCCTCTACATATTTCTCATGACCTATTATCAGAAAAGACCTCCCCAAATAATCAGAACCACTCACCTCCCTCGGCTGTAAAGTGATTCGAAGGAAATGGGTTAACCTACAGCAACGTGTAGGTTAACTATGGAGAAGTTGAATCACCCTTGTGTATAGCTCCTCTCTACGTAACCCCTACCCACCTCAAGAAGGTGTAGTAAGTGCCTCGTAACCTTCCTTGTTTTAGTATATCACGTAAAATTTTACATCACACATACATGTTCTTTAGTTCACTCGAACAAGTGTATATTACATATTTATTTGACACAGACAATAAGTGCATGAAGAACTCAAGAGGTAATGAACCTCCACTGAGGAAAAATTTAGATATCATCATATAAATTACATGCATGATAAAATAACATTCCATGCATCATTTCATATTACACGCAAACCTATAAATAATCACTATATAGTTACATATATATCTTACGTGTACGTCATTTTATGTAACCCACAAGGATACGACTTGCCTCCACTGTGGAAGACTTAGAGGTCGTCACTCACACCTCACACACCACACTCACATTTAAAGATTCATATTATGCACCATTCGAAAGTACGTGAAACTCTAGATCTCACGTTAAGACTTAAACTGGAAAAACACAAATATATTTCAAGGGTTTGTACACAGAAAAACAACCCAAGTCGCCTACTAACTCACACCTTAAATCGCGATTCAAACAAATAATAACATTCCATTTTTATACAACCTCAACGACCCTACAACAAGCTATATGTTCGCATTTTAAGTTCACCCTTATAAGTTCATTAGGGCGGTCGAAATTATTCCAAAACTACATCAGTATCACTTGTTCAAGGATTCATAAAATTTTAGAAGTTAAGTAAACTCCGGTTGGGCTAAAATCCAAGCCCAATGAGCACATGCGTATCAGCTGTCCAATAAGCCCATATGAAACATTTTTAGAATCACAAAAATAATCCAATGACAGGCCCAAAACAATTTTACATGCCCTCGCCTTTAAAATATTAAATAGGCTCGAGTTAAGTTCGTTAATTGGCCCATTGATATGAAAATAAGCTCTTTTTCAGAATAAGCACTTAGAATAAGTTAAAATGAACTTAATAAAGTTATAGAAATTTTCAGAATATTTTTCTCGTTATTTTTATGCAAAAAGGACTAAAAATGTTACGCGGTTTAACTGGAGGGACTAATACTGCCAACTGTAAAAACTATGGACTGAAACTGTTAAAACAGGTTATAAAGGACTTAAATTGACATACCGTTGGACTTCAAGCCTTATATGGACATATGGACAAATTTTGGACTATTATGGACTTTGGACTTAACCGAGGACTAACGACGTAACGCGATCACAGTTAGACTAATAAGGATGAAGTCTGAAAAGAACAAGGATCTATTTAATTTCACTTGCCATTCTTAGTTTATTTTCCATTTTGCACCCTTCACTTCCTATGCATTTTCATTTTAAGTTATGCATTATTATAGTTTCGTTATTAGAAATATTAGTGACATCACTTTGCATATCATCTTCGCATGTTTTGATAAAGTAATATTTTGGGTCGACTGAGATAAGAATCAAGATAATATTATAGATATATCATAATTTTTTTAACTTGAGGCATTTTAAGCATATCACACACTCACATCACCGATCAAATCGTTATACGATTTATTCTTTCCACATTCGTTATTAGTAGAAAATTAGGCTCTTAGACTTCACTTATACTCAGGTCTCGTATTGAAGAAGTTTTCATGATCGTTTACTTGATCTTATAATTTCATCTTGCCGGATACGCTCCAGGTGAGTCGTGGCCCCTACTTTTCACACTTGTTTTTAATAACACTATTGGGGGAGATACATGCTTTAACTGTTTTATATTATTTGAAAACTCTCATGAATTACTCAAAACTATCAACTATGCTTTACCTATTTGAATTATACTTGAAAGGAAAACATGCTCAATATATGTGCAAATTGTCTGTTTAGCTTAAACACGGAACTTGAAACATAACATCTCTGAACTACTTGATGTAACATGATACTGAGGCTTACTGTATGCATTCATGTGACAAATGAATGAACTGTTACTTATTATAATATTTCTATATTCCACTGGAAATAATTGCCAAGATCAGAATACGTGTATTTTATGAATCTTGAGACCTATATTGCCTAAGCACACTTTATTGCCAAAAAGTCCCTTTATCATGAGCCATTAATCACTGCGGTGAGCGCGAATATAGCAACAGCTTCGAAACCTGTTGGAGGACTGACAACCTATCCCACTAATACTGTGACGGAATGCTTAATCGCTAGTCGTATTAGTCGCGATGCGCTATATTTGAGAAAAATAGGAAGTGGCAAATCACCTATTACACGAGGGCATAAACTTTCGTCATTAATTTGGTGAACACTCCGTTTTACGGTACTCTGTTAACGTTTTGCGTGTCATGAGGCTTAGGGCAATATAACTTTATGAATATATGAATGTTTCATATATATCCTAGGATACAGCTGTATTTAGAAGACCACCACTTTACACTGATAGACTTCAGATTCTAGGTTATCATTCCCACTATATGATATGATTGTAAATCTTGTACTTGAACTTTAACTGTTACCATATGTGACTTAAATAAGAATTCTGCAAGGCAACCCAAAATGCTTGGTATGTCATTACATTAAAAGCTGACTCAACATCCCATTTCGAGCATATAACAACGTAGCTCAACTTCATTTAAAATATGAAACTTCTGATTTTGAAGATCATACATTATTCACTTGTGGATTTTATACAACGCAACTCTTTATTTATTTCATGAAGAACCATTATCATTATACACCTTTCAAAGAGAAATATTTTCTATCAAACTCCACGAACTCACCAACCATTGTGTTGACATTTTAAGCATGTTTATCTCAGGTAATTAACGGAGCAGGACAAGACACGGAGCGGGCATCTTTTACTCTGATAACTTAAAAGGTGTAAAATCAAATATGTCATTCTTTAAAAATTATCACATCTTTTTATGGGATTTTCAAACCAAATATTTCACTTTGTATCAAGGATATTATTTTGAATGACATATAACTTTCAAAACGCCCTTTCGGGCCGTTTCCTGGAATTTTAACTTCGATCCTCACCGTAACACCCTAATTACTTTTCCGCTGCCACAAACCAAATTAGGGGGTGTTACAGTTTGGTATCAGAGCCTATGGTTATAGAGAATCAAACGTTTTAAAACATCGAACTATAACCACATTTTCATAATAAATGATTTTACACCTTATCATCTTATGCCTTCCGTGTCTGCAGACTGCCGTGCTCAATACATTATCTATTAAGATTGTTTTGTATTAATCTTTACATGCTTGATGTTTAATCTTCACACATTACACACTATATTATTTCACACTCAACGTTATATATATACTCACCAACTATTTCAAGTACCGTACCAACCACCTTTAATTATCATACTCGTATCTTTATAGATATGTGCGAAACAAATCTTTATATACCTCCGGAAAATCAGCGCAGGAATTATTTTGTGGACTAGTACGAATATTAAATCAGAAATTTTTAAGCAGGATGGGTTGCAATGTCTTTATTTGAATAATTGAGATGCCTCTTATCTAAATAAAGAAATTGTAAGGCGCCGAACCATAAATTTATATTTCCTTATTTACATTGTTTGGGACGCCTCTCTATGTAAATGACGAATTATAAATAAGTGGGCTTATTTATATCTGTAAAGGGCACTAGTATGAAACCGATAACCATAAAAATTCATCAAATACACAACATAACTCTCATTAGAACCCCTAAATAGTGATATATAGTGTTAGTATATGAATTCAAAGCAACACTCCTATCGTAATACTGTCTCTTACTATTCTAGCCACTTGCAATAACTATTTTTCACACCAAGACAAACAAGATCTTCCACACCCTAAAAGCCGGAATTCAGCAACTTTCTCTACATACGCCGAATCTTCATTCAAATATCCCTATGTGAAAACCTGTTATCGACAAAACTCTTTGTTTAACAAATAGGTTGCCCGCACAGATTTTTGTAAAATACCTAAATCTAGCAGAGTAATGAGTCCTTTTCCAAGTTGTGTTCATAGCATAAACATCCAAACACCATATTATTCAAATAAACTTGACGGAAATACTTAAATATTACAAACGATACTGGATTAAAACAGCACATAAACCTAAACCTAAACTTCAAAGGTAGTCCGGATGATTCCAAGTCTGAGAATTGTTGGAATCATAGCCGTCATCATAAGGATCAAAGCTCGCCAACTTCTCTTCCTCCCATTGAGCTTCCAACCTGCTCAGCTCCCAATCCATGGCAGGGATCCAACCACCATCACCAACTGCCACATTTTCCTCGAAACTTGGCTGGAAATGATCCAGATGAGGCAAATGTTGTTGTTGCACAACCACCCTCGGTGTGGATGAACTTGATGCACCTTGTTGTAGTTGTGGTTGTTGTTGATGTTGTAGTGGTAGTGGATTTTGTTGTTGTTGTTGTTGTTGTTGTTGTTGATGTTCAACCCTAGCAGCTTCAACGTTCTCTTCCAAACTCCAACGAACCTTGTTAGAAATCTGGTCATCTATTTGATGAACACAAGACCACAGCGATTCGATGACAGCAGCATCCTTACAAGATTCATCATATAGAAACTTGTCAATCACATGCTTCCTACCATCCGAAATGTCTGTGCACTTAGCATAGTTTTCCCTAAGTCGTCGTTTCAATTGTTTTGTAGCCTCCAACTGCAAAATGACCTTCACAATAGCATTTTGATGATCCACGTCACTACCCTCCGTTTCTGCTTTAATGTACAGTTGAATTTGTTCAGCGGTATGTGGTAGCTTACAAGCCATTGAATTGTGTGTGTATAGGTAATCCAACCATGCCAATGGTATTTATAAGGTTTGAAAAATATCTTTCAATTAAGAAATATAATCGTTTGTATTCAAACGGTAAAACTTTCAAAATCTATGTCTAGTAAAAATAGCAACTAGCTCTGAGATACGTGGTAAATAAAATATTTACTTTGGTTTTCGCAATTCAACGCAAGAGGCAGGAACAAATCGCGTTAAACACGCCCCACTATGATTTAAAAATCCTGAACACGCCACATACAAGTAACACTTTTCATACGATTTGACTACACATCCTCTAGGAAATAGTGAACCTCCTAACGTCCTCTCGAAACCCTTAAACATTATACGAGATTTCGATAATCTCGAAACTATCTAGTAACCAAATACGCCATGGAACATGTGTTCAACAATCGCCAAATTAAAATTATCCTTGAAACATTTATCCTCGACCCATTGCTAACAACAATCCAACGCACTTTGATTTATTCGCTTGATATGCTTCGTTGGTATGATGATCCATTTGACATTCGTTCATTATGACCCTTGTGATATGATACTTGACATAATTCGTTCGTTACCCTGTGACATGAGTATTCGAATCACTTGATACTTTGAAGGTTCATTTGATATTGTAACTGGATGTGAAAATATTTCTTAACTATATCATGGAAATGTTTTGAGAAAAATTATTTTTTAAACGATGTTATGAGCACGATGCGATACCACTTTTATATGAAATTTTACAACCTTTTATGAAAACTACTTTTAAAGACTACCTTTATGAAAACCATTATTAACAGATTTCTTTAAAGGAACATTTGATAGAAACCTTGGAATTGAACCTTGCTATGAATCATTTGATTTCGAATCTTAGATTTATGAACCTTTGACATTTGGACTTCGATTATGATTCTTGGTGACTTAGACATTTGACCTTGATAGGATAGGCCATTAGAACCCTTTAGTTTGATACCCGAGCCACTATGTTTCCTAGTCATGGGGGTTCCATGGCCGTGTCATTGATGCACCAATGGCATGACTCTAGTGTGGTCTAGTGATGTTCCACACCATCCCTTTTCTGTTATTTATTATGAGCTCAATCATTATATATGTTTGGCCACTAACATCTTTGCAGAGGGCGTATGGATGCATCATAGGTATGTTTTGTGTATGCTATGCTGTGATCTGTTTGATGTCTGATGTTGGGTGCAATCCACATCTTCACATTTTAGGAGCTGATCACTCCAATGGTTACTGAGGACTCCCCTCTTGTTTTCCTTTGGTATTCCGAGGTCACCCCTCCGAATCCAATGGTTACTATGATATGATTTGATTTGTTTGGGCTTGTGGTAGATTACTGGCCTTTCCTTACTTGATATCAAACTATTATACCTTATGCTTTTCCCAATGCACCATACTTTATATGCTCGTACCTTATCTTTTGGTTTCGTATATATATATATCTGTTCACTGGGCTTTTAGGCTCAGCCGCATTTCTTTTCCTGCGGCAAGTTTTAGTAGGAAGCTGGGTTATGAGTGGAGAACACTTTGGACTTAGAAGACTATACTTTGATAGCTATCCTGGATTAGAGATGACTAGAAGTGATTACATTTTTAGACTTAGTATTTATTGTTGTTCTCTTTTGTAACCTTGTATTTCAGAATTTCCCTTTGTAACCTTTGAGATTCATTTGTATTATTTAAGTCATATGCTTGTGTTTGCTTTGATATGTCACCATAACGTAATACTTCTTCCCTTATCGGGTTGGTGTAGGATCCCACGAAAATCCGTTATGATAATCCTCATTAATTAATAATAACTTCGTATTACTATTTAACAAGACCCATTTTTTTATGGAGAAATTTAATTTATTTTTTTTGTTATATTATTTTCACCACAACACGACATCACAACAATTACCGAATGTCCACACTAGATCACGACATATATTACGAAACGTAACCAATTCACAATGATTAATATTTCATAAATCACAATATGTGCAAATCTCATTGATTATTATTTAATCATCAATAATTACACAAAATTTACTCTAAATATATTTTACATCTTTCACTAAATATAATCTAGCTACAAACCAACCGGACCATTTCTGCCAGCCCATCACTACCCAGTCACCCACGAGCCAGGCCCAACTTCCAAACTACCTCTTCTTTAGTTATTTCATGCATAACTCGACAACCCAACACCCTCAAAAATGACTTGCAATCTCTCGAATACTAAACGCGACCCTAGAATATTTTTGCACCTCCTCGATCACGACCCACTAGACTTTATATGTGCCAAATTCCAGAATTCGAAGTCGAACATTGCTAAGATTTTTAAGACTCATTTGTTTGTCACATTTCAACCAAATCCGACATACTTAAACCATCAAAACTCAACCATTTCGATATCCGAGTGTTTCTACGTTCTTCTAATAATACTTCTAACACAATGAAACATTTAAAATAAAGTTAGGACAGCAGTGGGTGAGTTAAGCTCACTAGTTCCATTTTTGAACAAGTTAAAATACCAAACGTATGAAGACATATACAATACAACAAACAAAGATAAAATCTTATCAACACCCTACCTAACAAATATCTCACATTGTCAGTAGAAATAACATAGGTGTCTATTCGGCTACAGTAGATACAATAATTGGTTGGGAGACTTTGATAGTCAACAAAAACGTGTTAAATCCTTCTATAAATTCGACCCTCCATTTGGCCACCCACACTACTTATCTCACCTTTCTTTCACCTCTCACTAGCCAATTCAAAAGTCCAGTAACTTTGTCTCAACCCAGAAACGTCTATCTTCCTTTAGAAGAACCAGTCGACTAAAGAACTAAGCCCATAAAAGCGTGTCAAGCTCGAACTAGCAAGCCTACTGTCTCACTCTTAAGTACAGTCGACCTCCACAGCCTCTCCACCACCTTTAAGAGGTGTAGTAAGCGTCCTTTATCTCTTTTAATTTCATGTCTCACACTCCACATCTCACTATCACATATCACGCATGCATATTTCGTTCTATATTCGAACATATCTTTTCTTTGTGTATAACTTGTACGTACTATAAAGTTTACAAACCCACATGGGTGTTGCATGTCACCACTGAGAAGGTTCAAGAATCATCACTCACCTCAGTTATACGTTTAAGATATTACACACCATGCATTAATACTTCGAACGTATAGCACATCTCTACTTTGAACATATTACATGCATAAACTTATTGTGAATCATGTGCACTGTCGAACTCACTTTGTGAAGACTTAACAGTCACCTCACAACTCACTTTTACATTTAAAAGATCACCTCATGCATTGACCCTTCATTTCAGTCGACTATATATAATGTAACTTAGATATACTCGTTATTTTATGCGAACCCAGTATATGTCGAAACTTCATTTTGGAACGTTTAGAAGTTGCCACTCACATCTCTCACACTACTCACATGATAGCATTGCATCGCATGCACTAACCAAACGCATAAACATTTTATATTACACGTAACATGTAAACGGGGAAACGCCATATATATATTCTAAGAGTTTTGCATATTAAAAACAGTCCCATGGCACCCTAAAGAAGACCTCAAAACTCGACTTTCAATTTAACGATCATGTCTTATCTACGTACGACCGGTTAAACGACCTAGCTAGCTACCCTTTTTACTTAGACCTTTTGAAGTAACAATCACTACTTGACCTTTAAAAATGGCCACAGCAACTCGTAAAACCCATGTTGAAAAACAATTACAATTAACTAATGGGCTTATTAATATATCTCGTTAACAGGCCCAATGTGTAGAAAATAAGCAAACAACCGAATAAGCTAGTAAAATAAGCTTTAAAAATCTTAAATATAACTTATAAAAACACGCCCATCTTTTTCCTCACCATTTTATCACTTTTGCACTAAAAATGTAACGCGAGCTAACTAGAGGGACCAAAACTGCCAAACTGAGAAACTGATGGACTGAAGCTGTGAAAACAGTTTGTAGAGGACCTAAATTGACATATCATTGAACTCCAAGCCTTATATGGACATAGGGACAACTTTTGGACTATTATGGACTTTGGACTTAACCAAGGACTAACGACGTAACGCAATCGCAGTTAGACTAAAAAGTATAAAATCTGAAAAGGACAAGGACCTATTTAATTTCACTTGACATTCTTAGTTTATTTTTCATTTTGCACCCTTCATTTCATATGCATCTTTCATTTTAAGTTATGCATTATTTAAAGTTTCGTTATTAAAAAATTTAGTAACTTCACTTGCATATTATTTCAGCAAAATTTTGAGAAAGTAATATTTTGGATCGATTGATATAAAAATCAAGATAATATTATAGATATATTATATTTTAACTTGAGGCATTTTAAGCATATCACACTCACATCACCGATCAAATCGTTACACGATTTATCCTTTCCACACTCGTTATTAGTAGTAAGTTAGACTCTTAGACTTCGCCTATATTCAGGTCTCGTACTGAAGAAGCTTTCGTGATCGTTTACTTGATCTTATAATTTCTTCTAGTCAGATACGCTCCAGGTGAGTCGTGGTCCCTCCTATTTTAATACTTGATTTATACCTTTTTGGGGGAGATACATGCTTTAACTGTTTTAAATTACTTATATACTTTGAAAACTCTCATGATTTACTTAAAATCATCCACTATGCTTTACATGTTTGAATCACCCTTGAGAGTAATATATATTCATTATATGTGCAAATTGCTCGCTAAGCTTAAACACTGAATTTGAAAGATAACATTTTTAAACCACTCGATGTAACATGATATTGAGACTTGTTGTATGCATTCATATAACAAATGGATGTACTGTTACTTTACTATGATAATTCTACATTTCACTGGAAATAATTGCCAAGATCAGAATACGTATATTTTATGAACCCTGAGACCTATATTGCCTAAGTTTACTTTATTGCCATAAAGTCCCTTGATCATGAGCCATTAATCACTGCGGTGAGCGCGAATATAGTGAACAGATTCGAAACCTGTTAGAGGCTGACGACCTATCCCACTAAATACTTGGACGGAATGCCTATATGGTTAGTCGTATTTAGTCGCGATGCACTATATTTGAGAAAAATAGGAATTGGCAAATCACCTATTAACATGAGGGCTATAAACACCCATCAGTAACCCTGGTGGGACACCGCCGTTTTACGGAAATTGTTAACGTTTTGCGTGTCATGAGGCTTAGGGCAATATAACTTTATGAATATATGAATGTTTCATATATATTAGGATACAGCTGTATTTAGTAGACCACCACTTTACACTGATAAATTTCAGACTCTAGATTATTATGTGTTATGATTATGAATCCTGTACTTGAACTTTAACTGTTATCATATGTGACTTAAATGAGAATTCTATTCGAGATAGCTCAAATTGCTTAGTATATCGTTACTCCTAAAAGTTGACCCAACACATCATTTCGAGCGTATAACAACGTAGCTCATTTTCATTTAAAACTTGAAACCTATGATCACTTGAGATCATACATGAATCATTTGTGGATTTTTATTCAACTCATCTTGTTATTGATTTCATGAAGAACTATTATTTACTTCGACAATCACTATACACCTTTTAAATTCAGTGAAAGAAAGTTATTTTCTATCAAACTCCACGAACTCACCAACCATTGTGTTGACATTTTAAGCATGTATTTATCTCAGGTCCACAATGAGCACGGATGGCACTAAGGAGCACGGATACTTACGAAGGCTATAAATATCATTCGAAAACCTATTTAATAAACTTTGAAACCACGGGGACCTTACTTTGTAAACTCTGATATTCGAATGATAAATCTTTTAAAATGACCAAATTGGTGATCGTTTTCTACTATTCAACTGTTGTGCCATGAAGTAACACCCAATTTAAATTCCGCTGCATATCACGAAATTGGGGGTGTTACAGTTGGGGTGTTACAATTATGGTATCAGAGACCAGGCTGCGACTTGTAGTACATTAAACCTTGACCTGTGAAGTTTGGACCCTTAAGTTTCCACTGTAGGCGCTCAAAAGATAACCTTTGAGAATTTGCTTTAGGATCTCCCCATAGGAACATAAGTTATAACTGGTGAGGAATGGGTAGACTAGGACATCTATGTAAGTAGCATTGCTTCCGCATCACTCTGAATCGTGCCTTGATGCGTGGTTTTGCGACCTTACAACAGGTTTTACCTCTCGAGGGATCTCAAGAGGCTTGCAATCCCCACCAGGCAGTGTACCTGACCGATGTAGTATAGTGTAGTGGCAAGTACCGGGGGATTGATCGTTCTCTAGGAGAATAGTGTCGTTAGGATTGAAAAACTACTCTAATAGGTCTAAGGGTGAGGGAAGATTCTTTTTTGTATTTTTTATATTTTATAAAAGCAAGTAAAATCTCAGGTTTGAAGGAGTGGGCGGAATTAGTTGCTAGTCAACTAACCCAAATAACTACAATTGCAAATAAAATAAAATAACTGAAAATAAAAAGGTTGTGAAACTTATATGGAGAGAAATGTGTTTACTTAGATTTCCTTACTCCCTAACTATCTTTTACCGGTTGATTAGTGTGTATTAATTGCGTGGATGACGGGTGTATTCCTTAATACCAATCGTGGGGTGGCGTACGTACTTCCCCAACTCTATAAGCTCCTACTTCACTCCTATGTCGAGCCGGCTAAGAAGCTCCTAACATGGGATCACTAGAATTCGCTCATGCATTAAATACAACCATAAAAACCTTAGTACGCATTGGTTCATGTTTCTTAAGACGTTCAAGCAAGTTACCGTATAGGAGGTTAGCTAGTTTTCTTAAGCCTAACATCGATAAACAATCATCCAATACAATTAATAACACACCAACAACCAATAATCAATAGTTAGGTTTCATTAGATCTAAGCAAACACAAGATAAATCTAGCCTAGCATGTTAAATAAAAGACAAGAACAAGATATAATCAAACAACACATAGACATATTGAATGATTAATTGATTACTTATCTTCAATTGAACATGGGAGATCCAAGGGTATAAAACCCTTAAAAGTAGCAGAAAAATCGTCTTAGGGTTTCTCCTCACAAAGTTGCATACTAATGACTAAAAATTATGAGAATATATATAGAAAATCATATCTGACGGCGTCACGTTATAGAGCTGACGCCGTCACCTCGCCGCGGTTAGGGTTTCTTGATGGCCTTCTTGACGCCGTCCCCTTTTAATCATCCAAAATCCTCTCTGGCGCGTCAAGGGTTGACGGCGTCACAATGGTGCTTGACGCCGTCACAGGTACTTTTCCAGCCGATTTTGAGACTTTGTCGTTTTCTTCACTTTTATGCTCCAAAAACGTCCAAAATGCTTCCTTTTCCAGATTTCTTCTCCAAAGTACCTAAAATGACAAAAGGAACGATTTAGGGCAATATTTGATCAAATAAATACGATTTAGGGCTTAAATGACCCCCTAAAAGCGGTACACTTTTCGCTTCATCAAATACCCTTACACTTGAGATTTGCTTGTCCTCAAGCAAATGCGCTTTTATTCTAATCAAAATATAAGTTAGGGGTCATTTAACGCTAATATAAAAGTAATTACAACAAATAGTCGTTCCACTTTAATCATAATAAGCACGAAGATTACAGACTAGCACCTCACAAGTAGTGTTTAGATACTCACATCTCTCAGGTGTCATAAAAGTATATCTCATAAATGAAAATGAATAATATCTCTCACTACCTGTCATAGCAAATAGATTACCATAGGCTTGGGAAAGGATCAAAAACCTCCTCCACTAGGCGTAAGCACCTAAGATAAACTATCAAAGAGGGCTTTTAAACGGGTTATAACGTTAGGTGTAGGGATATGATAAATACGGTTTTGTTGGATAAAGGATATTTTACTGGTGGCGAGTTAAAGATCTTAATTAATTACATGTACAATATGGCGTTGCTAAGCCAAGGCTAGACTCGACTTAAGCTAATGAAAAAAAATAACAAAAAGATAAAATAAACATAAAATGAAACGGGATGGTAGTCCGTATGTTTTTTCTACTTTTTTTTTTTTTTTTTTTTTTTTTTTTTTTTTTTTTTTTTGCATACACTCTTGCCCTACCATCCAAAATAATACATCGTAGGGGGTTGTATCCCCCTTACACTTGAACTTTTACATAACTTTACAATTAACTATTCTAATGACTCGAATTAAGACAATCGAAACACTTGGAGTACTTTAAAAATATTTAGCACATATGGGGGTAATAATGTTGTTCTTCCCCATTACTCCATTACACTAGTACTTTACCCATGAGTCCCAATCGTCACAAAACAATATGTACAAGGATATGACTCGACTTAGCAACCATGTAATCAATTAGATAATTAACTTGGGGTTTAAACAAATGTTGTCACAATAATGCACTAAAAATGAGTGCATACAAGGTAGGCTAAGGCGATTTGGGTGTACATTTAAGTGGGGTGTAAACAAATTCTTACTTTAAGTAAAATGCTTAAAGTTAGAAACGAAAAGATAGGCTCTGAGGGGTGTACTAGGGGTATCGTGTACTAAAAATGAGTACAACGCAAAGGGTGTGGGAGAATTACTTGACCAATGTAGCCAATGTAATTATAACAAAAACACAGGTGTAAAACAATGGGTTAATCCTAATGCCTCTTATCATGTAGTAAATCTAACTACACGAATGTAGTCTCACTTGTGGCCTCGGAATGGTCCTAACGCAAG
Source organism: Artemisia tridentata subsp. tridentata (assembly GCA_021014915.2). NCBI lineage: Eukaryota > Viridiplantae > Streptophyta > Magnoliopsida > Asterales > Asteraceae > Artemisia > Artemisia tridentata. The sequence goes on from CP139504.1 coordinate 17,930,909, forward strand.
TTCTAGAATCTAAGTGCTACCGGTACACACATCATAGCATAAATGATTTTCCTACCAATTTTAGGGGCGAATCTCACATATTTGAGGGTGGAAAATTTTTTAGTGGTACGGTTTTGTGCTAGTCATATAACTCCTATCCGTGAGACGCTCATTAAGACCAAAGTTTCACTCCTATATGTTGTTAAAAATTTTAAATTTGGCACTAAAATTGCCTTAACAGGTATTTCTCTCAGTTTTATTACACATCTACCATTAAACAAACGAAAAATCAAGCGTAATAGCATTCTCTAAGGTATCGTACTTTACCCCCCCTTACACTTAAGATGAACATTGTCCACAATGTTCAAATAACAAGATGTAAAAGTAAATAAGGTAAAAGAATGAAATCAAATACTCCCCTGATTCGCTCGGTGGATAAAGAGGTAACATGGTTAGATCTTCTTCCAAGGTAATGTTGAAACTTCAAGATTAAAGCAGCGCCAAAAGCTAGATTCCACATACATCTCCTTGTCCAAAATAACCTGTTAAACCTGAGAAAACAAACACGAAAACCTGCATAACATCGGCGGGATAAATCTGTATAAGGATATAATGCTTGTGGAATGATTATTTTGCAGATTCCTGGAGTTTATAAGTTAGAGATTTAATAAAGCATTTTATGATTCCGGAAGAAAAACAAAACTTTCAAAAAAAATTCCAGAAAACTGTTCCTGACGCCGTCAGAAGTGATCTGACAGATTTTTCATGTTAAGTTTCCGGAAAATTTCTGGAAAAACTCAATCCTTATTTCCTGGAAATCCTGCAAAATATCATTATGACTCGATACAAGCATTTGACTCAAACAATTACTAATATGTATGTTAATTTAATATTGTTATTATTCATGTTCATTTGTTCTAATAAACCGATTTGGATTTCCCTTACACTTATCTTTTGCAAAATACCTTTATATGTAGTTAAGACGAAGTTAAAAACAAGATAAATCATTTTCACAATTTAGTTTCGAACATGAATCAATAATAATAAAAATTAAACATACATACGGAAGCAAATAAAATCAAACAAACAAATAAATAAACACACATAGCAAATAAAGCTTGGGTTGCCTCCCAAGAAGCGCTTTTCTTTATTAACGAGTCTTGTAGCTAGACTCAAAGTCCTTTTAACCTATGTAAGTGAGATCGTCATCGAGGACATCTTTAGGGTTAAGCTTGGATTGAAGTTTTCTATTGGTCCGCATAGTACGATATATCTTTTCAAACCTCTCTCCATCCGGGTCATACAATGTCATCTTAATATGCCATGACCCATCTCCATCTTTGGGTGGTTTATCCCAATCCCACTTATGATCATTGTCTTCACATGTCCACCTATTCATCCCTAGGTTAATTGGAAAAACTCCTAGGAAATCAATCATCTTCCTAAAAACTAGAGGGTCTTCAAATGGATCCAATTCGGTGTCCCTAGCCAAGAGTTGTTCTACCGTATGTGTTCGGCTCACAAAGTCCTCTTCTAGGTAAAATGGGCGTTGGGGTCCTATGAAGTCTCCATCGATCCAGGGTCCATATATAGATGGTCTCCTATTTAATTCTAACCAATGGGGTGTTGGTTTCTCACTAGTATCATAGGCATGTTTCTTCACATCATAGACTGACCAAGTATCACCTTCTCCTACCGCTATCTTAGTTTCCTTACAATCAATCATAGCACTAGCGGTCGCCAAAAATCCTCTACCTATCAACAAGGGGCATGTAGGGTCGCTAACCATATCAAGGACGTGGAAATCGGCTAAAATGGTTAGTTTTCCTATGTGTACTAACACGTCCTTGACTACTCCAACCGGGTAAGCAACACTTCCATCCGCTAAGCCTATTATTACCTCGGTTTCTTCAAGTTTCCCTAGTTTTAGAGAGGTGTGGAGAGGTAACGGAAGTAGGTTAAGGCTTGATCCAAGATCGGCTAATGTGTCATAAGCCTCCGAATTACCGATCTTGCAAGGTAGAACAAATAAGCCCGGATCATCTAACTTCTTAGGTAGTTTGTTTTGAATGAAGGCGGTCCCTTTGTCACCTAACTCGAGCTTCTTCTCATATTTTTCTAAGAGGGCATTATAATAGGGGGCTCGTGCTAATACATCAATAACCGGACGTTCAAGGTGGAGCTCCTTGAATTCTTCGTCAAGGTTTTGAGTGGGAGGTGTCTCAACTATGTTGTTGACCAATTTAGTGTTGGATATCATAACTTCTTGGTCATTTTGAACGACTTGGGTTTGTTTGAAACATGAGCTCATGGAATTGACCGAATAATATTGTGGACAAGAACTAGGAGACGAAACCGATGAAATGGCGTTGACGTTTAATTTCGGGTTCTTGACTGTGTTGCTAGGGAGTGCTCCCATTTCTCGGTCATTGAGGGCTTTCAACAAAGTGTCAATCTTATTGGTCATCTCGCTTTGTTTTTGTTTGAAATCGGCTTCAAACTTTGCTAAACGAGCTTCTTGAGATGTCACGAAGTTGGACATCAACCCTTCAAAGTTATTGGTACTACCATAGTTGGAAGGATTGTTGTTGAAAGTACGGTTCGAGGATGAACCGCTTGATTGAAAACGATTAGGTAGGTTGGAAGAATTGGTTTGTTGTGCGTTTTGGTTTTGTTTCCACTTAAGGTTTGGGTGATTTTTCCATGAGGGGTTGTATGAATCACCGTAGGGGTTTGGCTCGGGTTTGAAAGTGTACCACTTGTCTCCCGCTCCGTCGGTACGCGAGGATGCGTAGTCCGCAAAAGCTTGTTCGGGGAGTTCCACGCAATCACGAGTGTCGTGGGGACCACTACATAATTCACACGAAGAAGTGATTTTGTTCACTTGGCTTGAAGGTTTAGGAGCCTCGTAGGATTTCATAAGAAACTTGACTTGGTCTTCAAGTTCTATGATCCTACGGTCGGAAGTGCTTGAATTGTTCGAAGGCAAAGATATTGCCTTGACCGTTTTATTCAAATCACGGGGATCATTCCAACTTTCGTTGTCATAAAGAGCAAGATCTTCCAGGAGAGCCCATGATTGTTCTGCACTTAGATCACGTAGCTTACCACCGGCCGATTGGTCAATGGTTCGCCTCGTGGAGAGATTGATGTGGTCATAGAAGATTTGGACTTGGAGCCAAAGTTCTATGCCATGGTGAGGGACTTTTTGGAGTAAGTCCTTGAATCGAGTCCATGCCTCGTAGAGGGTTTCGCCTTGACGTTGTTGGAACATCAAGATATCATTCCTTAGCTTGGTAGTTCTTCCTGGTGGGAAAAACTGAGCAAGGAAACGAGTGGTGAGATCATCTCAAGAGGTGATGGATCCTGCGGGTAGACGCTCTAGCCATTGACTAGCTTGGTCCTGCAGAGAGAATTGAAAGAGACGCAGTCGGGTCGTCTCTCGAGTGGCAACATCAAGGTCTATGGAATCAACGATTTTGAGAAAGTCCTTGAGATGTTGATTAGGATCTTCGGAACGAATTCCATGGAATGCGCATCCGCTTTGCACCAACCGGATGGTGTCGGATCGCAAGGGAGTGACATTGGCTCCTTGAGTGAGCTCAATGGTGTTTCGATAGCCATGGTGGCTAGGACGGGAGTAGTCTCCTAAGGTACAGGCTCTAGGAGGTGGGTGTTGTTGTGGTGGTGGGTTGTTGGGATCGAGGATATTACCACCTTCCATGATGTCGGATGGTAATGGTTACGAACAAAGAAACGAAGAAAAAAGATAGACTAAAGAAAACCTAGAAAAATAAAATAAAAATCTCACTAGAAAGGAATCTAGTGAGTAGACCTAATAAAATAAAAATTCAACCTAAACAATAACTATTCCCCGGCAACGGCGCCAAAAACTTGATGCGTGATTTTGCGACCTTACAACAGGTTTTACCTCTCGAGGGATCTCAAGAGGCTTGCAATCCCCACCAGGCAGTGTACCAGACCGATGTAGTATAGTGTAGTGGCAAGTACCGGGGGATTGATCGTTCTCTAGGGGAATAGTGTCGTTAGGATTGAAAAACTACTCTAATAGGTCTAAGGGTGAGGGAAGATTCTTTTTGTATTTTTATATTTTTATGAAAGCAAGTAAAATCTCAGGTTTGAAGGAGTGGGCGGAATTAGTTGCTAGTCAACTAACCCAAATAATTACAATTGCAAATAAAATAAAATAAAATAACTGAAAATAAAAAGGTTGTGGAACTTATATGGAGAGAAATGTGTTTACTTAGATTTCCTTACTCCCTAACTATCTTTTACCGGTTGATTAGTGTGTATTAATTGCGTGGATGATGGGTGTATTCCTTAATACCAATCGTGGGGTGGCGTACGTACTTCCCCAACTCTATAAGCTCCTACTTCACTCCTATGTCGAGCCGGCTAAGAAGCTCCTAACATGGGATCACTAGAATTCGCTCATGCATTAAATACAACCATAAAAACCTTAGTATGCATTGGTTCATGTTTCTTAAGACGTTCAAGCAAGTTACCGTATAGGAGGTTAGCCAGTTTTCTTAAGCCTAACATCGATAAACAATCATCCAATACAATTAATAACACACCAACAACCAATAATCAATAGTTAGGTTTCATTAGATCTAAGAAAACACAAGATAAATCTAGCCTAGCATGTTAAATAAAAGACAAGAACAAGATATAATCAAACAACACATAGACATATTGAATGATTAATTGATTACTTATCTTCAATTGAACATGGGAGATCCAAGGGTATAAAACCCTTAAAAGTAGCAGAAAAATCGTCTTAGGGTTTCTCCTCACAAAGTTGCACACTAATGACTAAAAATTATGAGAATATATATAGAAAATCAGATCTGACGGCGTCACGTTATAGAGCTGACGCCGTCACCTCGCTGCGGTTAGGGTTTCTTGATGGCCTTCTTGACGCCGTCCCCTTTTAATCATCCAAAATCCTCTCTGGCGCGTCAAGGGTTGACGGCGTCACAATGGTGCTTGACGCCGTCACAGGTACTTTTCCAGCCGATTTTGAGACTTTGTCGTTTTCTTCACTTTTATGCTCCAAAAACGTCCAAAATGCTTCCTTTTCCAGATTTCTTCTCCAAAGTACCTAAAATGACAAAAGGAACGATTTAGGGAAATATTTGATCAAATAAATACGATTTAGGGCTTAAATGACCCCCTAAAAGCGGTACACTTTTCGCTTCATCATGCCTCTACCTTTAGCTATGCCTTATAAGGACATTTGTTTCAGGAGCTAGAAAGTTTTGCAACCTAAGCTTAGTAACTAAGTAAATTTGGAATACCTCGGGAACTACATGGATACCTTACACCATTTAAGTTTCACCTTCTGATTTTGATCCCCAATTCCTATCTGTTTGATACCTTTCCGACCATCACGAAGGTCATTCGACCATAATGTGTTTGACACATTCTATAAATTCATTACTTATATTGGATATAAATGTATCATCTGATACCACTTAACTCTGCATAATCCATTACTACTCCTAGGAGAACTCTGGTAATTATTAAGCACGGATATAGGAAGTTTTGTTCCCTCCCTTTGAATGATGAACCTTGTCTGCCAACCAGTTCCTTTGGAAGGATATGATGTAAATACTATCTCAGTATGGAATTGTTAGCTGAGCATGATGATGCTGATAACTAATATTCCATACATCTCACTTTTGACAATTATACGATGTTCGTATTATCAATGATACACACCCTACCTGCCACTTATGCTAAGAAGCTAATCAGAATTCCAACACCTTGAATTGTTCGCTTATCTATCTCAACACTTTGATGAACCATGTACTTGACTCTGATATATGAACTATCCGTCTGGTTTAACGACCGTATTCGTTCTACGGATCTGTTTACTCTTGATATAATTGACTTTGAGGTCTTTTGGTTATGGATTGGATGGCTCTTCGTAAAGCTACCATAGACTACCGTATCTGAAATGTGATCTTTAACAATCTGCTTCACCCTACTTTTGTTATGATGACTCTTAACCGCTTAAATCTGTTAAGATTAATGTTGCTATGAAAGCACATACACCGATCTCATTTGATTGTCAGGTTACTCCTGACACCTATTAGTATCCACCCTTAGAAAGCTCTGGCATTGGAAGTAATTGTTGTACAAATCTTCTGGTGTCCTCTGATGAACCTCTTGGGATTCCCTCCTACTTAGGGAGTAGAGTTGGCATTGAACGAATCTCAGTTGACGAAACCATGATGCCATAGAAGTTGAGAGATTGAAGGAACTGATGGAATATGATTTTGTTCACTTCAGTGTTTCTCTTTGGATGCTCCTGTTGGTTTATGAAGAAGAAAGAGAGGAGTATGCAGCGGCGTATCGACTATCGTGAACTTAACCGTATCACTATCCGTAATAATTATCCATTTCCGCGTATCAATGATTGATTTGGTCTATCTTTGAAACTCCGTATTAGACGGCCTTATTTAAGTTTGAAGGACTGAAGAAGCAACCACAAGAACTTCAAAGAAGGGAGTTGACTAACTGAGAGTAACCTCCCGGAGCATTTCAGTTTTATTCGTGAAGGGGAAGATAGGTGATGTGAAGTAGATATGAAGTTTCCCTAAGATGATTCCTGAAGCTGCTTTCGTACTCGTTGTGATCATTATGAGTTTTAATGATGCCAATTGTATTGGCTAATAGAATCATGTTTTCGTGAGAAATTGGACAAATTGTCATAGTATGACGTTGTGTTGTGTCCAGAGACGAAAGAAGAACACGTAGATCATTTTGGTATTAAGTAGATTGACCCTTTGTTCTGAAAGAGTAGGTTTGATTGGCGTTCAGAGATTGTAGCAGACAACACTACCAGGTATCCTGTGATGACAGAGTTTCCCACATAAAGGACCAAGATTGACGATCGTTATCGTAGCTAGAAACCTTGTAGAAGAGTAGTAGAGATGATCGTGACAGGTGTTACCGTGGAAGAAGCATATAAGAAGAAGAGAGAAACTGAGAAAGGACCAGATTATATTTCATGCAGCACGTGGAGATTTCAGTTCGGGCATCAAGACAACCAGACCGTAGGAGACGAACTATTCAACTCATCACCTGGAGGGGATAGCAGCGGTGTTCACCTTGAAGATTGGAAGACCTTTCTTGCAAGACGAAGGTGGTGGCAGACATAGAAGGAGAATGTAATCGAATTGGAAAATTTAGAGCTGTGCTAGAAGACCTGTCGAAGACACGCAGTCTTGCTTCTCTTTTCATTTTGGTTGTACTAAGATAAATTGATAGCAGAAGCAGACTTGCGGATGGAAGAGATTCGAGATCATGTATTTTAATGGATGAATTTTGAAGCAAACATTTGTGTTTCGATGAGTTGAGTCTGTGAAGGATGAAGTTATTATTAACGTAATTCACTTCTGCTTAACCCACTTAAGTTTCCGTTACCTGATGATAAGATCCCTTGAATGATTTAGGTTCTCTGTTAGTAATTCCATTCTGTGTTCACTCTGCGTATGTTGGATGACGGTTTTAATATGAGAACTTTGATGAATTGTGGAAGAATTGATGCTTTTGACAACAAGCTTCATTCGATGATACTTGCTAGGTTCCGTTACGTTATCTATGCGATCTGTTTCTTTGATTTCGAATCCATAATGATGATCGATTCGGACCAACCCTAGGGAATAGAAGGACTGTTAGGTGGTTAAGATAAGTTGCTATTTCACGACTTGAGATAAAATATGGTCATCATGAGGGCATATTTATATGATGCTATTATTATGATGTCTGGCCAACGTGATAATACTTACATCATATAACGTGCACTTATTGTGATCATAAGATATTTCGAGGAGTGCCTTAGAAACCTTAGAATTTCTGATAGCTGTTTGAGATTATCTGCGAATAGTAAGACTTTAGGATCTTTCGACCTATACGTTTGATCTGCCCTATCGCCGTACGATTTGGTATGTTTGGATCCTCGAGATATGTTTGTTGACCTCTGTATTTTGATAACGATCTTAGGGTTCGTTGTAGAGCTTTCTACAGTCTGATGTTATCGATTAAATTATCTTCCATAAGCATATTTATCACCCTCATATTTCTGCGATTCGGTACGTTCTCATCTGGTTGGTCTAATCAGATTCCACGGACGATGTATCCGTCAAATCCTACGTATTCCCTGTATCTCTTCCGAGAGAATACGATTATCATCTGTTACGTTTGGTGTATTATTCCTTTGTCTGGATTCATTATGGTATGTCTTTTCTGAGGAAGCCGAAGCTATTTTGATCAATAAGATAGAGTCATGAGGAATAAGTCATTCACATTTCCGTTCACAGTCCATTGTGCTTTCCGTTTCGTTTCACTTCAATTTTCGAGGACGAAAATTTTTTTTTGGAGGGGAAGAGTTGTAAAACCTTAAAATCTCAAACATGTGATATTCCTAAATTGCCCCTCTATTTTAAATTTTGCATACGAACACAACTAAATTAACTAAACATTTAAATTTGAGAAAATGCAAAGCAACAAAAAAAAAATCTTTAACCTAAGTATATATATAAAATCGACATATATAATATTCTAATAAATGATATCACCACAGCTAGGCCAAAATTTATAAATATGGGTACACAAATTCAGTTTAGAGAAAGGTCTAAATACATGGACTTTTAAAATAAAGATTTGGGCAATGGAAACCCCATTTTACTCGGCCTAAAAATCAGCCCATTCACCCTTGAAATTCTCTCACCCAACCGAATTTTATACCATTAGTAGCACACACATAAACCCTAAACACCTATACAACCATTCGGCCGCCCCATTCTTTTCTTTCTTTTCTTCCTGATTCGATCCATAAAGCAAGCAAATGAGTGTTTTGATCGTGGTAAATTCTGATTCGAGAAGGGCTTTGGATCGTGGGTTGTGTTGCTTGTTCGAGGGTCGATCAGTGTAGTGTTCTTGGCGTTCTTGATCTTGTTATTCGATTTGATCTCCAAGGGTAACAACTTATCATCTTGTTTTTATTTTCCTCCATTTTGATTCTTTATCTAACGAATAACATGTCACCATAAAAGCTTAAATGAATCGGCCACAATATTGTACACATAAAATCATAAGGATCGTCACATAAAATCATAAGATGTGTCACATGAAATAATGAATTAGGGTTAGGGTTTTAGATGGAATTTTCGTGGGTAATCATTGTGGGATATTAAGAACATGTTTAATGATGTTAAATATAAGTCTTATGAACAATTATGGGTCGATTGGGGTTAAAGGAGTTAGGGTTTGGTGGTGATTTTATGAGTTACAAGCTGTCCAGAAAATTGGGTCGAATTGATTAGGGTAAATCTTAATGATACAAGCGTATTTTTGAGTGATTCTTGAGTCTGAAATCAAGTTCTGGAAAAGAGCTTTCTGAATATGTAAGCCTTATAATTTTTGGAGGTTGGGAAGATGTCTTTTCTGATTTTACAAGTTCAAGTGTCAAAACTGAATTCGGGATTCTATAAATCAGTCCACTTTGCCGATTTTTCATTTTCAAACCATGAGGAGTTGGGTAATGAAACTTTCCAGTATTTAACTTCTATATGCCTAGTAATGTCATGAATTTTTGGGGATTTTTCCAGGATGTATTGGTGGATCATCTAAGTGGATACATTCTGGGTACTACAGCAGATACGTTTTCTGGGTAGTCTGAGTTGGAGTATTTTTCGTGTGGGGTTAAATTAACTAATAAATTATGGGAAAATTCGTGTGGGTTCTAAAGGCACTGAGGTATCTGTGAGAATTTTGTGGATTTTATTTTTGAGCTCTGATGTGGTAGAAAAATTCGTAGAGTGGTGACCTGTTTATGGGTAAAAGCTGATAACATGACTAAAAAGCTAAATAAGTGTTTAACTTAATCAAAAAGGGTAAAATTGATCTTAAGCTTTAATCCTTACGTTAATTTGATATTCAAGAAGTAACTAAGATACTTAAATGCTTTTCATAACTCAAATTAATACGGGACATGATTATAATAAACTAAACAACGACCATTTGTAAACCCTAATTAGAATGAAAGTAACCCTAAGATACTATATATGGAAACATACTTAAAATGGAAGGTTACTATAATTAGAAAGTTACTAAAAATGGAAAATTACTTAAAATGGTTAAACTACTTAAAGAGGAAACTTACTATTTTTGGAAAGTTACTATTTTTGGAAAGCTGCTATAAAAAGGAAAGTTACTAAAAATGGAAAGCCGACTAAAATAAGTAATCTGATTTAAATAAGATATTAATAATAAGACGATCATGTATTCGTGTAGATTCGCTGAAGAAGGAGTTTGATTCCAATCTTTATGTTTCTGTTAAGTTTGCACTTGCGGTCTAAGATACATATATTCTACCCTTTTTCAGTAAGGGTGCTTTCCCTCTCATGACTTGATCTTGATTATTGTTTCGTTATTCTGATATGACTCCTTTGAGCCATTGCTATTGATCCCTTGTACTTTGATTTATTCGCTTGATATGCTTCGTTGGTATGATGATCCATTTGACATTCGTTCATTATGACCCTTGTGATATGATACTTGACATAATTCGTTCGTTACCCTGTGACATGAGTATTCGAATCACTTAATACTTTGAAGGTTCATTTGATATTGTAACTGGATGTGAAAATATTTCTTAACTATATCATGGAAATGTTTTGAGAAAAATTATTTTTTAAACGATGTTATGAGCACGATGCGATACCACTTTTATATGAAATTTTACAACCTCTTATGAAAACTACTTTTAAAGACTACCTTTATGAAAACCATTATTAACAGATTTCTTTAAAGGAACATTTGATAGAAAACTTGGAATTGAACCTTGCTATGAATCATTTGATTTCGAATCTTAGATTTATGAACCTTTGACATTTGGACTTCGATTATGATTCTTGGTGACTTAGACATTTGACCTTGATAGGATAGGCCATTAGAACCCTTCAGTTTGATACCCGAGCCACTATGTTTCCTAGTCATGGGGGTTCCATGGCCGTGTCATTGATGCACCAATGGCATGACTCTAGTGTGGTCGAGTGATGTTCCACACCGTCCCTTTTCTGTTATTTATTATGAGCTCAATTATTATATATGTTTGGCCACTAACATCTTTGCAGGGGGCGTATGGATGCATCCTAGGTATGTTTTGTGTATGCTATGCTGTGATCTGTTTGGTGTCTGATGTTGGGTGCAATCCACGTCTTCACATTTTAGGAGCTGATCACTCCAATGGTTACTGAGGACTCCCCTCTTGTTTTCCTTTGGTATTCCGAGGTCACCCCTCCGAATCCAATGGTTACTATGATATGATTTGATTTGTTTGGGCTTGTGGTAGATTACTGACCTTTCCTTACTTGATATCAAACTATTATACCTTATGCTTTTCCCAATGCACCATACTTTATATGCTCGTACCTTATCTTTTGGTTTCGTTTATATATATATCTGTTCACTGGGCTTTTAAGCTCAGCCGCATTTCTTTTCCTGCGGCAGGTTTTAGTAGGAAGCTGGGTTATGAGTGGAGAACACTTTGGACTTAGAAGACTATACTTTGATAGCTATCCTGGATTAGAGATGACTAGAAGTGATTACATTTTTAGACTTAGTATTTATTGTTGTTCTCTTTTGTAACCTTGTATTTCAGAAATTCCCTTTGTAACCTTTGAGATTCATTTGTATTATTTAAGTCATATGCTTGTGTTTGCTTTGATATGTCACCATAACGTAATACTTCTACCCTTATCGGGTTGGGGTGTTACAAAGCCAATTAAACAATAGAAACCGTAATCGCAAGATTAGGGTTTAATCAATGAAGCGCAACAGATTCTAACCAACAGCCATGAATGCGATCAGAAAGAAAGAAACCGACAGACCCTTATAAACCCTAAAAACGTTTTAAGAATCAAAGCTTGATAACCCAACCGAATCAAGAAATAAGAAAACCCTATCACCTGATTACACGTTAAGATCAGAAGAACAATGATACCACAGAAAAATTTGATCGTTTTTAGTGAGAAGGGTAAAAGACGATTCTAAACCCTAAAAACAAAAACACCCAATACGCACAAACAGTTGTGATTAAGGCAGCGATTTGATAATATTAATGAATAACAATAATGCTAATCAATTAAACTTTCAAAATTATTGCAGAAAACACAATGATTTGGACAGATTAAAGTGAAAATTGATGAGGGCAGTTAGGGTTAGAAATCGCCTAGAGAGAGAGAGTCACTAGGGTTCGTTATGTGGGTCGCATACTAATATCTAACAATTTCCATCTTAGTGGTGATAGTTAGCCTTCTTTGATACGCAATAACTCCAACCTGTGCTAGGGTTCAAAGCTCTAAGAGCGAAGGGTAAAGTTTTCCCCAAAAAGCAATCCAACGGCGCCACCAGCATACCGTTGCTCGCGTTTCCCGTTCTGCTCCGTCACGACCAACCCAAATGGTCAACTATTTTTTTTAGCTTTATTATTATTATTATTATTATTATTATTATTTTTAATTGTTGTATTGGTATTTTAATTGGTTATGTGTGGGTCATATGGTGCACGATGACACCAAAAATTCATGTTATAGGAGGGAGGGGTGTTTTTGATCTTCTGGTGAATTCTGATGTGTTATGGGAAAAAGTGCTAGTGTGGCAACACTTTTTCCTTAACACCGGCGTGACGCCAAGGGTGTGTTTGGCAGGCAACTTTTGAGAGCATTTTAGAGCAACTAGCATTTAGCATTTAACACTTTTTCCACAACACTTTTACCTTATTCTCTAACTATCATCACTAAGGGTGTGTTTGGCAGGCAACTTTTGAGAGCATTTTAAAGCAACTAGCATTTAGCATTTAACATTATTATTACAAGCTCGTTTAGAAGGACATAAATAGCATTTATAAAATTATAAAAACGTTAGTTTCTAAATGCTGTTTGAATAAGCATTTAGCATTTAACATTACGTCATTTCACATATTAAAATTACAGGTACAACTACTCTACCAAACACTTTTTTAAATTAAACTGCTAGTGTTAGCTTCAGCAAAGACACCCTAAATTAAAAAGTTTTTATTTTTTACCAATGTTTTTACACTTGTCACAATACAACATTATCTATATATATTGATGGTTGACTCTTTGACCATAAGAACTTCTTGTTTCTCATTTATTTAAGAATAATAATAAAAAAAAGACATGGAGTTAGTGTTTGATTATGTAATTATTAGTGAATAAATAGGTCTAAGCTCGACTTGTAGGTTGGGTCCATTAGGGTTAGGGTTTATGTCTTGTACTCTATATATTGTGGGTTGGGTCCATTAGGGTTAAGGTTCTATATATTATGCTTGAATAATAAACCCTAACCCTAATGGACCCGATCCACAAGTAGCGCTTGAGCCTATTTATTCACTAATAGTAATGCCTTACATTCAAGACAATGATGACCTTAATTCTGTTTCATTAGTTTCTAGGAAATATTTTGATATCGATTCCTTAACGCATAAACACGTAACTGCCCATGTGCATTACCTCCCCGACCCCGAACGTTTAAGCCATAGATTCCCTAATCTCGAGTCCTTAGCACTTAAGTCTTATTCCTATGGACAAGATACTGCTCGCAAATGTCGTATTCCAGTTACCCCATGGATTCAAGAGATAGCTGTTAAGTTTACGCGTTTGAAATCACTATCTATCCGGAACATGATTGTGTCTCCTTTTGATCTCCAACTCTTGGCCACAACCCGAGGTGATAGTTTAAAGAGTTTAGAGATTCGTAGGTGTAAAATGTTTACAGAGGATGGTTTAATGGATATCGTTAGGTATTGTATTGATTTGGGAAGTTTGCGTTTAGATCATAATTGGGTAGACCATGTTTACAGGCCAAATGGGAAATGGTTACATCAGTTGGCCTTGTGCAACACAGTTATGGAGTCGTTAGATTTTCATTACCCCTTTGATAGGTACGATATGAAAGATGTTACACGGCTTGTAGAAAAATGTAGCAACTCTTTAGTATCTCTGAATACTAAATCAAAATACTTAAATAAGTGATTTCAGAGAAGTCTTTAAGCATGCTAAGAAGCTGGATCATTTTGGCATCAGAAGAATGAATGAAGATTGGGACTATAGTGGTTTTAAATCCCCCCTGAATATTCGTGGATTACGTTTTCAGCAGTTGCTCGAAGCTTCATTCCTACTCCCTTATCTCAATCAGCTACGGGAATTGGATCTACATGGAAGTGTTCGACATCCTTGTCAATGTTTCTTGTTTGAGAGGTGCCCCAATTTGGAAGTTCTAGTTACTGAGGATAAATGTAGAGACGATGGATTGCAAGTTATTGGTCAGTTTTGCAATAAATTGCGCAAATTTACCCATCGTGGGTTGGTGACTCACATAGGACTTATAGCTCTGGCACAAGGATGTCCTAATTTGGATTATTTAAATACTTGTACTTCATATAAAGCTCTCGAGTGTGTAGGAACTCATTTGAAGAATCTGCGTGATTTACGTATATGGTTGGCTATTGGAGAAGCATATTCATCGCTAGACAATGGGGTTCGAGCTATGCTAATGGGTTGCAACAAACTTGAAAAGCTAGATATCGGTTTTCCTTATCGTGGATTGACGGATGTGGGCTTAGGATACATTGGGAAGTATGGTCATAATTTGAGATTTCTCTCTCTATGCAGAACGGGAGAATCTGATGGAGGACTTTTTGAGTTATCAAAAGGGTGCCCAAAATTAAGAAAGCTAAGATTGAGGTTTTGTCCCTTTAGCGAGCAAGCAGTTGCTACTTTTGTGTTTAGCATCAATCATTCGTTAAGATATATTAGGATTGATGATGATTTTGCCAATGTTTTGGTACTCACTCGTCCAATGGTTTCTGCTGAGGTAATACTACTGAAAGCTTGACTTGTAATCTGTCATAAACTATTAGATTACAGAGGTTGTATGCATCTTTTTCCAAAAACACTTTCGTCCATTTTTTTTTCAATTCCTTACAAAAGGTAAATCATGTATTCGTTAGAGCAGTTTCTTGAGCTAGGCGTTAGTGTTGGTCATGTTCTATTCATCTGTAACATCTGTTAGTCTAATCTTCTATCTATGAACAATCGGTTATGAAATATACTAAGTTTTATTATAATCAATCGTTACTTTACAAACTTGGGTTTTATGGGTATTTATAACCCATGAACCGACACAACAAACAGACACAACGTTTCTAAACTAACATAACCGAATAAACGGTTATTAACTTTGTTCTTGTCATTCTAGGACCCTATACTTTATATACATATACATATGCGACTCTAAATACATAAACTAAATACTTGACTTTCATGTTTGACTTTTATTCTTGTCCTTCATGGATTACTAAATTAGCATCCAACACTCCCCCCTAATTTATTAATCCATGTCTTCGATATCTTCAAGCTCCATCATCTTTATCTTTGAACTTTGGCTTGTTTCCACTTCTTTTGTCTTGATCTTCAACACTAACTATGTCTTGAACTTTCTTCTTGGTTTGACTTCTTCCTTCCTTATCTTCAATTTCATCTCGATCATCTTTCTTCTCTTGTATCATTTCATAATCTTGCATCTCCAATAATCTTTTTCTTTTAGTACTTGTATCACGATCTTCTGGTCCAAATTTCTTGTTGCTTGACTTGATGTCTTTCTTAATCTGGCTTTCCTTCTGAAATCTTGATGGCGTCTCTTGATGCTTCTTGCATTCGCCCTTGTCAATTCTTTCTTCTTCTAGAAGTTTCTTATCTAAGGTAACTCCATGGTCTTCTTTCTCAAACTGTTCTCTTTCTGATCTTAACTCTTTCATCTCTTTGCTTGTGCAATCTCTCAACTTCTTGAGGTTCTCTAACTCTATCTGCATTTGTTTCTCAAATGCCATTTCTCTATTCCTTATTTTCTTCTCAAACTCTTGTTTTTCCATCTCTAACTCTTGAAGCATTTCAAACTTCCAAAACTCTAATTTACTCTTTAAATCAATTTCTATCTCTGACCGCATATCTTCTAACTTTTCTTTTGGAAATTCATTCTTTTCAATGACAATTCCTTTTCTTCTCGGTTCTTCTTTTAAGAATGTTGTCTCCTTTTCATCTTTACTAGTAACCATCAATAGTGCTGGTTCGTCATCTTCGAACACAAGGTTTGCTTTTTCTTCTCTACGGTTTGGTTTTGGACAATTTGCAGCAAAGTGTCCAAATTCATGACAATTATAACATTCTATTTCTCTAAAGTCTCTCCTATGGTAGTTTTGATCTCCATGGTTTCTCTTGTTTCTATCATAACTATCTCCATTCTTACTATCTCTTGTGAATCTTCCTTGGCCTCTTCCTCGTGTCTGATTACCACCTACTCGTCTATCATTTCCATAATTGCGTTCATAATTTTTGTTATTCCCTTGACGTGTGAATAACAATTTCTCACTATTATCTTCCTCGCTTCCTTTTCTAAACTTAAGCCTTTCTTCATAAGTCTTAAGTTTTCCAATAATCTCCTCCAACTTTACAGTCTTAAAATCAACAACCATTTCAATGGTTGCTACTACTGGTACAAACTTATCTGGCACTGCATTAAGTAATTTCCGTACTTTTGTTTGTTCATCAAACGTCAATCCACATGTAGCAGCCCTTGTAATAATACTCATTAACTTCCCGGCAAATAAATCTATTGTTTCATCTTCTTTCATTACTAGTCTCTCAAATTCTAATTTAAGTTGTTGCGAGTGTGCCTGTTGTACATCTTCTGTCCCGATAAATCTAGCCTTTAGTGAATCCCAAATTTCTTTTGCTGTTTCACATCCCGCAACTTGCATTTGCAAATCCTCTGGTAACCCTTGAAATAGGTATGCTGACGCCGAACTATCCTTTTTTACATCAATCTCTTTTGATGAACTTACTTCTCCTACTAAATCCCATACTCCATTTGCCAATAATATCTTCTTCATTCTTAATGCCCATAATGTATAATTCGTATTGTTTAAAACAGGGCATTGATATGATGGTAACGATGTGGTGAAAACAACTCTGTTTTCGTTTCTATCTCCCGTCATATCTTTCGTTTTGGTTTTCTTCTAAGACCAATATAATTCTAATAATAGTCGAATCTTAAATCCTTCTTTCTAACCACAATAATAATATGCAACTTCTAAAACCAATATAATCTTAATAATTCTAAACAATAGTCGAACTTAATTTTTTCAATCTAATCCACAATAATTCTCAAACTTTCTATCTAATCCACAATAATTCTCAATACTTCTAACCTTTTCTAATGCGAATTGTAAAGGCAAAATTCTAATATCGAATCTATTCTACTAATAGGAAAAAATAACAAGTGCTGGAAAAATAAAACCTGTTATTTCGTTGGGCCTTTTCAATTCTTGTGGGCTTTAAAATAGCGTTCTCTTAATACCCAAATAATATGCTCCGTTCCTTTTCTATCCACAAACAAAACCCACTTCTGATTTCCTCCTTCTTTCTTCTACACGCAGTTAGGGCACAACTGTAATCGTCTAATCGACCCTGGTCCTACTTCTTCTTCTGGTTTTCTTTCTAATCAAATGGTGGTGGTTAATCGGTGCCTTCTTTTCTTCTCTAGTAATGATGGTCACTGTTTCTTTGTCTTCTCCGGCAAACACACGGCGGCGGTAAACACAACCGGTATGTTTTTTCAATCTCTTTCTCTAAACTTCACTTAATCGGTTTTCTGTTTATTGATTCCCTGAATCAATTTATTCCTTCTCTTGAACGATTCCCTGAATCGCTAATCTTTCTTCTATGTCTCTTGGTTCCCTGAACCTTTTGGTTTTCTTCTCTAAAACGATTCCCTGAATCGTTGTCTTTCTTTTCTGTCTCTGGTTCCCTGAACCTTTTGGCTCTGATGCCACTGTTAGTCTAATCTTCTATCTATGAACAATCGGTTATGAAATATACTAAGTTTTATTATAATCAATCGTTACTTTACAAACTTGGGTTTTATGGGTATTTATAACCCATGAACCGACACAACAAACAGACACAACGTTTCTAAACTAACATAACCGAATAAACGGTTATTAACTTTGTTCTTATCATTCTAGGACCCTATACTTTATATACATATACATATGCGACTCTAAATACATAAACTAAATACTTGACTTTCATGTTTGACTTTTATTCTTGTCCTTCATGGATTACTAAATTAGCATCCAACAACATCTAGTTTCTAGTTTATCTTTAGAGCGGCCTGTCACTCTATTGATTTGGTTAGAAAAACAATTGGTGCGTGTGTTTGTATAGTGGATTTGGTGCTTTGCCATATCGCCTGCACTTATTTTTTATTTATATACCATTTACCAGGGTAAAAAAAAAACCCTTTACCCAAGGTAAAGCGCTACCTATGATTACAAAACATTTTTATTGGTGAATTGGTGATATGGATAGTTTGGTCGGTCTAAGTAACCGTTTTTTTGTCCCTTAACCCCAATGCCTAAACGTGATGTTTACTTTTTGCTGACGTGCTGGCACTTGCTGCTTCTGCTGCGTTAAATTTCAGTGAGAACTCTACACCTTATATTTTGACGCCTTACCTGGATGGAATAGTGAGCAAAATGCTTGTATTGCTACAGGTAAAACTCTTGAGGACAAGAAGAATATATAAACAGAATCAAGACTGTTTAATATAATTAATATTCATTGGGGTCATTTGTTTAGTTTTACACGGTGTTCATAATGGTTTTTTGTGCAGAATGTTAAACAAATGGAACAAGCCCAAAAGTACTATGATGCAGTTATGCCCAACTTGAAAGCAATATTAGTTAATGCGAATGACATAGCTAACTGTATGCTTCGAGCTAAGGTCATTGAATGCATTAGTCTGGTTGGAATGGCTGTCGGAAAGGAAAAATTTAGAGATGATGCTAAGCGGGAAATACATCATTCACATTTATACATTCACTTTCTTGTATGCTTGAATGTTATGACATCGAGTTATCTCAATATCTACTTGACACGCTTGTAAATGTGATTGTGTATGTGCATGTAACGACTATCTGATGCTTCCACTTCTTAATGCAAATTTTCTCATTGTGGTTCAAAATAACGGAAGTTAGTAATTATAATGTTTTTAGTAATCTTGAAAATGATTGGTGCTGACCTGCTGTTTCTGTTAGGTGATGGAAGTTCTTATGTCCTTGCAAGGAGCTCAAATGGAGACTGATGATTCCACCACAAGTTCTATGCTTCAAGTAAGTGTTATTTCAAGAGAAAGCACATCGGAAATCTAGTGTTTGCCCTCTTCCTAACTCTGTGTGTGTCTTTTTTGTTGTTGGCTTGGTCCCGGCTATGCAAGTGTCTGGGCCAGGATTTCCTTCCGTATATGGCAGTTGTTATGCCTCCTTTGCTTCAGTCTGCTCAACTTAAACCTGATATGATCATCACATCTGCCGATTCCAATAATGAAATTGAATCTGATGATGAAAGGTATTATATGCATTTAGTTTAATGACTTTTAATGTGGCTATGGAACATATCTTATCTGAAAATTCTAGCTCAGACTTTTCACGCATTGTTTTTTATCGGTAACTGAAGTTGTATATTCTGTAACTTTATGCAGTATCGAGACCATCACACTTGGTGATAAAAGAATAGGGATAAAGACTAGTGTCCTAGAGGAAAAGGCTACGGCTTGCCATACCTTGTGTTGCTTTGCAATTGAATTGAAGGAGGGTTTCTTTCCGTGGATTGACCAGGTTTGTCCGCATTGATAATTTGTTGTTAATTAATTATATATTGTTCCGATTGCTAATATGTTTATTCACTAGGTTGCCCCAATATTAGTGCCGTTTCTCAAATTTTATTTTCACAAAGAAGTTAGGAAAGCAGCTGTTTCAGGTTTGAATGTTGATCCTTTTTGCAGTTAGTAATATGTTTTCAAGTTACCATTCTTATTTCTTTTCTTTCATTCAGCCATGCCAGATCTTTTGTGTTAGGAATATAAATATTCAGATGAAGGCTCGGTCACCCCGAGCATCTAATTAGCAT
>CP139504.1:17951071-18076071 GCA_021014915.2 Artemisia tridentata subsp. tridentata
AAAAATTGTTTGATTGTTTTACTACACATTCTTGCATGCACGAAACTTCCGGCCAAACCATTTGATTACTTAATAACTTGCCCTTGCTAATCATAAATACTTAACTTATGTTAATGGTAATTTTGTGAAAATATGCATTTACGACTATTATATATTACAACTATCAGAAACACACAAACTGTGGATCAATTCTCTCTTATGGAATTAACCGTTGAATATAAGTCTTCAGTTGTTTCCTTATCTTGCTAGATTAGAATATAGTGAGTTTAACTTATGATGCTACTCCAACAAGAATATAATCCATACTTTTCTTGGTGACACAGGTAAGTGATTATTGCGCGGACTCATTGCACAAAGCAGTGAAAAAAGAATGGTGGCGGTCTGAAGGTCTTATAAATGAATGGATGGAACGGTGGCAGCATTCTCTCACTAAAGGTTATGAGAAGGTCAACAAGGTTTGCGAGATGCAATTTAGGGGTGGATCAACTGCAGTGGTAGTCCTTATTTCAACTTGTCAAATCATCGCTGCTAACTGTGGTGATAGTAGGGCTATTCTTTGCCGCGGGTCGCATACCATCCCTTTGACCGAGGATCATAAGGTATATATTTATTATGCCTAATACAGTAAAACTTTATTTATTTTTAATATGTGGAATTTTCACTAACAACTTGGTAACGGTTATTTTAAACAGCCTGATAGGGAAGATGAGCTGGAGAGGATTAGCAAGAGTGGGGGTCGTGTAGTGAAGGACTCGTGGGGTACAATGAGAGTGAATGGTAATCTTGCAATGTCGAGGGCAATAGGTGAACAAAACATCTTCTGAATTCTGGGTTTTTATGTTTGATATTCGTTTTGATGCGTAGATAAGTCGGGGTAGGCATAGCAATTTTCCAGCACAACACGAAATAAATGGGTTAGGGTTGGATCTTAATGGGTTCGGGTTATATGCTGGTTTAGGGTTTTGGTCATTAATGAACTTTTTCAAATGTACCGATTTGGTACGTGAACTCTGAAAAAGTTGTGTAAATGTAACGAATTTTCATAAAGTGTTCCAATCTGCACATTTTGATGATGTGCCATAACTGATAGTCTCACACGTGGCACCATTTATAAGGTGACAGGTCATCAAAATGTGCATATTAGAACACTTTACGAAAGTTCGTTACATTTACACAGCTTTTTCAGAGTTCACGTACCAAAACAAGACAATGAAGAAAGTTTGTTGCTATTCTATGACCAAAGTCACCCTTTTAATATTGTTGAATAAAATGGTTTTAAATGATTCCACGCTTTCGTCGCTTTATACATTTCTGACCAAACTGGTTTTAAAACACATTAAGCTGCAAGGTACTTAATTATAAGTTTTTTATATGTTTAATGTTGGACTAATATTTGACTTCTGGCGACTAAATTTCAGGAGATAAGCATCTGAAACCATCTGTAATTTCAGTTCCTGAATTTACTTTCGTCAAGAGGAATCAAGACGACGAGTGCATAGTAATAGCTAGTGATGGCCTGTGGGATGTCTTGTCTACAGAAGTAGCAGGAGATATGGCTTGTAAACTGCTGCAACACGAGCGTATATCAGCAAGACCTGATGAACTCCCAACACAATATGTTGCAGAGCATCTTTTAAGCGAAGCACGTTCAAGATCAAGCACTGATAACCTTTCAGTGATTGTTATTGACTTGAAGCCAAAGGGAACGAGCTAGATGTATAGCTCTAAACATGTTGCAATTATGTAACAAACGTCAATCTATTAGCTATATACAATCTTAATGAAGTTTTTCTAGTTCATGTGTGGATAATGGATAACATACATTATTTTCAGTTTAATGTTTCAAGTCTTGTTACTCCATATTCAATATCTTTTTTAGTTTAGTGCTTATGCGCGTGTTTATTCTGGAAGTACGGTTTTTTAAAGGTGTTACATATAATATGATTTGGAGAAAAGGAATCTCCTTCTCTTGTCCCCTAAAAGTCACAAAATCATATTCTGATCCCTTCCCACCCACCCTTTATAAGCCCTTTGTTCTTTAATAAAAAGCATTAGATGTGACCATACGACGTAATGTAAAAGAAATATGAGATACTACATGAATATTACACTTTCACAATACCACTTATAAGTTAAAATGTTCTTGAGTTTGTATCTTATGCTACGCGGTACGTTGAAGATTATCAAAGGCGTGTCTATAGAGGCCAATGACAAGAATTATTGCGTTTTCAAGCGGATGTTGTTGTAATATGTGAATCATAACAATTTATATAACACATAAATATGAACATCAAAGCATTGGCAGTGGAAAACAGGATCTAATACAAGTAATTAATTAACTAAATAAAAGAATATGCGTACCTTTGATTTCTAGCTAAACAAGAAATCGAGTATCCAAGAACCGGTAAAACCCTAACTTAGGGTTTAAGGAATTCGACCACCTACAAATCGAATGGGAAAATAACTCAAGCAAAAGTATGCTTGATCTCCGTTCTTGTACACACGTATTAGTAGCGTTTCAATATGAAAAACTATATTCTTAATCCACAAACAAACCAAACACTTATGTTGTGAATATTGGATCGATTTTCCCAAGGGATTTGGGAATGTCGATCGGCTAGACACAAGAGAAGGGAAGAAGAGAGAAATTTGGCTTGCTAGGGAATCAAGATTAGTAACTAATGAATACAAGAGGCCTTGTATTTATAGGCAACTTAATCTTGTTCTCCAAGCTAGGGTTTGGAACCCCCAATCCCATGGATCGGCTGAATAACCAAGCCCAAGGGGATTCTAGATAGTTCTTGGCTTGTTATTTCATCTCTAGTCCCTTAACTTTAATATTTAACGACCGTTAACCAAACCTCGTTAAATACTAACGTCCGTTAAGTGTTTATTTGTGAAATTAATAATTAAATCATAACTTATTATATTAATTATTAAAACATTGAAACTCATACGTAATGTGTGCAATCCCGAAGTCTCGTGTTCGAAACTGGTCATACGTATATTAATTTATATCCATAACTTTAACAGCTCCCACTTGGATATGCATTATTATAGTAATGACATTGGTTAGTCTAGCTTAACACCCCAAATGCCCCCAGATCGACCCTGAGAGTGGTTTCCTGGAAAAAACCTTGTGATGATTCATCATCATACTTATCCTTTTGTTTCTAATACCACGTTAATATGAATATGGATCTAAGTCATTCCATAATTAACTATTCTATTTCTCGTTATTTATAATTGATCAAGATTACCAAATCATCTGAACGTATTCCAGATAGACCTTGGGTGTGCGCACGCAAACATCTTGTCAACTCTATGAGTGGCCAAGCAGTATTATACTTCAAAACAAATTTGAAGGAACAAATCCTTTCTTAACTACAAGCATAACCCTTGAACTTCGCATCACCTCCGAAAATAGCCCTTATAACTACCAGTTACGAATAACATTAGAGCTATTTTTGTAAGATAGTCTAATGCTATTCGTAACTGGTAGTTATAAGGGCTATTTTTGGAGGTGATACGAATAGCATTATAACTACCAGTTACTATATTAACTATATCTATGACATAGTTAATATAGTAAAACATAACCCATATTGACTGTTAATAACTAAATAACTACTGTTAATAACTAAATAACTTGAGATTGACACCTTTACTTACCTGAAATTTGATAAATTGATGTGAGGGATCTTATTTCTTCATTGTTCTTTTGGGCACAACAAAAAAAAGAATCGTGTAGCAACAAACACAAAAAATTCTGATCCTATTAGTAAATTCTGAGAATAAATAACAAGAAAGATATGACAAGGACCACTAACTATGTGTAACCCCTATGTGCTAATTGTCATGTGGAATAAGTGCTCTTACATGCACCAAGTCGATTATGATTCAGCTTGGTTTGTGTAAAACATTGCATATAACTATTTATCAAACACTGCCTCGAATTTGATACCATTTGGCAGCATAATATAGGCAAAACAGTAGGTGTGTAGACAGTTTATTCTGATGGGTATGTATAACTATAATCCGATATCCAAACAGAGAAGAATCGAGGGTCCTATCATGATATGAATTCGTGAAAGGAATGAAAGTGCTGACTTGCATAAATTTGAATCATGATTTGTTGTTGTTCCTTGTAATGGTTTTATGTCAAATGCCACTCATATTAGCATCAAACCTAAATAATTGTTTGTATATTGCCACGTACATTACTATAAGCTAATCAACGCATTTGCTGAAAATTAAAGCATAAGCTGTCAAAAACTTAAATCATTGTTTCGCTAATAAAGCATCACAATAAGCTATTTAGTGTAAAGATATATATTGGTAGGCTAATATTAAAATGTTCCAATGAGATTCAGCCATTGATCAGGTATGGAGATATTTTCTGATATACTATTAACGTTATTTGTTACATCTGAGTAGTGTCTTTTTTATGATACCATGAGCCACCCAAAGTTTACATTCCATTTTTTAATTTGTCGATTGCTTACTATGGAAAAATACCCCACCTCCAAAATACCAACCAATTAAGCGTATATGTTCCGATGCAATTTGTAGGTATTTTATATTGCATTGAAGCGAAATTATATATTCATTATTCTTGTATTAGCTGGATTTTGGATTAATGATCCTTTTTTTTTCTTAGCTTTTCGCTCCATATATATTACCTCCCACGTACCCAAGAATCGAATCCACGTTCCTGTTTGCATGCAAAAGCAGTGAAGGATCGATAAGCTTCTTTTGTTGCTTGGTATGTCAAATCCAATACTCTTTTTCCTAAATTTGTAACATGTCATATTGTTAATGGGGATGCTATAAACCAATAGAATTTATTTGTGACATGACATGACGATATATTGCTGTCTTTATGAGCCTATAAAACCCCATCCTCCCATTCCATATTTAGCATCAATTTACTTCACTTCACTCTTTCAGTTTAGCAAGCTATTTATAGTGTACGTATACACTCGGTCTTTAGATTTTGTGTGTGTTTTCACAAGTGTCATCAAGGGGTCAGCGATGCAAAGAAATCTAATGCATAGGCAGATTGCTAACCTTCGCAAATCTCTTTTCGACCAGGTTGGTTAATCATTAGAATGATAGTTGTTATGGTTTTATTATATATATCTATGAGTGAATATTATATACTAGTAACAAATAAGGAAGAATGACCCATGCATTAAAAAAGGTTAAAATGGATAAAACAGGAAACTATTATCAAACCATCTTTATATCCATCAATTCACTTTCACTTGTTGGTTAATCTCCTCTAAATATATTCTAATCTAATTACTTGCAGGGATATCTGGACGAACAATTTGTACAATTAGAGGAGTTGCAAGACAATTCTAATCCAAACTTCGTTGAGGAAGTTGTCACCTTGTTCTATCGCAATTCTGCTCGTTTTCTTTACAGCATTGATCAAGCCTTGTAAGTAGACTCGTATTCTTTTTTCATATATGAATAACGCACTCTCAATTTTATGATGAGTTAGACTAATTGAGCCATGATAATATATTTTCAGGGAAAAAAGGCCTATTGATTTTAGTAATTTAGATAACTTGATGCATCAGTTTAAGAGTAGCAGCACTAGCATTGGAGCCAAAAAAGTCAAAACCGAATGCACTCACTTCAGAAGTCATTGCAATGCCAGAAATGCTGAAGGGTACCATAATCTTTTATAATCTTACAGTTTATCTATTTGTTTGTTATTTATCTAGCTAATAATTGTGATAAGTATATAATGCAGATGCAAAAGGACCTTCCAACAAGTCAAGAAAGAGTATACAACTCTGAAAAAGAAGCTTGAAACATATTTTCAGGTATTTTTGCTATTTTAAAAGGCATGTGGTAAAACATAAAAAGAAAATGTATCTAAAGTTTAAGTCATCGTAACTCCGAAAGCACTTGCTTTATATCAGCATTTAGACTACTAGAATATATCAATGAACACCTATATTTTGCAAAACCGCAAACTAACCCTTAATTAGTCTTTTAATTTTGATTAGTTTTTAATCTTTGACAATACTAATGCTTTTTGTATATGTGACCACAGATGTCAAGACAAGCTGGGCCTATTGAAGTAGCATGCCGGCCCAGATAGAAGCCTTTGGAT
This sequence comes from Artemisia tridentata subsp. tridentata, assembly GCA_021014915.2. Lineage (NCBI taxonomy): Eukaryota > Viridiplantae > Streptophyta > Magnoliopsida > Asterales > Asteraceae > Artemisia > Artemisia tridentata. The sequence goes on from CP139504.1 coordinate 17,957,202, forward strand.
ATCAATGGGCTTAATATGGCCCATTTAGTAGCGTATCTTTGGCAATCCATTGAGCCTCATATGATAGAATTCCCCGTCGGTTATATCTTTCATTAATACATGCATAAAAACCCTAATGGTCCCTAAGCCCACACTCGGGCTTGGGCCAACCTACACAGTCTAATAATCTTTAGTACTAGTATAGTGGCATTGTTGTCATAAAACGAGGCTTAAGATGCTTGTACGGCGTGGCGTTATACCTGTACTTGGTTTTGGTATTAATTAATCACCAATTACTGGTTGTTTACCATAAGCTTTAATTTACTCTTTTTTTTTTTTTTTTTTCGTCTGGTTTGGTTGATTATTGATCTGATGGGTGTACAACTAAAAATTGTTGAATTTAAATAACTTGATAATCAAATAAATAAATAAACACATCAAAGAGCATATAGCGGAAGCAAGGATCTTTAATTTAACACATATAAAGTATTACCGAATAATAAATAATTACATACCTTTTGATCCTAGCAAAACAAGGATCGAACTTGAACTCTTCTTCTTGATCTAACAAATAGGATTACCGTGAAACCCCTTACCGTTTTGTTTCACAATCCAAGATGGAATAACTAAAGTAAGTTATATCCGAGTTCTTGTACACACGTACTATAACCGATCAAAGGTTGATGCTAGTGAATGAACACAATTATTAAACCAAAACTATTTTGTTCAATAAACATTGAATCTATTATTCAAGAAGGAAGTAAATAATATACACATACTGTACTATGCATATGTTTATGTCATATGATATCATCATCATGCATGTACAATCCATGAAGTCAAAGATATCATGTACTGTACGATGCATACATAGATTGAATTCGTAAAGTCAAAGATATCATGTACTGTACGATGCATACATACATGCGTAGGAAACTGTATTAGATAAAAGTCGATTGACTTTTAGGGTTATCAAATGTATCGTACCTTTTGAGCAATTGAGTTTGTTTATATAGCCTCCAAACTTGTTTTCCAAGTTTGAGTCTAATACCTCCTCAAGTTCCAAAACTTGACACTCAACCCCCTCCTTTATTTACTAACAGTCATTAGTCAATTCTGTTAATTACTTTAATGTTCGTTAGTTATCATTTCGTGTCCAAATAATTAAAATATATAATTATATATATTAATTATTCCTTTGATCATTCATACGTAAAGTGTGCAATCCCTCAGTCCCGTGTTCGATTCTAGTCATACACGATTTAATATTTTTCCAAAACTCTAACAGCTCCCACTTGGAAATCTATTAAAAGGTTAATGACATTAGTTAGCGTCTAGCAACACGCCAATGCCCCTAGTACAACTCGGGTGGTGGTCTCCTGGAAAAACCACTTGATGATAAATCATCATACTTATCCTTTTGTTTCTAATACCACATTAATAAAGATATGGATCTAAGTCATTCTTTATTAATAATTCTGTTTCTCGTTGTTTATGATTGAGCAAGATTACCAAATCTTCTGAACATGTTCAGAGGAGATCTTGGGTGTGGCCACGCAAACATCTTGCCAACCCTACGAGGGGCCCAGCAGTATTAAACTTCAAACAATTTGAAGGAACAAATTCTATCTTGACTACGAGCATAACACATGCACTTCGCAACGCTTCCGAAAACAATCCGTATAGCTACCAGTTACGTATAGCGTTAAATTGAATCACAGAAATGCACTACATGCATGACAGTTATCTGGCATCTCAAGTCTGAGGATAACTATATACTCATGATTTACTTGATGACAAGATCCATAAAGTAAACTCATGTCGGCGGGATAAGTCCTATACTCAAACCATTTGAATATCATGTGAAATTGGTATGACAACGCATCAATATACTTTTAAGTATATTCTACCAATACTCAGATTTGTCTTAATTTAATGATATTCCCATATCATTAACTGACAACGGACAGTTTAGAATATATAAATATATTCAAGGATATAAACATGCAAATATAGGATATATTATTAAGAAAATGATAAATAAACATAACCATTATTTTATTTCATTAAAATAATAACTGTTCAATAACATCCCATTATCCAAACACTAAAATAGATCAATGCATGATAATTCTTATTAATGAATTATGCCTCAAGTCATGTCAAACATACTTGTTGACAAGGCATAAATCAACTAATCTTGATCTATGGGAATTTTGAGAATACTTATTTCAAGAATTCAATTAATGAAGTTCTTATATGTGTGCAGATAATGCCACATAATATTTCATAAAATGTGTGACATCCTCAACCACGAATTTATGACAATTAAACTATCAAACCTTTTATAGTTAAAGTATTCTAATTCTTTAATGTATAATGCAACTATGCTTACAGTTAAGCATAACTAGTACACATGGCCATTAACTAGGATGAAATCCTACCATGACTAGTATTGAGTGTCATCTCAATCTTATCAGCATCATTGTATGCAAACAACAATATGCTCTTTAAAATTCCGTAAACTTTAATATCCAATGTGTAATGTTTGATACCTTCCAATCTTTCAAGATTTGTCGGCTATATCAATTACGCAACAATTGCCATATGGTTCATACTTAGAATTTAGGAGCTATTCCAGGATGAGGATGTTAATTCTAAATCCAACCATATCCATTACACTTAGTTATCTAATAACATTTAATTAGATATTAATGTTGTCAAATCATCTTTCATCAAGCATAATACAACAAACAACATGATGTACATGAAAAATCCTTGCGTCAAACTTAGATTTATTCATGTCATATCTTTTCAAAGATATGTATCTATCTAGACTTTCTAATAGTATAATCATGTTTATTAGAATCAATAATTTTACCGCTTTTGTTTATAACAATAAACATATATTCCAAGGTTGTATGTTTATTTTCAAAATCTTCACGTGAAGTTTCATTCCAAACTAAGACTTAACATTTAATGTTAATGGAATGTTACTTCCTATATGTTATACAACATATATGAAATAAGAAAATAAATAAAACACTCCCACTAGCTTTTAGGAATATTAAGATATTGTCTTATTTTAATTATAAATCAAAACTTGGATTTAATAATTAAACATAAGTGTATCTTAGATGCATGCATTAATCCATTCATAAATGATTTTCACTTTGTATACTTCCAAAGATTATTTGAATTCAAAAACTCCTTTCAATTACTTATCGTCCTCGCACAAGTAATTACTCAAGAAAGAGTTTTGATATTCCATTGTTAATTTCATATAAATGAAACTAAGAATGACAATCATAATCTTTATACATTTAATGTCCCTAGAAAGAATATCAATCACAGTTAATTGCTTAAGTGTGATTAATAATCCTTTTACACATTAAATATGTATACAAAAGTTTGTCCATTATGATTTCTACTCGAAAATATAAATCTCTATGATTTCATTTCCTTTGTAGAAACTCATCTTCATTCTATAGTGTAACTATAGAGTTCAAGATTAATTAAGTTTCCAAAACTAATTATCTTTATGGACTGCATCTAATCATTCATAGTATGAATAACTTGCTAAATTCAATATTTGCAATTCATCTTAATGACCAACAGGTTTACCATAATCTTGTAACTCATAATCCTCAACATATTATACAAATATTTGAGATATCCTTGCGGATCTATGAATGAGAATTCCATCATCTTGAGATTTAACATTAACATGTTTAATCCTCATTATCACTTTACTAGTGTATTTTAGAAGATCATGTATCTTGTAATTTTATCTTTTCAAGATAAAACTCCCACTTTCCTTTTGCAATTTATAGACTATCTATAAATACTTAACAAGTAGAGCAACACAAAATTGTTCTCTTTTGGGATATTACAAATACACATTGACAGTTCCTCACATTAGTTTGTCAATAACCTACTCAAAAGCAGTTTAACAAATTCTGAACTTCAATTTTTAAGACTTAATGTGGTTCATCACATTCCATAATAAATGGTATCTTATTAATCTTCTAGGTTGGAGTCTTATTGAGCGTATACAATCCATACTTAATTTTTCTAACCTTGATAATTTTTGGAAGAAAGGAAGATATAGTTATCTTTAATCAAACAATATAACAAGAGTTTGATTTTCCTAACTGAACGTACCATAAACATTATGTATTTCATTAGGAATAATATTGTAAGACAATCTTACAATATGTAAGATAAATATATTTTGTTTGGTTTATCTATTTGCCAACTAAATCAGCTTAATGGTATAATAGAATTTCCAAGCCAATTGCATGCTATATAACATAAGTACTTTTAAACAAGTTACTTCATGTCCATGTCTTAACAAGAAGACATAACTGTTATATTCCCAATATACGTTATAAATCATTGATCAACTCAATGACTTCTTGTATATGTTTTAATAAAAACATAACAAGTTAACGTCTTACTTTATTATAAGTCTTGTAACAATTAAAAGACTTTATATTTATATCTTTACAATAAAATATAAATATGCATAACCAAAGTAATTATGAACACCACTATTTGGTTTCAATCGTATTTCAAGTTAATTTATTACTTCATATATTTATGACATTCCAAGAATACATAAACATTCAAATTTGAAGTAGTATAAGATTACTTCATTTATTTATGTCATTTCAATAATACATAAATATTTAGTTTGAAGTAGTCTCATTTATCATATTGACACTAGTTCTAATAAGAATCTAATTTAGAACTTGCAAATTAACATAGTTTTATTACATCAGTTGATCTGCTAGTAATGAAAGTATGTAATTTACCTTGTCATTAATATCTATGTCAAGGTCTCACTTACGCTAGATATTAATTCCAAGTGTTCTATTTATTAGATGTGAATAAAATCACATTAGAACATTAATCTCTTATCATGCAATCAAGAGAATCCTTTAAATCATATTTCTTTGTGTTGTTGCTTGCACACAATTAAGATTTCTCCCACTTGTGCATGGAACAACATCATGTATCAGATAAACAACACGTCAATCATTTGTTTATGTGATCAATATGATTGTGTCATAGATATTAGTAGATATATAACCACCTTGTCTAGTAAGGAAACGTACATGACTATCCTTAAACCCACAAGTGTCTACAATTGGAAAGTAATTATCTCAAGACATTCTAGAGATAATCTGGGTTACTACCAAGATAACAAGCTTGTAGCTCCCACTGAATTATAGATCATTACATCAATATATATAATTCAGTAATTACAACACAATGCTCCCACTGGATTTGACAACATTATAAGTGTTTCATATCTAGTAAAAACAAATAATGTGCTATTTACTTTCCTACACCTTTGAGAAATCCCATACGTAACAATTACTTAGGTACTAAAGAATGTATTCTACTTTGTAAATGATGGACTATCCATCAATTCAATTAACTTGAAAATAATTGGGCATGCAATTTCTTCCTTAATTTGACTACCATCCCCACAATGGTATGTAGCATCTAAAAGTGGTCAAAGCACAATAACTAGACAAAGTGTGCTAGTTTGCCTTTTACCAATTTTGCGGTAACTAGTCTAGCTTCTAATTTAATAACTCATAAAATGTGCAATTTTCTTAACTATTAAAATTTTGCTATGAGTTATTCCCTAGAATTTAGACAATTCTAATTTTCCATTATACCCTTCTCATTCATGAAAAGGTATAGGGTTTAAGTCTCACTCTTCTCAAAGAAAGTAGACTAGGATTATTCTTTTAGTAAGGTTGACTCTAGCCAAAACCCTTACGGGTGTAGATCAATTTAACTACTAAAAGAATGCCCCACGTTTACGGTTTTAACATTGCATTTATACATTAAAAGAATTTACAAAATTCAATTTTAGTATTTTCGATAATATAATTTTTCAAGAAAAGAAAATTACCCAGGAAATATACATATAACCATTTAGTTTTCTTGAAAACTAGGATCCAACTTTCCATAGTTCCACCACATCAGTTGATCTGCTAGCAGTGAAAGTACAAAAGATGGTAACTTGTCGTATAATAATCGCGAAAAAATTTTCGACTCCTAAATTTATGGGAATTATATTTGCCAAATAATTTGCAATGTAAACATGTTTCTTCCCATCTCATGCTTTAAGTCTCAAGGTCTCACTTATAACTTAATTAAGTCGTCTAATTTAGAAACTTGTAAATTCACATAGATCCATTACATTCAGTTGATCTGCTAGTAATGAAAATATGTAATTTACCTTGTCATTAATATCTATGTCAAGGTCTCACTTACGCTAGATATTAACTCCAAGTGTCCCTTATAATTAGATAGCATGGACTTAAATTTTAGGGTATTTATTTTGATGTTACAATCAAAATACGTACGAAGAAGCATGCACTCATCTTCGTATCATAAGTTTTCAAAACTATTTTAATTACCAATTTGCTAAGAGTTAAATCAACAAAGTTTTAATTGAGGCGTTGAGTGACTTACAACTTTGCCTAAAGATGCTTCGCACATGTAATGGTTGTACTTGGTAAGTCTAATTTGACGCACAGGCGAGCGGAGAGACAGAATGGAGTCTCTTTAAGGCCATAATTTAATGCGAAACCAACCTTATACCCACTTTATAGTTTGTCAACATTAGGTCCGCCGCTTCGACCATTTGTACAGTTGCATCAATCAATTAAAACTTTATGATTCTAAGTCTTATAAAATTATGTTGTAAATTATTAAATTGCTAGTCTCGCCTGGGAGCAAATTACCGTGCGAAGCGAACCACTGTCGGCACATAAGACTTGGCAATAAATAATTTACCACATCAACATTTCATAGTTATTAGGTCAATTTATTATTTTTTTTATACAAAAAATTACCCTCTTTTTGCTTACAATTCAATCACAATTTAAACAAAAAAGAACAAGTAATTTTTAACAAAAATAAATAAACACTTAATAACGCATATAATCTTAACTATTAAATCATATAGCCACATGCAAACCTTTTGATAAATCCTATTAATAATCTATATGTGAATTATTATGTATATAATTAATAAAACTCCCATTGGTTTTCGAGCGCATTGTACCCAATGGACCACAGACACCAACAATTGGCCGCGTAAGCTTTAATAATTATATACCACGTTGCACATAATTGATTCATTAATATAATTTAATTAGGTCTTCCCTAATTTTAGATTTATCTAAAACATGTAGCACACAAAACAAACCCTAATCTATGAATATCTTGCATGAAGTATCATGGATTTATCCAGGAACGTAACCCTTATCAAATAAACACATAAATACAACATGTGCTAATTTTAGGGTTACAAAACTAGCTTTTTAATGAATAGAGGTCGAACCCCCCCCCCCCCCTAAAATTAGATTCGATTTATATTTTATGTTCTAAACCTAAAACAAATCGACACACATGTTAATCCAAATCAAGATTTGAATTTTATTTATCTTTCGGTAATTCAATTACGTGTTAAACGGCTCGTGATGCCACTGTTGAATTTAAATAACTTGACAATCAAATAAATAAATAAACACATCAAAGAGCATATAGCGGAAGAAATGATCTTTAATTTAACACATATAAAGTATTACCGAATAATAAATAGTTACATACCTTTTGATCCTAGCCAAACAAGGATCGAACTTGAACTCTTCTTCTTGATCTAACAAATAGGATTACCGTGAAACCCCTTACCGTTTTGTTTCACAATCCAAGATGGAATAACTAAAGCAAGTTATATCCGAGTTCTTGTACACACGTACTATAACCGATCAAAGGTTGATGCTAGTGAATGAACACAATTATTAAACCAAAGCTATTTTGTTCAATAAACATTGAATCTATTATTCAAGAAGGAAGTAAATAATATAAACATACTGTACTATGCATATGCTTATATCATATGATATCATCATCATGCATGTACAATCCATGAAGTCAAAGATATCATGTACTGTATGATGCATACATAGATTGAATTCATAAAGTCAAAGATATCATGTACTGTACGATGCATACATACATGCGTAGGAAACTATAGTAGATAAAAGTCGATTGACTTTTAGGGTTATCAAATGTATCGTACCTTTTGAGCAATTGTGTTTGTTTATATAGCCTCCAAACTTGTTCTCCAAGTTTGAGTCTAATACTTCCTCAAATTCCAAAACTTGGCACTCAACCCCCTCCTTTATTTACTAACAGTCATTAGTCAATTTTGTTAATTACTTTAATGTCCGTTAGTTATCATTTCGTGTCCAAATAATTACGATATATAATTATATATATTAATTATTCCTTTGATCATTCATACGTAAAGTGTGCAATCCCTCTGTCCCGTGTTCGATTCTAGTCATACACGATTTAATATTTTTCCAAAACTCTAACAAAAATGTCTAAACTTAATAGTTATACATATATACGCTTAACAAAGTGACCATATGACATATTTTGGCTTAAGACAAAACTATAGTTGTAAAGAAATTGAGGATGTAAATATAAAATGTATGTTTCAATAGTAGATGGTGATGATTTGGATGAGACGATGAAAGAAAATAATGATGCACCAAGCAATACATATGTTTATGTCAATTGCCTTCAGATGGTATATACTTATTTAAAATAATAACATAATATTGTTCTAAACACGATATTTTGTTTAAATAAATATTCAAAAAGTTTAGAACTTATACAAATTCCGAACACATTAGTCTGGAGTTCAATTTTTATCTTGTATATGAACTTCAAACACAATAATGTATCTGAAACATTACACAATTCTAAACATGTAAAATGCATATACTTAAGGATAAAATATGTCGCGAATCAGTCAATAAAAGAAACAATTTATTTGCTAATTCAAGATGTTACACAAACGGATACCACACCGGTAATAGTCACGAAATCCATAACCAAATCAAATAACAAACATATCCAAATCAAATTACAACCAAATTCGAAAGAAAACAAACATCTGATCTTCGACAACATAAAAGAAAATCTAAACCAAAGATTCTCTCTTACATAAAAGTTAAGAGGACCTATAAAGCTCTTGAAAGTGTAATGGTTGATGTTTAAGATGTACTGCCACTTGCATTACCTTGCTTGGTTTTTGTTTTGCGGGTAACACGACTCTTGATTCCATACTCAACAAGCATATCTTGAATTTCTTCACGCATTTATTCCTTGAGCTCTTCACGCATTTCTTCTTTTAGCTCTTCGCGCATTTCTTCTTTGAGCTCATTCTTCATTTGTTCCTTGAGCTCGACTTTCATTTCTTCCTTCAATTCTTCCTTTAACTCTCCACCAACGCTATCAATATAGTTCTTGAACATAACAAATTCAAATATTAGTTTTTTTTAAATAGCTAAATGCAACTTGAGTGGGTCTTTTATGTAAAGTGAGTTATAATTCCAGGATCCTTACAGAACTAACCTCAAAAGATCTGAAACATTATAATTTTCGGAATAGTTATGTTTGTGTCATTAAGAAACCTGAAGCTGTTTGTATATAAAAGAAAGAAACACACCTAAATATCTTTGGATCCTTAGGATGGAGCACCACTACATGTAGTACTTGGTGTGCCAGTCATCGTGTACTGTGGATCTGACATAGAACCCCACCCAAACACTCCACCTTTCGTATCATCTCCGGCACATTGTTTCCATAGGTCAGCATTATAGATGGGATGGTTAGCAGGATCTGATCCATATTTATCCACCAGAGCGCCATTATATGCAGCCTGTAGATAGTCAAGCGAAACAAAGTAAGAATAAATATGGATGTAAGAATAACCATGGAAGTAACTATGGAAGTAAGAATAAATACCGCCACTCTCTCTGATTTAGACGTAATTAATGCTCCTTTCTTCGCGTGTGTGAGCTCAAATAGTTCAGCAGCAGTTGGGGGGCGTTTCTGTACTTGTTCCTGTAAATTCGTAAAATTCTTGTAAGATTTAAAAAGAATACAAAATAATACTTTGAAGCTTGAACTAAACATAACAGATATTAAAAAAATAGAAAACAGAAAACACAAATGGAAATATAAGTAGAATCTTACGAATTTCCTTTTATGTTGAGAAATTGTAATTGAGCCAGCACAATGTTTCGACACAGAACCTTCTTTCAAGGTGTTCCGATTCTGGCTACCTGATACTGCTTTATTTAGCCATTTTGGAGTGTTCCAGATGTTAGAGTTTGTGGATATAAATTAATATGCGTATGTCCGGTTTCGAACCCGAGACTCGGGATTGCACACAATACGTGAGAGTTCCAATGGTTTGAATAAATTGAATATATTTTATATTTTATTTATTCATTTCACAAAACAATACTTAACGACAGTTAGTACTTAACGGAGTTAGAGATAACGACCGTTAAAGGACTAAATGTGAAAAAGGGAAGAGAAGGATCTAGAATCCCTTTAATTTCTTGGGATTAAAGTCGGCAAAACTCTTTCCTTAAGGGGGAGGGCCGGTTTTGGATGGAGTAGGGAGCAAGCCAGGGTTAGCCTATAAATACAATTCATTGGTGTTTTAGTTTTTCCCTAATCTTGAATCCCTAACTTAGCCAAACTTCTCTTCTTCTCTCCCTCTAAGCTCTAAAGATCGACCCTCTTTTAAATCCACTAGGATTTGGTCGATTCAAGTAAAGCTTATAAAGTGTTTGGTTGTTTTGTGATTCTTGAACCTAGCTTTTCCCATTGGAACGCTAGTATCTCGTGTGTACAAGAACGAGTGACAAGCTTATTTTAGCTTGTGTGTTTGCCTTGTGATTCGATCATATAAATCCTATTAGGGTTTATATAACTTGTTCTTGTGAGATCCGATTCCTTGTTCTTGCTAGGAATCAAATAAGGTACGTGTCTATTTAATTTTATGTTAATTAATTATATTTTATGTAGATCTATCCGCTGCGCACACTTGTGATGTTTATGTGTTTATAGACTTGTATGATTCACATATTCCAACAGTGGCATCATGAGCCGCGTTTTTAACATGTAATTGATTACATAAAACCTTAAAAATTGAATCTTTAATTAGATACATGCAATTTATAAATCTAGGGTTTATTTTTTTGTAAACCTAATATTAGGTCGACACCTAAATTAAAAGATTTAGGGTTTTTGGTTTTTGTAGAAAACTTGTAGAAAAACCCTAGGATTGCATGCAATTTTTAGGGATTAATTAATGAGTACCTTATGTGATGTCGTTAATTAATTAGATTGCGTACAGGATATATTGACATGATAATATGTGTTTACATGATTATATGTGCAATATGGGATCCATGACAAAATCTTGCATATTTTGTCATGGAATGTTTTGTTGATTTATTTGCCCATGATTTTTAAGATAGATCTTAAATTAGGGAAGACCCTAATATATTAATTAAAATTGGTTATGTGCAATGTGGTATCTAATTGATCAAAACTTACGCGGCCAAATTTATTTGGTGTCTGTGGTCCATTGGGTACAATGAGCTCGAAAACCAATGGGAGTTTTATTGATTAGATACATGAAAATTCACATAGATAATTAATAGGATTTATCAAAAAGGTTTGCATGTGGCTATATGATATCGTTGATGATCATATATGTGTTATTATGTGTTTATTTATTTATTAAATTACTTGTTCTTTGTGTGTTTAATTATGATGGATTGTAACAACAAAGAGGGTAATTTTTCAAAAAAAAAATAAATGGACCTAATAACTATGAAACCTTTGTAGTAAACCATTTAATTGCCAAGTATTATGTGCCGACAGTGGTTCGCTTCGCACGGTAATTTGCTCTCAGGCGAGACTAGCAATTAATAATTTACTACATAAATTGTTTTAAGCAAAAAAAAAAAAAAAAAAAAAAAAAAAAAAAAAATCATAAGTTTTAGTTGATTGATGCGACTGTACTAAGTGGTCGAAGCGGCGGACCTAATATTGACAAACTATAAAGTGGGTATAAGGAGGCTTGACATTAAATTGTCATCCGAAAGGGGCGCGTTTTTAATTAGCTTCGGCGGACGTTTGCCCCTCCGCTCGCCTGTGCGTCAATATTAGACTTACCAAGTACACCATGATAAAGTACGAAGCATCTTAAGGAGATGTTGTAAGTTTCTCAACGCCATCAATTAAAATTTTGTTGATTTTAAGCTGCGAATTGGTAAATGGTTTTTGTAGAAAACATATGATACAAAGATGAATGCATGACATCTTTGTACATATTTTTTGATTTCACACATCAAAAAGTTTATACCCTTAAATTTTTTTTTTTTTTAAAGTAATATGCCAACCAACTACAAAAAGAAACACCTAAGGTTTCATCCTACATCACTAGCAGCCAAAGCTGAATGTGATGTTTTGAAAGGGTGGTTGTCTAAGGGTAAATTGAGTACTTTCGTTGCTAGCAGCCAAAGCTGAATGCAATGAAACGACGTCAATTTACAGTTTCTTAAGTTGGTGAACTTAATTGGGCACTTTCATTACTAGCAGCGAAAGCTGATGTAATGGGACGGCGCCAAGGTATAAAGATTTTGGGATGAAACATGCTTACATTTTGCAACTGAGGTTGGCAATATAATGTAACTCCCATGATTCTAGGAATTGCAATTGTAGATTGGCAATTGAGTGCAGCTCTACCTTATTGAGTACTTTCATTGCTAGCAGCCAAAGCTGATGTGATGAAACGACGTCAATTTGGATCCTAATTTTCAATGAAAATTAAATGGTGAAATTTTATTTACCGTGGGTGTTTAATTTTCTTGAAAAGTTATTATCAAAAATACTAAATTGAATTTTGAAAATTCTTTTAATGTATTTAATGCAACGTTAAAATCGTAAACATGGGATATTCTTTTAGTAGTAAATTGATCTACACCCGAAGGGGTTTTGGATAGAGTCAATTTTTGCTGAAAAGAATAAACCGAGTCCACTTTCCGTGTGAAGAGTGAGACTTAATCCTATTCCTTTTCATGAGTGAGAAAGGTATAATAGGATAATTATAATTGTCTAAATTCTAAGAAATAACTCATGACGAATTTCTTAAAGAAATTGCATGGTTAGGAGTTATTAAATTAGAAACTAGACTAATTACCGCAAAAGTGGTAAAAGGCAAACTAGAATGTTGGATCTAGTCGTTATGCTTTAACCATTTAAATGTGCTACATACTATGATGGGGATGGTAGACTTAACTAAGGAGGAAATTGCATACCCAATTTTTTCAAGTTAATTGCATTGATGGATATTCCATCATTCACAAAGTAGAATACATTCTTTGAAGTACCTTAGTAACGTTACGTAAGAGATTCATCAAAGGTGTAGGAAAGTAAACAGCACGCTATTTGCTTTTACTGGTAATGCAACACTTACAATGTTGTCAAACCCAGTGGGAGCATTGTGTTGTAATTACTGAATAATGAGTTCATGTAGTAATCTTAAATTCAGTGGGAGCTAAAAGTCTTGGTAGTTACCCGGCTTATCTCTAGAATTCTTGAGATAAAAATACTTTCCAATTATAGACACTTGTGGTATTAAGGATAGTCGTGTACGTTTCCTTACTAGACGAGGTGATTCTATATCTACTTATATCTATGACACAATCATATTGATCAAATAAGCAAACTATTGACGTGTTGTTTATCTGATACGTGATGTTGTTCCATGCACAAGTGGGAGAAATCTGTATTGTGTGCAAGCAACAACATAAAGAAATATGATTTATAGGGTTCTCTTGACTGTAAGGTAAGAGATCAATGTTCTAATGTGTTTTATACACATTCTAATTTATGGAACACTTGAAGTTAATATCTACTTTCATTACTAGATATTAATGACAAGGTAAATTACATACTTTCATTTTATCAGCCTCAGCTGATGTGATTAAACTATGTTAATTTACAAGTTTCTAAAATTAGATAATTATTAGAACAAGTGTCGATATGATAATAAGACTACTTCAAATGCAAATATTTATGTATTGTTGTAATGACATAAATAAATGAAGTAATCTTATACTACTTCATATTTAGATGTTTATGTATTCTTGGAATGACATAAATATATGAAGTAAATAAATTAACTTGAAATACTATTGAAACCAAGTTCTGGGTTTCATAATTACTTTAGTTATGCATATTTGTATTTTGTATAAAGATATAAATATGAAGTCTTTTATTATAAGACTTATAATAAAGTAAGACGTTAATCTTTTTATGCACTTTTTTAAGACATATACAAGAAGTCATTGAGTTGATCAATGATTTATAACGTAGATTGGGATTATAACAGTTTATGTCTTTTTGGTAAGACATAGATATTAAGTGGCTTGGACAATAAGGCACTTATGTTATAAATTATGCAATTAGCTTGGAAATCTATTGTACCATTAAATTGACTTAGTTGGTAAATAGGTAAGCCAAAACGAAATATATTTATCTTACATATTGTAAGATTAACTTACAATATTAATCCTAATGAAATACATAATTTATGGTATGTTCAGTTAGGAAAATCAAACTCTTGAAAAATTGTTTGATTAAAGATAATTATATCTTCTAATCTTCCCAAAAGATATCAAGGTTAGAAAATTGAGTATGGATTAGATATACTCAATTTGACTCCAACCTAGAAGATTAACAAGTCACCATTTAATATGGAATGTGATCAATCACATTATGTCTTAAAATTGAAGTTCAGAATTTGTTAAACTACTTGTTGGGTAGGTTATTAACAAATTAAGGTTAGGAACTGTCAATTTGTATCTGTAAAGTCCCAAAAGAGAACAAGTTTGTGTTGCTCTATTTGCTAAGCATTTATAGGTAATCTATAAATTGCAAAAGGCGAGTGGGAATTTTATCTTCAAAAGATAAAAATTACAAGATACATAATCTTCTAAATACGCTAGAAAAATCATAATGAGGATTTAACATGTTAGTGTTAAATCTCAAGATGATGGAATTCTTAATTCATAGATCCGCAAGGATATCTCAAATATTTGTAGAATATGTTGAGGGTTATGAGTTACAGGATCGTGGTATGCCTGTTAATAAATTGCAAATGTTTATTTGGCAAATTACTCATACTATGAATAATTAGATGTTGTCCAAAAAGATAACTAGTTTGGAAACGTAGTTGATCTTAAACTCTATAGTAACACTATAGAATAGAAATGAATTTCTAAAATGGAAATGAAAATCCTAAAGATTTAAATTCTTGTGTAGAAATCATAATGGACAAATTTGTATACATATTTAATATGTGAAAAGATTATCAATCACAATTAAGCAATTAAATATGATTGAAATTCTTTCTAAGCACATTAAATATATAAAGATTATGATTGTCATTATTAGTTTCATTTATATGAAATTAATAATGGAATATCAAAAGTCTTTCTTGGATAATTACTTGAGCGAGGACGAAAAGTAATTGAAAGGAGTGTTTGAATTCGAAATAATCTTTAGTAGTGTACAAAATGCAAATCATTTGTGAATGGATTAATGCATGCATCTAGAAGATATACTTATTTTAGTTATTAAATCTAGTTTGATTTATAATTAAAATTAATATATTTCTTAATATTCTTGAAAGCTAGTGGGAGTGATGTATTTATTTTCTTATTTCATATATGTTGTGTAACATATAGGAAGTAACATTCCATTAACATTTATATGTTAAGTTTTAGTTTGGAATGAAACTTCATATAGAAAATAAAACCTTGAAATATATGTTTATTTGATTATAAACATAAGCGGTAAAATAACTGATTCTAAAAGAACATGATATTCTATTAGAAGATCTAGATAGAAACATATTTATGAAAAGATATGACATGAACAAAATCTAAGTTTGACACAAGGATTTTTCATGTACATCATGTTGCTTGTTGTATCATGCTTGGATGCAAGATGATTGACAACATTAGTATCTAATTATAAATTATTAGATAGTTAAGTGTAATGGATATGGTTTAGAATTTATCATCCTCAGCCTGGATTTGCTCTAAAATTCTAAATATGAACCATATGGCATATTGTTGCTTAATTGATATAGTGGACAAATCTTGAAGGATTTGGAGATATCAAAACATTACACGATGAATGTTAACAGTTTACGGAATTTTTAAAAGAGCATATTGTTGTTGGATACAATGATGCTAGTAAGATTGAGATGACACTCAATACTAGTCATGGTGGGAGCTCATCCTTATTAGGAGACCATGTATACTAGTTATGCTCAATATGAGCATGGTTGCATTATACATAAAGAATTAGAATACTTTAACTACAAGGTTTGGTAGTTTAATTGTCATAAATTCGTGCATGAGGTTGTCACGCATTTTATGAAGTATGTGGCAATATCTAGATAGATGAATGCACACATACAAGAACTTCATTATTGAAATAAGTATTCTCAAAATTCCGATAGATCAACATTAGTTGATTTATGCCTTGTCAACAAGTATGTGGAACATGACTTGTGGCATAATTCACTAATGAGAAATATCATGCATTGATCTAGTTAGTATTTGGATAAGGGATGTTAAGCAATATTATTTTAATGAAATAAAGTGTGGATGACGTTTTTTCTCATTTATAATATTGTATCCTATATTTGCATGTTTAAATCCGTGAATAACTTATGTTATTCTAAATAGTCCGTTGTCGATCAATAATATGGGAATATTATTGAACTAAGACAAATGTGAGGATTGGTAGAATGTACTGTAAGGTTGAGACACCAATGTCACATGATATTCAATATTGGATAAATTGAATATAGGACTTATCCCAACTACATGATTATACTTTATGGATCGTCGTCATTAAGTAAATCATGAATATTTATCCTCAGACTTGAGATACCAGGTGACTGCCGAGGATGTAGCTCATTTTCTGTGAGATAGTCTAACGCTATCCGTAACAGGTAGTTATAAGGGCTATTTTCGGAGGTGATGCAAAGTTCAAGGGTTACGCTCGTAGTCAATAAAGGATTTGTTCCTTCAAATTTGTTTGAAGTAAATACTGCTGGGCCCCTCGTAGGGTTGACAAGATGTTTGTGTGGCCACACCCAAAGTCTATCTGGAAGACGTTCAGATGATTTGGTAATCTTGATCAATCATAAACAACGAGAAACAGAATAGTTAATTATGGAATGACCTTGATCCATATCCATATTAACGCGGTATTAGCAACAAAAGGATAAGTATGATGATTAAATTCATCACATGGTTTTTTCCAGGAAAACCATACTCGATTCGATCTGGGGGCATTGGGATCTGTTAAGCTAGACTAGCCCATGTCATTACGATATTAATGAATATCCAAGTGGGAGCTGTTAGAGTTTGTGGATATAAATTAATATGCGTATGTCCGGTTTCGAACCCGAGACTCGGGATTGCACACAATACATGAGAGTTCCAATGGTTTGAATAAATTGAATATATTTTATATTTTATTTATTCATTTCACAAAACAATACTTAACGACAGTTAATACTTAACGGAGTTAGAGATAACGACCGTTAAAGGACTAAATGTGAAAAAGGGAAGAGAAGGATCTAGAATCCCTTTTTTGGGATTAAAGTTGGCAAAACTCTTTCCTTAAGGGGGAGGGCCGGTTTTGGATGGAGTAGGGAGCAAGCCAGGGTTAGCCTATAAATACAATTCATTGTGTTTTAGATTTTCCTTAATCTTGAATCCCTAACTTAGCAAAACTTCTCTTCTTCTCTCCCTCTAAGCTCTAAAGATCGACCCTCTTTTAAATTCACTAGGATTTGGTCGATTCAAGTAAAGCTTATAAAGTGTTTGGTTGTTTTGTGATTCTTGAACCTAGCTTTTCCCATTGGAACGCTAGTATCTCGTGTGTACAAGAACAAGTGACAAGCTTATTTTAGCTTGTGTGTTTGCCTTGTGATTCGATCCATATAAATCCTATTAGGGTTTATATAACTTGTTCTTGTGAGATCCGATTCCTTGTTCTTGCTAGGAATCAAATAAGGTACGTGTCTATTTAATTTTATGTTAATTAATTATATGTTATGTAGATCTATCCGCTGCGACACTTGTGATGTTTATGTGTTTATAGACTTGTATGATTCACATATTCCAACACCAGACACGGTCAATCATGTCTTCCCAATGGCTTGATTTTATCCATTCCGGGTCATAAGGCTTAAGAATAGTTCAATCAGCACCATCAAATTTAACCCCGGCTGCATGTGCCAACTTCACTGACTCGTTTCTTGCCTTTGACATGATATCTGGATAATGCTTCTTTATACTATTCTCCCACGCATCATGGACCAACACATCACTCAAACCTTCCCACTTGAACAATTCCTACACATGCATAAGTTATGATGTTAATTAATTATATCATTTTAAAACAAGTTGGCTTATTTACTAACTATAAAACAAGGATGAGCACATTATTTTGACACCAACAGCCCAATGACTATTTGCTATCTTTAGGTTCTATATGACAAAAAGGAATAACTTAATTCAACAGCATCCATCTTATTCAGCAAATCAGGGTAAGATACTAAGATATAGGCTAATTTCACTGGTTGTAGGAACCAGTGAAATCAGATTTACTACTCAATTATACGCAACAAAAAAGAGGAAGTTTTTGCTTGGTTCAGCAAGGAAATAGCCTACATTCATATGATCATTACTCATTACTAAACATTCTATTATCTATTGAAATAACATGGTACAAACAAAGAAGGTTTATATCATACACAAAATAAAATCGGCCAAGGCATAGTAAATGTCATATGTATCGTCAGTAACCAATCCCATGACCGAGGTTATGCTATTTATACAGTCAAAATCCATGTTTAACAATTCTTCCAACTATGTAAAGTGTTTATCACACGATTGTAGACTAACCCACTAGCGATTACAAGCTGGTTAACTGTCTGAAACAGAGCACAAGTAGCTATCTTTTGGCGCCATTTCAACAATGAGACAGCCTTAACATAGGTTGATAATTAGTCAAGTTGACCATTATGTGTAAACACAATTAAACATATTCACATGAATACTAAAAAAACCATCTCTAGATCAGTAAACAACGAGGAATTCCCAACATTGATCTTAACTTAACATACTAGGAATTTTATAGTCTGTACTGATCTTAATGTTCCATATCCAAAAAAAGTATTAACCTAATCGAAAGCAAATAAATACAATTAGGATCCCTACTGCAGGAATGTCACCAATCCCACATGGGGTTCGATCAAAAACCAATGGCAATATATAATATAATAACCGAAAACTTAAACCGTAAAGATGGCGAATCCAGACTCCATTATATCAGTTGTGTGAGTTATCAATAAGTTATGATGTTAATTAATTATATCATTTTAAAACAAGTTGGCTTATTTACTAACTATAAAACAAGGATGAACACATTATTTTGACACCAAACGCCCAATGAATATTTGCTATCTTTAGGTTCTATATGATAAAAAAGGAATAACTTAATTCAATAGCATCCATCTTATTCAGTAAATCAGGGTAAGATACTAAGATATAGGCTGATTTCACTGGTTGTAGGAACCAATTAGGTACATTCAAAAATCTTTCATATGTTTTTCTAATGTAACATAACAACACCAACATTTTAGAAGGTTAAAACAAATAGTAACAATGTACATACCTTAAAATACGCCCATAATTCATCACGACCTGACTTGTCAACCTCCTTCCATGTTGTCCAGGAACCATTAAACATGGTCTTCAAGATAGAAGTTATCTTACGAGAGATCTTTGGGTCAGTAAACCTACAAAGCGAAACATTGCAACAAAATGAACACTAGTAGCAGCATATCAAAAAAATTAACACTAATATCACAAGCAACATGTAGATGTATTTAAATAAATATGCATACTCTCCGCCATCCAAACTGATCATTGTCCTCTTTGATGGGTCATGTGGGATTTGTTCGATAATGTTTGAACCTCTTCGACGCTGGGGTACGTCTGTGTTTGGCTCATCCATGCCTACAGGTTCTTGAACCCGTGTATCAGAGGACATGGCTGAATTTGTCTTAGAACGGGTAACAGAGGTGTTAGTCAGTATACTTTTCTAGCCCCAACCACGAGCAGCTGCATTTGTATCAGAGGACATGTTTGAACCTCTTCGACGCTAGGATACGTCCGTGTTTGGCTCATCCATGCCTACAGGTTCTTGAAGCCGTGTATAAGAGGACATGGTTGCATTTGCCTCAGAACGGGTACCAGAGGTGTTAGTCAGTATACTTTTCTGACCCCAACCACAAGCAGCTGCATTTGTATCAGAGGACATTTTTGAACCTCTTCGACGCTGGGATACGTCCGTGTTTGGCTCATCCATGCCTACAGCTTGTTGAACACATGTATCAGAGGACATGGTTGCATTTTTCTCAGAACGGGTACTAGAGGTGTTCGTCAGTATACTTTTCTAACCCCAACCATGAGCAACTGCATGATCACTAAGGCCACGTCCGCCTCTACGTCCACGTCCAACATTAGTGCGTCCCATAATCACTGTAAAAAATATCAAACCAAAAAGAAATAGAATATTATATGAGAAATGAAAGATGAAGAATAATCAGATCTTAATTAGCCCGCAAACAATCATGTATATATGAACTATCAAGCATAAGAAAACCATATAATACATTTACCACATAATGTTCACATATGGCATTCATTCGAATGAGAAATGCACGTGTTATATACAACCAAAGAGTGTGAAGTTGTATTGTAAAATAATCAGAATAATAAGTTAGATGTATTAGATGAACATGTCACATAATTAGTTTAAACATATATTGTTTGACTTCAAAAGTCAAATTATCAAGAAGAAATAAGAAAGATAAATTTACAGTACTATTGCAAATTCTGAATTAATATTTTTAGAGACGTGGTATGTGAACAGTCCGATGTTACCAATTGACACAATTAACAACTATACATTAGTTGCCATTTTGTGGTTAAAGTAAAGCTGGTTGCTATAATCTAAAAATGAATATATAGTAAAAAATTGAAAACTGCAGATCAGATCAACAGTAGAAGATAGTATGATTATCGCTAAGAATGCGCTATTTTCAGGTAAAAAGTTACACACGATCATTGAAACTACGATACATATCTTTACGTATACATTCATACATAAACATGTGGTCAATATAGTAATTCTCTATATGTGTTGCTTTTCAGACCATCTTCTCTTAAGTGTTTTCAAAAGTTTCAAATTCAATCTTAAAACTAATAAAAGACATAAAGATATAGCATTTTTCCTTATTACAGACATAAGAAAATTTCCAGTGTTTATGTTAGAGAGACCTAAGGTGATTCACTTCCAAAGACCATTCATCTCAACCAAAGTTTTTTTCTTAAGCATTGTGTTCTATACTCCTATGCTACCCATATCCTGATGTTCCCAAGGTTGTTCAAAGTATCATTCAAAGACATTTGGCTTTTGAAAAAGGTGATAGGTTTACATTTCACTTAAATCACATATGTACAACCGAAAGAGTGTGGGGGTCATGAAAATGAACCAAGTAGACAAGCAGTTCGATCTGCTAAAAATAATATATCATATTCAACCGATACTCGGCAGAGGGCCCTCATGTCATTATAAGTAGAGATATCTGAACAGGTTGTGCAATATTTCAATATAATGGATGAAACATGTATATTGTATGTCTACGATGCTATGTTGCAAAAGTATTAAGTCACTTGTGTGCAAGACCCTTCCACATATTGCACGAAAGAATGTGCTTAACTCTGTAATTACATCCCATATTGAATTTGGTATCATACCTCTTAAAGCAATTGGCAAAAGTATTTGCATAAACACATGACACTCGTGACTCTTGAAACTATAAAAAGTTTGATCTTCAAGGCTAACACATCCCCCCAGGTTTGAAGCATACCCATCCGGGAATTTAAGGTGAGTCAACCATTCACAAATTTTACCTACTTGTGGTTTGGTCAAAGTGTATGATGCTTTTGGTTTCATGTACTTGGTTCTAACTTGCTGGATATGCAACTCTGGTCGATTGCAATACTTTTTAACAGCTTTCCTAGTCTTTCCATTATCTTTCATTTTTGCAGTGCCCATGATGGTATTGAAGAGATTCTCAAACACGTTTTTCTCAATGTGCATTACAGTGTGTCAAACTAGAGTCCTTTTTACCATAGAATAGCATGCAATGATTTTTGCAAGCATGGATCTTTTTTTCCGGTAAAGCAAGCTTTTCCAAACTTTCTTTGTCTCGTAGAAATTGTTAACTAGTTTCTCACTTGGGGGTAATGACTTCTTAATGATAGGAATCAATCGGTTATATCCAGCCTCACTTACATTGTTTTCTGACTTCCAATTCAGCAACTCTGAGACAATTTGTAATTTTGAATAATTTTGACACCCATCCCACAAAGGTTCATCAGCAGCAGCTAACATATCGTAGAACCCCTTCGCAGATGGATTAGGGGCTTGTTCATTTGAAGAATTTGGTTCAAATGATGCACTGTTAAATATAGTTGGACCCATTGCATCCATTACCATATGCGTGCACCCATCAACATCGTCATCTTCCATCGGATTAGGAGATTGGCCCTCATGTTGAAATCTTGAAGCTGTTTCACCATGTTTCGACCAAGATGTATAATTCGGGGTGAACCCATGCTTTAATAGGTGAAACTTCACATCATTTCTTGTTTTATAAGGTTTGTTGTTGCACTTTGCACAAGGACATTTAATACAATCTTTATCAACATACACTTCATTAGAAAAAGCATAGTCTAAAAATGAATCTACTTTAGTGCGGTAAGTTGTACCAAGATACCCATCATCATCTGCCATTTTTTACATCCATTCTCTATCCCTGCGCTTTGACATTGTGACTAACTACAATAAAGTAAATGTATCATATTAGATTCATATTATCAAAATATAAGCACGAAACATAACAGTGAAGATGTACCTCAATCAAAGTTGTTCCCGTATCTTGATTGCACTCGGGTGAGACTTAAGAGAAAATATTGACATAAGAGGTTTGGAGTTTTATCAAATTAAAATTTTTGCCGCTCTACTTGTTGTTGGCTGGATGTTGGTTTTTAAAAAATTAGACAATTGAATCAAGAAAGATTAATAAAAATCACTTACCAATTGGAGATTAGCAACAAGAATGTGTGATTTGACCCTTGAGAAATCAATGATGAGTGTGTGTAGCGGGTAGATTTTGTAGGGTTTAGAATGAAAGAGATGGGTTTGTGTTTATTGACATAAGAGGCTGGAAATAAGATGCATAACATATGCATACAATAGTCCAAAAAATAATCAACCTAAACTTAAACTTAACAATCGACATAAACTGAAACTACTTGTTGGTTCAGGTTATCGGGTCTTATCGGGTCGGGTTATCGGGTTTTGATTTTTTAAAAACTCACCCGCAACCTGACCCGATAAGGAATCGGGTTATTGGGTTTGGGTGGTAATCAGGTCGGGTTATGTCGGGTAGGGTGAATCGGGTTATCGGGTTGCATGCTAACCTCAGTTCATAGTACCCATTTTTTCAAGCATAAAATAACAAAAGGTATTAGCTAATATTCAGTAGTATATTAAGACATTGGTAGCAATTGTTTTCATGGTTTACCATAATAGTACGTAACTTTATATTGTTATGTTCATTTTAATAGTATGTAGCTAATATTTAGTTGTAAACTTATAAACATGTGCACCAAAATGTATAGCAGTTAATCTTTGATAGTTTGTGTTGCCGTGTTGGTCAGTTATTCAGATTCGAGTTTCGGAGTTTGTGATGGCCGTTTTGTAAACAGCGAATGATTTTGTATTATGTTTCAAATCCACATCTAATTGGATTATGTTGCCACTAGTACAAAACTGGGCTTTCGTCACACCAAAAATGTGTGACTATATGCATATAGTCACACACGTTTTTTTGGGTGTGTGTGACGAAAAGTCGCGCCACCATAGGGTTCATATGGTCACATTGTTTAGTTTTTGACCGTTTTCATTGAAAAAGAGTGACCAAAACTCGAATATGTGTGACTAATTAGGCACAAGTTTTGTTGGATTTATCAATATGTGTGACTATTTCCCATCCTATGGCCACATGAATATATAATAAATGTGACATTTGTGATGATTTAGTCACACAACGTGTTTTGTTTTTTTCGAGTTAGTCACATACAGTTTAAAAAATAGTGGCCAAAAGTGTTAATAAGTGTGACCATATGCTGTTTAAAGTGAAGAAATGTGTATTTTGTGTGACTATTGATCATCCAATGGCTACATGAATTTTTAGTTTGTGTGGCCTTTTGTAATATTTAGTCACACAAAGCATGTTTGTTTTGGGTATTTAGTCACATACAATTAAGCAAAAAGTGGCCAAAAGAATTAATAAGTGTGACCATATGCTGTTTAAAGTGAAGAAATGTGTATTTTGTGTGACTATTGATCATCCAATGGTCACATGAATTTTAGTTTGTGTGACCTTTTGTAATATTTAGTCACACAAAGCATGTTTGTTTTGGGTATTTAGTCACATATAATTAAGCATAAAGTGGCCAAAAGTGCTAATAAGTGTGACCATATGCTGTTTAAAGTGAAGAAATGTGTATTTTGTGTGACTATTGATCATCCAATGGTCACATGTATTTTTAGTTTGTGGCGTTTTGTAATATTTAGTCACACAACGAATTAAACAAACAGTAACCAAAAGTGTTTATAAGTGTGACTATATACATCTTTTAGTCACATTTAAGAAATCAATATATATCAAAACAAATTCAAATATATATCAAAACAAATTCAAATACAATAATATCTAACAGCAGTACTAACTATATGAACCAACAGTACTAACTTATAACTAACAGTTGTAACTAATACACTAGCAGTATTAAAAATGATCCATCTGCTCATACTATATTATCTAACAGCAACATTAACGTCGACTTTGGATTTGATCAGCAACTTCACAGTTTGCATGGCACTAACTTGAACTGCCTAATGAAGTGGAGTATCGCCATCCTATCATGAGGATATATAGTAATTCTGTAAACCGACACAAAGAATAATAATAATAATAATGGGGATATTGACATAAAAGTGTCGTACCAGATCTTGAACATAATATATACTTTTTTAAATTATCAAATCAATAAGACAATGAAGTTCTTGTCTTAAGTGTTCTAACCTGCATGATCTGCTCAAGTTCTATATTTAGCGCCTGGTTGAACTGACTCTCACTTACACCATCCCTAAAAATGATAATATGCTGTGGTTTCAGCTGAAAGGTGGTACTTGTATAGTAGTCATCCAACAGTTCCCTGTAATCACAAACAATATTAGTTTGCAACAATGATTTAAAACTAAAGTTTCAAGAGATTTGTAAATGTTTATAATTGGAAAAGAATTACGCTTAACATAATTAGGATTGATCTAGGGGTTTAATACAGTATCTCACTTTGTTTAATAACAATAAAACCGATTCCTGATAACTAATCAAAGTATCAAACTATCCAATTTACTTTCCATTTCTTGTTAATCGAGTTAGTTCATTACAGCTTTATTGTCTAAAAACTAATTTTAATTTTGTCATGAATGATAGGTTATAGTAAAACAATACGTACAGCTGCAATAGAGGGAACATCAGAACGTCCCGGTGAAAAATGACCACTTATAATGATCCAGGGCATAATGCAAAAATATCCCAATTCCACCCTATCGTGATCTTACCTGGTTTAATTTTTTTGCTAGTTGTGGCACGCCGCAACGATCTGCGAGCTCATTATAGACCTACACATTGTGAAAACTAGCTAAACAAGCTGAAAAAACATATCTGATACATAGTCAAAGGTGGAGGAGAATGCGTCATACCGGGAGGCTGCGAAAGAATTTATTGCTTGCGTCTACCATTCTTCTCAAAGGTTTTGCAGTCTGTTTTTATTCTGTCAGCGTACATAGGGAGACGAACGATATCGTGGATCTCGTTCAAAACTACCTCTTCTGTGATGTTATCCTTGATGCTCCTCATAACCTAAATTGGTAAAGCAGGAAGAGTTGATCAATGGTCAATACAAAAATGGAAGTATGTTTGTCAATGAGAGAAAGTAGATCTTTTTGAAGGTTATAATTTCGTTAGGTGTGGATTTGTCGGGTCGCATCCGCATAAAGACCCATACATTTTCCTCGGAATCCCATGAACATTCTATTATCTTCCCTAATAATGAGAATATGTCTACTGATGGATCTGCAAATACAATTCATAATGGTAAGAGCAAGACAAGACGATGCAAATGAGGTTATTCATTTGAGCAAGAGACTATTCATTCAAGCTGTATATGCCAAACAGATGGATCTGGGCTGGGCAGGTTAGTTAACAGATCAAACAGGTAATATTTATTAGCGGGTCAAAATGGGTAGGTTCAGGCTTGGCCAATCCGCCAACACACTTTTTTTAGTATTCTGTAAATAAATGATGTATTCAATATGTTTAAAGTTTAAACACGGAAAGTGCTAACTATA
Organism: Artemisia tridentata subsp. tridentata; assembly: GCA_021014915.2. NCBI lineage: Eukaryota > Viridiplantae > Streptophyta > Magnoliopsida > Asterales > Asteraceae > Artemisia > Artemisia tridentata. The sequence goes on from CP139504.1 coordinate 17,983,743, forward strand.
GCCTCATACCGACTTTTCAATAACACATTTAATATGTTGGTGATTGGTAGTTGAGAAAATACATTAGGCAGTTTAGTGATTACTATCCAAACCTTAACCACCTTCAGTAATTAATGGTTAACAAAACAACCTCGCATGATTGGTATGGCTGAAAACCCAATTCAAAGCAGTCAGTTTTAGCTAAATTTCTACATTTGACCCGTTATCAATGAAATATAACCCATGTTGACCCATTATCAGAAACCCATGTGTAGCGCACTTGCCCCATAATGCACGAGTCAAAGCCATATTGAACCTATTAACAATAAAATTAAAAAAATTTCTGATGTCAATTCCTATTTTTGTTAATCTTAATATTTTTAGCGGGAGACCGACAAACGTACCCATATTTTTAGCGGGAGAGAAAATGCTCTAGCATACCATTAATGTTCAGCAACAAGAACACGACTACGAATACCCACAGATATACCAGCTGCAAATGATAACATCAACAATAAGTAAATCAAAGAATCCAACATAAGGAAACTTACCACTCTAGCAAGATCCCCCACAGTCACAAGAACCCCACTAACGATCCCATTGTTTGTATTCACTCATGCTGTTCCCTCGCATAGTTTAGCCAAAGCGCCTGGAAGAAACGACTTTAGCCAAAAGGTAAACAAGAAGTTGATAAGAAAACAAAATAATGTGCAAGGTTATTAAATAAATACCTTGTGTACTGGAGCAATACATGGAAGTATAAGTCGTTCACAACTGCGGATTAGGCAACCCAACAACTTTGCACTCTCTTCTCGGCATTTGCTATCAGCACTGTTATATGTAGAGAAATTATAAATAAGACCACCAGATGATACCTCATATCAATGTTTATTCGCAAGAAAAATATCGACTTAACCTTTTCCCAAGATATGTTAACAGCTTGAATCAGGTGGCGCCTGAGCGCTGGAAGAACATATTCAGGATTCTTTTCAGATAATCTATCGGCCACTGATATTGCATACTCCCGAACTTGAAAATCCTAGGTAGATATTACAGATAAACCAGTAATTTTAGTTTGTCTGCTCAACATTAAAATATGCACATTCAAGATTAGTTCAATAACAATATCATTTTAGTTTATAAATGAGAAATGTTCAATTCAATTTAAAATATGCCACATTCAAGATTAGTTCAATAACAATATCATTTTAGTTTATAAATGAGAAATGTTCAATTCAACACAGCTCAGGCTCTGTTTATATTAGTAGAAGTAAGATTCAAGAAAAACAAAGCATACTTCACAAGAAAAGAAACAATCAAGATAGATCTACGCATAATTTTGCAACTGGTCTACTTCCAGTAATTCAAGACCTTCATACATAATGCTCAACGTAAAAATATTTATATGCTTGATTCCCATTTGTTACACATCCAATAGCATTAATGAATTAATATTATACATGAATTCATATATGAGGCATAAACTGCCAAGTGCCAACACAACCATTGTATATGTTAAAATTGAAAGGTCTAACAATATTTAGTGTCCGTCAATAAAGAGACCACGGCCACGGGTCCGATGGCTATATCTCGTGAAAGGTCTAACAATATATAGCACAATTAAATTATAAGACACAGTCGACTTACAAATCACCACAAGATCCAGATGCAACTTTTTCCCCTACTTTAATTAATCTTATATCTATCTCTAACGGGCCAATTGAGTATCATTTATGTAGGTGACTTGTTTTCGGTTGGAGGTTTTGAGGAGTTAGTGGTGGATTTGAAGCCGGCAACGATGGCGGCATAAGTAGGCCGTTGGATAGGGTTGTTCTCCGGTTGCCCGAGATGGGAGGGTTTGATTGTGTATAAAATCAATCGACTGAAGATGAATAATAATGTGTTTAGGGTTTTAGGGTTTGTGAGAATATGCAATGGGTTGGCTGTGTTGTAGGTGAGGAGAGTGTTGATATTTGCTATGGTGAATGAAATATTTGGGAAGGAGGGGAATTTGATTTCGGCGAAAAATTTAGGAGGGGTTTGTGAAAAGTTAGAGTGGGAAATTTTATTTTGGGAAAATTAAGTGTTGATTATATGATTTAGTCACTTTTAAATAATGTGCGACAAACTTTATTATATGAGGCTTTATACAACACGTGCGATGCACGGTCTTTTGGTTGATTAATTAAGTGGTTTTTCGTCACGTTGATGCAGCTGCTTGTATAAGCATATGACGGTATTTAGATGCCTATTAGAGAAGTTGTATTGTATTTATTTTAGTGGAATTGATATTTAGATGCCTAGTAATGTTATCATAACTTTTATAGGCAAAACCTATCTTGAAGCAAAAGCTATGCGATTTGGGTTGTAAAACCCTTTAGGCCGATTGGCCAAACCCATGGAATGGGTTTCCATATTTTTCTTTAGCTCCAAATTTCACTTACGGTCCTCCCTTTATTCCCTAGCGGTCGTTAGTCAATTTCGTTAATTATTTAACGTCCCTTAGTTATCATTTCGTGTCCAAATAATTAAAATACATAACATTTATATATATATTAATTATTTACTTGATCATTCATACGTAACGTGTGCAATCCCTCGGTCTCGGGTTCGCTTCTAGTCATATACGTTTTAATATTTTTCCACAACTCTAACACAATGCATATCAAGGAAATACCAAGTCATTCTGCATAACAAATTTCAACAAAAACCAATTAACCATAATTTTTTTTTGCCCAATAATTTCTCTTGTCGCAAATAGAAGTTCTTTTAATCTTTGGCCCATACCTAGTAGAATAACAACGCATGTCAAGGAAATACTAAGTCATTCTGCATAACAAATTTCACCAAAAACCAATTAACCATAATTTCCTTTTTGCCCACTAATTTCTCTTGTCACGTGGTGTAAACAAAAATAAAAAACTTATTCACAATTGAGTCACATAACTTGCCAAATAAAAGCGCACCATTCGTAACTATACGATGCATATAGGTACACATAATTTCACATTTGTTGGTATTTTAGTGTAAAGTAAATTGAGTTTAATATGCAAATAAGGGTCGACACTTAGTTGCATATTAACAGGACTAAATGATTAACTGGGTTTAAGGTACTGCTTGGTAATGTTAAGGTACTGCTAGTGTGATGTGGTACTACTAGCTAAGGTACTGCTAAGTAATGTGAAGGTACTGCTAGTGTGAGATGGTACTGCTACTTATAGGATCCTGCTGCTGGTTGGTTAACCTGCTGCTAGTGCAGCATAACCTGCTGCTAGTACAGCATAACCTACTGCTAGTAGGTTATGATCCTGCACGGTCTTTTGCTGGCTCAACAATGCACCGGCTGGGTCATTGGTTGAATTTCTACTTGTTTTGTACGTAATGTTTGTGTAGAAGTTTATATACTTTTTATCAAGTTTGCGTCAATGTTTGTAATATATAAAAGTGTGTAGTGTTTGTAAGAACACAAATTGAATGTATTTAATTATTTGATAAATAGGATGTCGTTCAAGTTATATGTCACTATGTATTCCATTAAGTTATATATCACTTTGTATTGCATAGGCAGGGGTTATTATAGCACAGGGCTCTATCCAGTGAACTTTATTGCATGGTTATGATTCATTATATTATAAGTTTCTCTTAGTTGTTAAAATCACTTTAAAAGCACCCTCCAAATACCATCCAAATCAGTATAAACACAAATGACATTGTCCTTTAATGATTCCAAAAGTAAATAACAAAACTAATTTTTTTGTTCGACTTTTTAATTTTCTTGACAAAGTGATTAAGTATATAAAATTATTGCCTAACAATGAAGTTTATTATATGACGAACATTCGTTCATACTTTTTTGTTTAATAGAGTTTGAATTTTCTATTTTAGCATGATCATGATGATAAAAGTTAAAAAATATAAGTTTCACAGCATGAGATTACAAAATTAAAGCTCATATTAATTAATCTTCCAACAATTCAGTATATACATATATGGATATCAAAGAGTCAAAAAAATTAAACGCAAACAAAATATTAACATTCAAATCCATCCAACTATTGAGTGTCGCAATGAATCATCGATAAAATTTATGATAATGAGACTGATTATAGGATGATTCAGCTTCATATATTGTAGACAACCGAAGCCTAAAGGACCGAATAACCAACCGAGTTTGCCTCGATAAATATCTTTGTATTTCCTTGGTTGAACATGATCTCGATACTCCTAAGCTCGAAGACGATTGTTGTTGGCGTTGTTGGCTTCTTTCTTGTGAGGAAAGCTCTGCATGAACATAATTGTTTCTCGGCAGTGATCGGTCTCTTGTTTAATCTTCTCTTCTTTATGTCCCATGTATCCACCGCGCTTGCATCATATTTAATTAGGATATATGTAACGAAATCCGTTTGAGCACTACCTGTCCATAGCAGGTTTATTATGGACATGGATCACTTCATACTGACCTTGCTTTTAAGAATTCTACTCATATGTCGACTACTTAAAAACATTAGCCACAGACCATTTTATAAATTAAAGGAAAAGATAGCAAAGTACCTGTACTATGTTAACTAATTTTAGGAATTAACGCATATTTTGTTAAATAAAATTTTAGAATATAATACAACACTCATCTAAAAAATCTACTCATCAAACCTTCTCTTTCTTCCGTATTAATCGATATCTCATTAATATATTTCCCTGAAAAACCATTCTTGATTATGTTTTGTTTGAGTTACAAACAAATCAATTCCAATCTTTTCTGTTTTCAGTTACAAACAATGGAGAATAACAACAATAACAGGAAAGGTAAATAAAATCCATAAATAAAAAGGACCCGACTCATAAAAAGCCACCTATGTATTTAATTTAGGGTTTCTCATCTCTCTATTCACCCAATCCCACAAATTTTCAATCAAACGATCAAAAAAACAATGGCAGCAGATTCATCAACAACAGCGACAGGTGTCGTGAGTCGTTTCTACGGCAACACAGGTCACGGTTTCATTAAACCTGATTCCTCAGTTTCTGACGATGGCGATCTCTTTGTTCATTAATATGAGATCCAATCTGAAGGCCATCACATTTTTCAAGAAGGTCAAAAAGTTAAGTTTTTAGTTAGTGTTAAGAATGATAAGAAACAGATTGTTAATGTTACCTCTTTAGATGGGTCTAATATTGAACGCTGCCGTCGTGCAGTGGTCGGAGATCTGGTTTAGAGGGAATGGTAATGAGTGTTATAAAGGTGGTGGTGTTGGCCATTTTGCTGGTTTCGAAGAAGAATATAAGAAATGTATGCCTTATTTATAGCCTCCCTTGAGGTGTTGTAACAATGCATGATAGTGTCTTTTGGTTTTCTTATTCATTGTGGCTTTCAATACTGAAATGAATGTCATGAATGGTTGCTTGCCTCATTAAGTGAGGAATGGTCTGCATTCCTAACTTGCTCGATGCATTACATTCCGGGCAATAATTGAATCATGTCATTAAATCAAAATTATTTGTAGTTATTTTGGTATGCATATTCATGTTTGTACCGTACTTTTGGTTGTGCACAACCCCCCTTGCACATTAAATTAAGGGGGATAAGATTTATATATTATAGAGATTTAGTCACTTTTAAATAATGTGTGACAAACTTGACTATATGATTTAGTCACATACACAATTACTTCATGTGACAATATATGAATTTTGGTCACACATTTCAATTGTGTGACATATATTTGTCACATATGTATATCTATAGTGTGACTAATGTTTCAAATTTATTTGTATCTGTCACACGCCCTAAATTATAAGTGACTAAATAATAAAAAAAAATTAAAAAAATTCACAATTTACCTCTAGTCACATAAATATTCAAATGTGTGACAATGTAATTCCGAAAAGGTCACACAAGTCGGATCAAGTGTGGCTGTTTATTTTATTCCGGTACATTTAGTCACATAAAAAAGTTACTGTGTGGCCGTTCGAAAAACTGCAAGTGTGACTAAATCCCATTTTTGTACTAGTGTGCTGTTAAATGTTGATACATGAAAGGGTTTCCTGTTTTGCAGCTTTTGTTTTCTGTGTGCTCATTTTTAAAAGAACCAAGTACTCATTTGAAGTTATTTGTATATTTATTGAAAGGAATCAATTAAGTGCCTGCTGTTGTATGTATGTTGGATCACTTTGAGAAGTAATTATTTGTTGCTGGTTGTAGAATCTTGAAAGGATTTTATTATCTTTTATATATTTCATGTTTGACCATTTCTGAAAAATCTGCTGGTACAATAGTACCAAGTTACTTGGTTACTAGTGTTTGTTGATTTTTGAAATGATTTTCTGATTTGTAATCTATACATTAGAACAAGATGAAACCCATGAATAGATACTATAAACACTTCGACTGTCACATTTCCTGTCAATTTACAGCCTACTCCAAACACCCTAAAGCTTATTGCCAAACACACCTTTTACAGCCTACTCAATTTACAGCTTACTCCAAACCCAATTCAACCCATTTTAAGATAAATGGGTTGGACCAGCACTTAACCCAAACACCCCCTGATTTAGGATGCAAGCCTGCAAGTCTGCAAGTCTGACTGCAAGACTGCAAGTAAGTATGTCACATTAACTATTTATATGTTTAGAGAGTAACTTGGAAGTGAATGATTAAAAGTGTCCAACACGTGATGCCTAAACATATAGCTGTTCCGACAAAGACCCAAACCAACCAGGTATATATATTTTGGCAACTAACAATTTTGGGCTTGAGGTCATCTCAGCAGTGGCACTCGAATAGTCGAATCTGGATGGAAAGTGCTAATAAGGCGTCTGTCTGATGCTTAAACACATACCATTCTCAACAATAACCCAAACAGACAAGGTATATGTTTTGGCCGCTAACGGTTTCGTCGTGGTCATCAAGGCAGTGGCTTTCGAATCTGGATGAAAGAATCAATAAAGTCGCAAACATCATCTGTTATATCAGGATTAAAACAAGCACATAAACTGTGCTCTGGATTACCTAAATAGACTTGACCAATTTATGAGCCGATTTCCTTTTGCAATAACCAGCAACCTCGGCCATCAGAAAAATCATACTTTAAAGCAGGCTCAAGTAGAGACCATTTGGACACGTTGAAATGTGACCCATAGCACTATAACAGACTGGTTAAGCCCCACTATGAGAGAGCCAAAACTGACAATTTCACGGGTCAACGAATTTACCCACTGGCTGTTGTTCTGCTATGAAATGATGTACATGAAGTTCATAATGTGGACATGCCAGGAAAGGGCTGACCTGAAAGCAAAATCACTGAAGATCTATGATCCAACAATGCAATTGCCCCTAAAACCACAACAATTGCTTTGATGGTTGCTGATTCGATACTCATATGAACCTCAAAAGTTCAAATGCCATCTATGTTTGAATAAAAACTTGTAAAATAAAAAACAGAAATTGTAAAATAAAAAAATTAAAAAAAGCAAAAACTAAAACTGATCATAAAGGCCTAAAACATTCAAGAATTAGAAGTAAACATAGGAACATCATCAAGGATAAAGGGCCAAGTTTACCAGCTCTAAACAATGAGCTCTTTAAATCCTCTGCTGCAGACCCATGAATAGATACTATAAACACTTTGACTGTCACATTTCCTGTCAATTTACAGCCTACTCCAAACACCCTAAAGCTTATTGCCAAACACACCTTTTACAGCCTACTCAATTTACAGCCTACTCCAAACCCAATTCAACCCATTTTAAGATAAATGGGTTGGATCAGCACTTAACCCAAACACCCCCTGATGTAGGATGCAACCAACCTGTACATTTATCATGCAGTGATAGCAAACCTTGTACGGACTTGAGATTAACTGATATTGAACTAAACCCAAAGCCAAACGGTCAACAAATGTCAAAACCATTTTGCTGGAATGCTTATGGAAAGCTAAATGCCCCTATAGTCCCTGAAATTGATTATTTACAAGAAGGAGAGTCGTCAAACAACTTGGATCTCGACGATGCCCAATGTGAAGCTTAGCCTAGATACAATCTGTAGCTACTGTGACAAATGTGAACTCAAATCATCAGAACTTTCACAAACCTATAATGACGAAAGAAACTATTACTTAACCCGATATGAAAGATTATTAGCTAATAAGATTATTTGGCAAATCCAGTTTTGACCCGTTAACCCACTGTGACAGCAAAATCCAGGTTTGACCCATTAAAAAAAGCAACTCCCAATAATCAGTTTATAATGTTTATAATTAGCTGCAACAAATCAAATTCAGTCAAATTCACTTGAAAACATTAAAATTCAGTCAAATTCACCACATCAGATTCACATTCATTCAAAAAAAATTCCAGTTTGAATTCCTTCTTTTTATGCTTTTATTTCTGAACAGATCTTGGCGGGGTGGGTACCTCAAATTTCAAACCGAAACCGAACCATGGAGGAGAAATAATCCTAATTTTGTCACAGTAGCAACAAAACATACCATGCATTACTAATCCTATTTGTCACAGTAGCTACAGATACATAGAAACATAGTTTTTTTAGAAAAGCATTCTCATTTGCATAATTCTCACACATTCATAAATAACTCTTTCTTCCTAGTACAGAATCCCTAATACACAGAACCATACTAACTGAAACCTTGTTATCCCAAACACCCTTATAATCAAATATATTATCTATAAAAGAAAACCAGGATCTCATAATGCCAATATTGAGCATACTATAACTTATAAGCATACTTGGAGCGCAACCAAGCATACAAAGAACATTCCTAAACCATTCCAACAACCAATCAACCTTATGGATATAGTAGGAGAGACAATTATGATTGTGTAAACATACTTGAAACCAGTCAAGAAAGACATCTAAGCTAGGCTTACACCCATTCCAAGAACTAAAAATGTACTTACAACAGTCAAAAGATAAAGGGCAGTAAAACTCCCCATTGTCTTACCTAATCCAAACACCCCTTAATCCATGTTGGAAACTTTGAAACTATTAAAAATGTTAGGAGTCTGAACTAAAAAGTGAAAAGAGTCGGAACTAAAAAGTTATACCAAACTTAAACAATCACTAGCGACAATACCACCACTGTGATAGACGATCAAACGTTTCAACATCATTCAAATCAAATAACAAAACATCCAAAATTCAACGACATAAAAAGGAGTCTGAACTAAAAAGTGAAAAGAAGCTAAAAAAGCATGAAATTTCTTCGAACGAAAGTTGTGATGTTGAATTTGTACCGCCAGATCGTTACCCTGGTTACATATCGACCTTACCCAAACAATACGCCTTTTATAACCTCTTGGGAACAATATGTCCACAAATCAACATCAAAGATGGGATGGTTAAGAGAATCTGGTCCATATTTAGCTACCACGGCCTCCTTATATGCAGCCTGTAAATTTTCATGAAACACACTTTATGAGACCATTATTAACTATGTCAACATTTTGTAAGATAGTATGATTTCGATGCAAAAATTTCAACAAGATCAATCATAGTTTAAAAGGCACATTGCACACTCTTGGCAATTACAAACTCCATATGTCACTACTATGTGACTACGGTAACTAGCTACAAATACATAGAAAAATGGTTTTTTAGAAATACATACTCAATTGCAGCATTCTCACACATTCATAAATAACACTTTCTGCTAGAATCCTCAATATATAACCTATATGGCTATATATATACTTTAGCATCATACACATATTCACACATTGGAAAAACTGGGAAATCATATCTAAATTATAACATTGCAGCAATATATAACTTAAGTAGACACGACGAACACATACATATATGAGTTTAAGAATATTACCCACACTACCTCTTCTTTTAATTTCATGAACTCATATAAACCATTCCCGACCCCTTTCTTCGTATGTGTGAGTTCAAAAATCTCAGAAGCCGTTAGAGTTAAAGGGGTCTTGATTTGTTTTTCCTACAAATCCACATGATTGAATCAAAATACATAATATATATTTTGACTTGAGCATAGGAAAACTTAAGAAAATGTAAAAATGGAAATGTAAAAATTCGACATCATACGAGTTTCCTTTTATGTTGAGCAATAGTAATTGAGCCTGCACAATGCTTTGACACCTCTTTCATGATGAATTGATTCACTCTTCCGGATTTTGACTTCGTTTTCCATTCAGCAGTGTTCCAGACTCGATCAATCATGTCTTCCCAGTAGCTAGATTCTATCCACTTCGGGTTATAAGGCTTGAGAACAGAAAAGTCAGAACCATCAAATTGAACCCCGGCTAACTACGCCATCTTAATTGACTCATCTCTTGCCTTTAACATGATATCTGGATAATGATTTTTCATACTATCCTCCCACACCTCACGGACCAACACATCACTCACAACTTCCCATTGAAAAAAGTGCTAGGCAAACAAAAGTAATGATGTTATATATGTATGTTTGATGAAAACATGTTTGGTTTATTCACTAATAAACACTTGTATGCACACACCTTAAAATGCGCCCATAGTTCATCGCGAGCAGTCTTGTTAACCTCCTTCCAGGTGGTCCAAGAACCATTAAACATGTTCTTGAGTATAACAGTTAACATGCGAGAAACCTTTGCATCATCAAATCTATAAAAGAGAAATATTGCAGCATAATGAGCCCATATAACAAAAGCGTAAATGCATGTTAAAATAGATATGCATACCCTCCACCGTCCAAAGTGATCATTTTCCTCTTTGATGGGTCATGTGGGGCTTGGTTGATAAAGTTAGAATGCCTTCTAGCATGAGATGATTCTGCGTTTGACTCATCCTCACGAACACATATACTTCCACTTGTACTTCCACGATCAATGGTACTACGTGCCATAATAGCTGTAACGAAACAAATTTGAAACTAAACTGAATTAAATACTTAATATGATACCCGAAAACAAGACGAAAAATATATACACAATGCATAAATAACAAGCAAACGATTTGTACAACTATCCAAGTATGAACTATTAAGCATTGGAAAACCGTTACTTATGCTAGTGCTCCCATTAAAATTGAAAGCTACTTTAAAACTTCTACAACTTAAAATTAATTTGCATATAAAGATCGTAAAGTCCCTGTTACACACCATTGAGATGTTACATATTGTAGCTTCTTTCCCACCTATATTGCACTTCTGTTTCAACAAACAGTCACAAAAATAATGCAAGGCACTACTTAGAAATCTTTATGAAATCCCAAAACTGATGGAAGGCACCACTTTACAATAATTTTTTGACAAGCTATTATTGTTATATTCAATATCAAATGTTTGGTAAAGTTGTACAAGTTTGAGAATGAATTAGAAATTATCCTCAAATTATTGAGCTAACATACATCAATTCGATTTCATATATGTAATCATGTAACTCAAAGAAGTAATCGACAATTAATTGAAACATAGAGACCAAATTGTACCTCCAATTAGGGTCGTAGGTTGCTGGTGTCCCTCAATTTTCTTTAGTGGGATAATGAATTAACATAAGGGGTTGAGCTTTTTGTTGAACTAAATTGGTAAGTAACTGTTACCTCCATTTTTTATTTCTCGGGTTATTTGTTTGACTAAATCAACGAAGTTAACTGTTTGCCTCTACATCCTTTAGTTGGCGGGAAGTACCTGTAACTGTTGCCGCCTACATCATTTGTGGGTGAGTTATTTGTGTGGCCTGTTTGATTTGAGATATCATGTGATTATCCTCTTTTTATATTTGCTAATAAATTTGTTCTTTAATATGGTGGTAAAGAGATATAAAATATCAATTTTAAAAGGTAATACCAAATAAGATTTTTAAGAATTGGTAAAGCATTTTCTTATTTTCTTACGGTAGCAAATACTGTTAGTTTTATAGATTAAATAATTGTCTTAGTCCCAAATGAATATAGAATGATTAAGTCCAAATAACTAAGTTTAGCCAAATTACAAGTGTCGTCATTGACTTTAGCAAATGAAAATATAGTTGTTAAATATCCTAGAGATATCTAAAGTTTTACTTATTTTAAAATTGATAACTCTAATGAACTTGTGACTAAAGTATTTGAATATATTAAAATTGCGAAACTCGTGGATAAACTTAAGAGCTTCCTCAAGTTGTAATATATAACATGATAATCAAAATGTTCCAATATAAATATTATCGCATTACGTGTTTTTTCTTTAAATTTAATTTGGCTAAATTGGTCTTCATATTTTTGTGGTTGTTTTGACTCGTCTTATCATTTTAAACATAACCTAGCATCCATCATTGTTAGCGATCGGGAGATTTTCAAATACATATAAGACTGACTATTTTTTGTTGTTACTCTATCATTGCCCTCAAAGAACTGTCACTATATTATTATACTCAAGTCCATCGTTAATCAGTAACTAAGTGAAAAAACTTAGCGACGTATTTGAGATAGCTAAAAAAATCCATCGCTATGTCGTCATAATTTTGTCGCTAATAGTTTCAACCTAAGTTCGTCACTAACTTCGTCTCTATATGATTACATTTAGCGATAGAATTGTGACTGATGCGTAATTCCTCTCAAATTTTGTTACTGATTTGTCACTATTTTGGTAGCTAATTTATCAAAGCCAAATTTGTAGGTACTTTATCACTAATCCGTCACTGTGACCCAATTTTTTGCGACAAACTAATTCAGTCGCTAATTTCCGTCACTGTTGCTCAGTATTCTAGTAGTGTGAATTCGTGAAAGGAATGAAAGCGCTGACTTGCATAAATTTAAATCATGATTTGTTGTTGTTCCTTGTAATGGTTTTATGTCAAATGCCACTCATGTTAGCATCAAACCTAAATAATTGTTTGTATATTGCCACGTACATTACTATAAGCTAATCAACGCAGTTGCTGAAAATTAAAGCATAAGCTGTCAAAAACTTAAATCATTGTTTCGCTAATAAAGCATTACTAGGGCTGTAAACGAAGCGGACGAACACGAACGGAGCCTTGTTCATGTTCGTTTATTTAATTTTAGACGGACAAATAAATGAACACGAACGCTTAACGGACAAATTTTCTTGTTCATGTTCGTTTATTAAAAAAATGAGTTGTTCATGTTCGTTTATGTTCGTTAATTATGACACTAAACGAACGCTAAACGGACATAAACGATCGAACATAAATGAACATTGACAAACAAACTTAAACTTTATTAAATTATGCATCTAATATTGTTTTATAAGTGTTGTTTTGTTTGAACAAACTAATTTTAAAATTATACAATTAAAAGATATGATATACGAACATGAATAAATAAATGAATATAAACGAACGTTAACGAACGCATAATCGGACGTTCACGAACATAAATAAACGGACGATACTTTTGTTCATGTTCGTTTATTTAACTAAACGATCGTAAAATATTGTTCATGTTCGTTCATTTAATAAATAAACGAACATAAACGAACTTTTTACAAAACGGTTCATGAAATGTTCACTGAACGTTCAGTTCGTTTACAGCTCTAAGCATCACAATAAGCTTTTTAGTGTAAAGATATATATTGGTAGGCTAATATTAAAATGTTCCAATGAGATTCAGTCATTGATCAGGTATGGAGATATTTTCTAATATAGGGGGTTGGCAGTGGTAGTGGTATGGGGCAAGGTATGAGCTCATACCATGTGGGAACACCACCGCCAAGCCTATGGTATGAGGCAAGGTATGAAAAACACGGTAAACTTTGTAGCACACTACATAGGAATATGGGTACCAATGCTTTACACTCCAATCAATCATAACCAACCATTTAATAAATGTGGGGTACATTGCTTTTATTATTTATTTTTTATTGTAGTATGGTATGGATTGCAGTGTGGTATCCCATTACCAATAAAATAAGGAAGTGTGGTATGAAAAAGTAAAGAAATGAGGTGTCATAAGAAGATTGGTTGAGGAGTGTGGTATGGATTGCGGCATGGTATCCCATTGCCAACCCCCTAATATAGTGTGCTTTTTATGATACCATGAGCCACCCAAAGTTTACATTCCATTTTTTGTCGATTGCTTACTATGGAAAAATACCCCACCTCCAAAATACCAACCAATTAAGCGTATATGTTCCGATGCAATTTGTAGGTATTTTATATTGCATTGAAGCGAAATTATATATTCATTATTCTTGTATTAGTTGGATTTTATTAACCTTTTTTTCTTAGCTTTTCGCTCCACATATATTACCTCCCATCCAAGAATCGAATCCACGTTCCTGTTTGCATGCAAAAGCAGTGAAGGATCGATAAGCTTCTTTTGTTGCTTGGTATGTCAAATCCAATACTCTTTTTCCTAAATTTGTAACATGTCATATTGTTTTTTTTTTTTTTTTTGAAAGTGAATTTCTTTGAAACTTCGTGTCGCGATTCGACAGCGGGAGGTCTAGCTTACGTTGTCTTAACCGGGCCCGCGCTAGAGAGCTCCCTCGAAGTGACATGACATGACAATATATTGTACGTATACACTCTGTCTTTATGAGCCTATAAAACCCCATCCTCCCATTCCATATTTAGCATCAATTTACTTCACTTCACTCTTTCAGTTAAGCAAGCCATTTATAGTGTACGTATACACTCGTTCTTTAGATTTTGTGTGTGTTTTCACAAGTGTCATCAAGGGGTCAGCGATGCAAAGAAATCTAATGCATAGGCAGATTGCTAACCTTCGCAAATCTCTTTTCGGCCAGGTTGGTTACTTAATCATTAGAATGATAATTGTTGTTATGGTTTTATTATATATATCTATGAGTGAATATTATATAACAAATAAGGAAGAATGACCCATGCATTAAAAAAGGTTAAAATGGATAAAACAGGAAACTATTATCAAACCATCTTTATATCCATCAATTCAGTTTCACTTGTTGGTTAATCTCCTCTAAATATATTATAATCTAATTACTTGCAGGGATATCTGGACGAACAATTCGTACAATTAGAGGAGTTGCAAGACAACTCTAATCCAAACTTCGTTGAGGAAGTTGTCACCTTGTTCTATCGCAATTCTGCTCGTTTTCTTTACAGCATTGATCAAGTGTTATGTTTAGTCTTTATATTAGCATTATTGTTAAGTCTAGGGGTCATAGTGTTTATTCTAATAAGTATTAGCCGAATATTGAAACATGAGGAGGGTGTTTGACGTTTGCTTATGTCCCAAGTCAAACACAACTAGTTTCCTTATCTTGGTCTTGTTTTACAGCCGACATACAAGCAGTGTTGAAACTTGTGAGTAGACTCGTATTCTTTCCACAATATTGAATCGCGCCTTTGTTTTACCGCCGACATACAAGCAGTGTTGAAACTTGTGAGTAGACTCGTATTCTGAACACAATATTGAATCGCGCCTTTGTTTGACGTTTGCTTACAATTTCCACCTTAGGCTTTATATTAGCCTATACCAACGCTCAGCAACTCCAAGCAGTGTTGAAACTTGTGTCCAGGTACCACCTTCGTCAAGGCATCCGCAGCATTGTGTTCAGTACCCACTTTCAGAACTTCAACCGTCTTTGCTTCCAAGACCTCTCTGATAAAGTGATAACGCACATTGATGTGCTTAGTCCTTTCATGAAAAACATGATTCCGCGATAAGTGAATCGCGCCTTGATTATCACAATTAACTGCCACAGTGTTAAGCTCCACGCCCAACTCTTCCAAGAGTCCCCTTAGCCAAATAGCTTCCTTCACAGCCTCCGTAAGGGCCATATACTCCGCCTCTGTAGTTGAAAGAGCCACCACGTGTTGTAGCGTTGCCTTCCAGCTTACAACACATCCCTGTACTAAAAACGCGTAACCTGTGATCGACCTACCTTTATCCGGATCCTTTGCGTAGTCTGAATCAACAAAACCTGTTACGTCCACATGGTTGCCATGATTTGTCCCAAACACCAAACCCACGTTTGCAGTACCCCGCAAATATTTCAAAATCCACTTCACTGCTTCCCAATGATTTTTACCTGGATTCGCCAAATATCTGCTAACAACACTTACTACATACGCTATGTCTGGCCTCGTGCACACCATCAAGTACATTAAGCTCCCAACCGCATTTGAATACGGCACCTTACTCATCCTTTCAACATCACAATCCCTAACCGGACAATCCTTCAACGACAGCTTGAAGTGCCCACCCAATGGCATCTGAACCGATTTCCCATTGTCTATTCTAAAATTATTTAAAATCTTAGAAACATACCCGGATTGTGACACCCTCAGAATCTTGCGACTCCAATCCCTGATGATCTCCATACCAAGAATCTTCTTTGCTTCCCCGAGTTCTTTCATGTCAAACTCCTTATTAAGCAAAGACTTGATAGACCCAATCTCAGCCTTGCTTTTACAAGCAATCAGCATATCGTCTACATATAACAGTAGATAGATATACTCACCTGGTGCATAACTCCTGTAATATACGCAGCTGTCGTAACTGCTACGCTTAAACTCGTTGCTCAGCATGTACTCATCAAACCTCCTATACCATTGCCTAGGTGACTGCTTCAAACCATAAAGGGATTTCTTTAACAAACATACCTTGTTACCTTGTTCATATCCCGGTGGCTGCCTCATGTAGATCACTTCTTCAAGATTCCCATGTAAAAATGCCGTCTTTACATCAAGCTGCTCCAGCTCATAATCTCTACATGCAGTTAATGCAAGTATAACCCGAATAGATGTGTGTCGAACTACAGGTGAAAATACTTCATTATAGTCAATACCTGCCCTCTGTGTGAATCCACGAGCCACCAACCTTGCCTTGTACCTAGGCTTTTGAACACCTTTAATCCCTTCCTTTATCTTGAACAACCATTTGCAGCTCACCAGCTTTTGCCCAGCTGGATGATCTACTAACTCATAGGTCTTATTCTTCCTCAGAGAATCCATCTCTTCATCCATAGCAGCTTTCCACTTAGAACTATCTTCACAAGCAACTGCCTCCTGGTATGTCAATGGTTCATGAGTATCTTCTTCCTCTGCTGCAGCAAACGCGTAAGCAGCCATATTACTCTCATCTCGAAACCTCAAAGGTTTCATTCTTGTCCTTGGCTCTCTATCCCGAACCAACTGATAATCTGTGAGATCCGGTGTTTGATCATGATCCTGATCCCCTGCATCTTCATCATCGCCATCTTCCTGATCATCTGTCTGATCTTCCTCAAGCGAATGATTATTTAACCTTTGCAGTTCCACCTCAACCTGTAATTCCTCAACAGACTTATCAGTACCTGCACCAGAATCCTTCAATGTGTCTTTGTACATGACACTTTCATTGAAGACAACGTTCCTGCTAGTGACTATTTTAGGTGATTCATTATCAAGCCTATATAGCCTGTACCCCTTCACACCTTCAGGATACCCCAAAAGAACGCATTTTACCGCTCTCGGCTCGAGCTTACCTTGTTTAACGTGTGAATATGCGACACAGCCGAAAATCCTCAACATCCCATAATCACTTGGATGTCCCGACCACATCTCCATAGGTGTCTTTTTCTCAATCGCTGTCGATGGTGACCTATTGATAAGATATGCGGCCGTACATGTCGCTTCCGCCCAGAAGGTCTTGGGCAATCCAGACTGAATTAATAAACAGCGTACCTTATCCATGAGAGTTCTATTCATCCGTTCTGCTAATCCATTCTGCTGCGGCGTCCCGGCAACTGTCAAATGTCTAGCAATCCCACTCTCTGTGCACAACTGTTCAAACTCCCGGTTACAGAACTCAAGACCATTATCTGTCCTAAGCTTCTTAACCGTCCTCCCAGTCTGATTTTCTACTAACTGCTTCCACTCTTTGAACTTTCCAAATGCTTCGTGTTTGAACCTGAGAATATAAACCCATACCCTCCTGGAATAATCATCAACAATAGATAAGAAATACCTCTTACCTCCCAATGATTCCACCTGAGACGGACCCCATAAGTCTGAATGAACATAGTCTATCACTCCCTGAGTAGTGTGCCTTCCTACACCGAAACTGACTCGATGTGACTTTCCCAGAACATAATTCTCACAAAAATCGAGCTTACCTAGACTCTTCTTTCCAAACAGCTCCTGCTTTTCTAGCACCTGAAGTCCCGCCTCACTGATATGTCCCAGTCTTTTGTGCCAAACCTGCGCAAGACTGTCTTTTTCTTCAACACTAGCATTAAGCTCACCCGCCACTGCATGGCCATCCAAAGAGTATACGCAATTATCCCTTCGGGTTCCAGATAAAATAACCCTGGAACCATTAATCACCTTGATTTTGCCCGACTGCATTTTTACGGTATATCCCTCTTTTTCAAGAGTTCCCAGCGATATCAAGTTTCTTTTCAATTCAGTAATATACCTGACATTGTGTAACACAAAACTTGACCCATCTTTCAGTTGTACCCTTACCTTGCCAATACCTCTGATCTTGCACTCCCTGTTGTCACCCAACAGTACCCTGCCCCCATCGCATTCCAGAAAATCAAAAAATAAATCTAACCTGGGTGTCATGTGGTATGAACCTCCTGAATCCATGATCCAATCTAGCAGAGCCTCTGCACTCATAACCATCATCACCTCAGAACCGTCATAAATCGAACCACTGGAGCTTGGCTGATCATCTTTCTTGACGAAACCATTTGACTTCTTGCGATTATTCTTTGGACAGTTTCTCTTCAAGTGCTCCTCAGACTGGCAAATATAGCACTTGAGTCTTTCACCTCGAGACTTTGATCTTGACTTCCCCCTAGACTGATGCGAATTCCTGCGATCAGTTCTTCCCCTCACATATAACCCTTCACCATCATCCCCCTTCGCCTTAGACCTTTCTTTGATTTCCTTTGAATTCAGTGTGGCCATCACATCCTCCAAAGTCAAAGCTTCCCGTCCATAAAGCAAGGTATCCACAAAGTGTTCGTATGATGCTGGTAAAGAAGTGAGTAATAATAAAGCAAGATCTTCATCCTCGAATTTTACCTCAATATTTGCTAAATCAAGAACGATTTTGTTGAACTCATCTATATGCTCGGAAATCGTAAGTCCAGCCAGCATGTAGAATGTATACAACTTCTTCTTCAGGAACAACTTGTTGGCCAAGGACTTTGTCATGTACAAAGTCTCAAGCTTGGACCAAACCCCCGCTGCAGTCGTCTCCCCGGTAACTTCTCTCAGAACCTTGTTACCTAAACACAAAATCATGGCACTGTGAGCTTTCTTGTTTAGCTCAGCTTTCGTTGTAGCATCCATATTTGCGGGTAAAACCTCCAGAGCTGCTTCACATCCATGTTGGATTAATAAAGCACGCATCTTGACTCTCCATAACCCGAAATCACCAGTTCCATCGAATTTCTCGATCTCAAACTTGGCTCCCGTCATTCTTTAATCCCTTTGTTAATTTGCTAAACCTTGTGAAAAACCTCACAATCACAAACCAACAAAGTCCCTTGTGCAATACCCTTCAAATTATTTAATCTTTTATTGAATAATAAAAATAATATACTAACCTTATTATTATTATTCAAATATTATCCAAATAATAATATTAAGTTATTATTTGTACTTTCCACTAGTGATATTATTCAAATAATTTTGAAGTTACTGGTCTTCAACTTCTTCCCTGTCCTTGACGTGACAGAAAAAAACAAACAAACCAGAAAAACGCTTTTGTCGATCTTCAGTTAACCGAAAACCAACAAAACCTTGAGCTTTCTTTTACCCGTATCGATGACCTCGACAACTCGAAAACCCAAGAACCTTTGAAGACTTCTCTGTCGCAAAACCCGAACTCGAAAACGATCTTCAAAGAACCCTTAACTGTCGACTAACCTTGCTGCAACCTTGTCGTCCAATAAACCGAACGCAAGAACCCTTGCTGTTGAAAAACGAACAACAAGTAAACCCTTTACAAGATTCGACCTAGCTTCCACACCTTCGAACCAAAGCTCTTGATACCACTTGTTGATATTAGAACGATCAACAACCTGGAAGCAAGCTCGGGAAATCCGAACCTCGTAATGAAAACTCAACACACCACAGCAAGTTATGATCGACAGAAAAGAAAAGAACAAGCACAAGTAACCCTAACCAATCGTTTGATTAGTAAAGAAAGAATGACGTACAAGACCCTTCCCCCCTCATCTCTATTTATAGAGAATGAGAGGGAATCCTAAAACAAACCGCCTTTGTATGTCCACCTTCGTCTGTAAAACAAGGCCTATTGATTTTAGTAATTTAGATAGCTTGAACACTGCTTGTAAGTAGACTCGTATTCTTTTTTCATATATGAATAACGCACTCTCAATTTTATGATGAGTTAGACTAATTGAGCCATGATAATATATTTTCAGGGAAAAAAGGCCTATTGATTTTAGTAATTTAGATAGCTTGATGCATCAGTTTAAGAGTAGCAGCACTAGCATTGGAGCCAAAAAAGTCAAAACCGAGTGCACTCACTTCAGAAGTCATTGCAATGCCAGAAATGCTGAAGGGTACCATAATCTTTTATAATCTTATAGTTTATCTATTTGTTTACTATTTATCTAGCTAATAATTGTGATAAGTATATAATGCAGATGCAAAAGGACCTTCCAACAAGTCAAGAAAGAGTATACAACTCTGAAAAAGAAGCTTGAAACATATTTTCAGGTATTTTTTTCGCTATTTTAAAAGGCTTGCGGTCATAAAAAGAAAATATATCTAAAGTTTAAGTCATCGTAACTCCGAAAGCGCTTGCTTTATATCAGCATTTCGACTACTAGAATATATCAATGAACACCTATATTTTGCAAAACCGCAAACTAACCCTTAATTAGTCTTTTAATTTTGATTAGTTTTTAACCTTTGACAATACTAATGCTTTTTGTATATGTGACCACAGATGTCAAGACAAGCTGGGCCTATTGAAGTAGCATGCCGGCCCGGATAGAAGCCTTCGGATAATATGGCCCATTTAGTAGAGTATGTTTGGCAATCCATTGAGCCTCATATGATAGAATTCCCCGTCGGTTATATCTTTCATTAATACATGCATAAAAACCCTAATGGTCCCTAAGCCCACACTCGGGCTTGGGCCAACCTACACAGTCAAATAATCACTAGTATTAGTATAGTGGCATTGTTGTCATAAAACGAGGCTTAAGATGATTGTACGGCGTGGCGTTATACCTGTAATTGGTTTTGGTATTAATTAATCACTAATTACTGGTTGTTTACCATAAGCTTTAATTTACTCTTTTTTTTCGTATGGTTTGGTTGATTATATGACATATTTTGGCTTAAGACGAAACTATAGTTGTAAAGAAATTGAAGATGTAAATATAAAATGTATGTTCCAATAGTAGATGGTGATGATTTGGATGAGACGATGAAAGAAAATAATGATGCACCAAGCAATACATATGTTTATGTCAATTGCCTTCAGATGGTATATACTTAGTTAAAATAATAACATAATACTGTTCTAAACACGATATTTTGTTAAAATAAATATTCAAAAAGTTTAGAACTTATACAAATTCCAAACACATTAGTCTGGAGTTCAACTTTTATCTTGTATATGAACTTCAAACACAATAATGTATCCGAAACATTACACTATTCTAAACATGTAAAATGCATATACTCGTATAATGCACAAGCTGGCTTTGTATAGAAGCTTTCCTTCACGAATGTTTCAAAGTCTGACACCAAAAGAACAACCGTATAGGAAAATTCAGCGAGAAAACAATTTTCGCCAGATCGTTCCACTTCCACAATTTCTGTAGGTAATCTTCCTTGGGAAATTTCAGATAGCTTGTTGGGTAGTACTTTTGGTCGATGATATGGAACCGTGTTACATGTTCGTGTTGTGTTTACATTTGTGGAGTATCAAAGACGATATGATAAGTCGGTTAAGACCTTTTGACTAACGACCATTTGTAATTAACTCAATAAAATATGTTTTTCTTACGTTCTCATACGTTTTAATCCATTTTCATACATTTTTATCCATTTTATACGTTCTCACCCGTTTTCTTATGTTTTAATCCGTTTTATACGTTTTTAACTGTTTTCATCTGTTTTCATAATTTTTCATCCGTTTTTATACATTTTATACGTTTCCTTACGGACAAAAATGTATGAAAACGTATAAGAACGGATGAAAACGGAAAAAAAGTAAGAAAACGTATTTTTGAGTAAATTACAAATGGTCGTTAGTCAAAAGGAAATAAAATTTGAAATAAAATTACAAATGTTTTTTTGAGTAAGAAAACGTATTTTGAGTAAATTACAAATGTTTTCATAACTCTAAAACGTATGATAATGAAATAAAATTTACAAAAAATTTGAGTAAGAAAACGTATTTTTGAGTAAATTACAAATGTTTTCATAACTCTAAAACGTATCATAATAAAACAAAATTTGAAAGTTGGATAGGTATTGTGATATTTGAACAAATGAGAAAATACGTTGCTATTACATGCCATTAAACCTTATAATAAATAAAGGGAATAGCAACTCACTGAAAACAAATTCTATATGTATTGAAAAATAGCAATGTATGTATGCATATATGTATTATACATACGTTTAACAAAGTGATCATGTGACATTTTTTTGGCTTAAAATGAAACTGTCGTTGTAAAGAAAATGAAGATGTAAATACAAAATGTTTGTTTTAACAGTCGTTTGTGACGATTTGGATGGGATGATGGAAGAAAATATAGCAATACAAATGTTCATGTTGAAGATCCTTCAAGTACGTGTTTTTAGTGGTAAGACGAAAAGTCGAGTCCTTTAGTTGAGGTATTTTAGCATTTAAATTATGCTATTTAGGAAGTGATGGTCATTTGATAGTTAGAACCAAAATGTCATGTATAATGTCTAGTTTATGATTAGTGGGCTAATGGCATTAGTATTGTTTGTAACTTAAGAATATGTGTAGTGCAAACATTAAGCCCACAATAGGTCCAAGGTGAAAGCCCACCAAAGTCCATTTGGTTGGCTGTGTCTCATATAAACACACACACACTCTGAATTAGGTGTGCCTCACTTTAACAATTGAAAAAGAGTGTGTGTGTGTGTGTGTGTGCAAGTCCCAAAAGTCTTTGTCTGTTTTCTCTTCCAAAAGCTAATAAACATTTGACTTGAAATTCTAACATACGATCCATACATCTACTCTTATTGTTCTATACATGTTTGTGAGTGTCATCGTGTTTGTGTTTGTGTGATAAAGAAGGAAGTCGACTATTACAAGTGGTATCAGAGCTAACCGGGGGCGAATCGTGGTGTGTTTGAGGTAAAAAAATGTGATTTATGGTGTGTTCTATCTTGTTTGTTTTCGGTTTTTGTTCAAAAAATACTTACTGTCGTTTTTTATCTTCAAAAAAACGTGACTGTTTGTGTCTCTTGGACATCATACGCAAGATCAAAGGTTTAAGGTTGTGTTTGTTAGTTCTAACGAGTTGGGTTGTGAAGATTTGATTGTTCTTCACTCGAATCTTGTGTTTAATGGCTGAATTTCTTTTGTGTTCTAAGTATTTAGATCGACAAAAAATTATTCAAGATTGTGTAAGATTTGTTCTTGGATCTTAGTTGGAAAGTCTTGCGTATAATTCTTGTCAAAGAATTATTGGATAGTTGGTAAAAGTGGTTGGATATGCCAAGCATGGGCATGGCAGTGGCAAAGGCACAAAAGGTCAAAGCTGGTGAGAGTTGGTGAATCTGCCATTTATCGAAATTAGACAGCCAGCACTCTATCGCAATTCATCAAAGTTTTATTGCAATCTTGTATAAGAATGCGATAGGTATTTTGACAAAATTATCGAAATTGGCCACATTCAATTTCGACAAAATTATCGAAATTGGCCACAATCAATTTCGACAAAATTATCGAAATTGGCCACAATCAATTTCGACAAAATTATCGAAATTGGCCCTTTGTCAGTTTTATTGCAAATCAGGTTCCATCAGATATCGCAATTCAGACTTATCCGAGATCTTTATCCCAATTCAGATATTGGACAGAACTAACTTATCGCAATTGCAAAAAAAAAAAAAAAAAAAAAAAAAAAAAAAAAGGTTTTTTGGCGGGGAAATTTGAGTAAAATTTAATTCGGATGAGTGACTTAACGATCAATTTTTACACGAGATTCAAATTCTGGTACAAGAGTGAAAATTTTGGCCCAAAATTCAAATTTTTTTGCCAAAATTCGAATTTTTCGGGGAATTTTTGGCGTAAAAATTTCTTAAACTTAAATTTTTCCAGCATCATCAGAATGTCATTTTATGGAATATTTCACACCAAAATCACAAATGATATTATCAGACCTCACCTACAAAATCACCACGTATAGCCGAAAAGATCCTGATCAAGATTCACAATCAAATGACAATGGCTAAACATCGATTGTTATCAACTGTGACTACAAGGATGATGATTTATTATTACCTATTTGAAGTTGAAGTGGAATATCATGGGTACGTGTACTTAGTATCTTGAAGATATCGGGGTTGGTTGGATGCATGATTCTTCGAGATCCTTGTTTGAGCACTCATGGGTATAATGATTAAGTCTTGGGTTATCTAGTTTTCATAGGTCAAGGGGTGGATGGACGAAGACCTAGTTAACTATCAGTTAAAGGAGATATGTTGTAGTACTCAGTGTCACACAAAGATGTGGGTAATTCAAGAGATGTTCATATACTATTAAGGAAGGTTGGATGGGTATATGAAACGACATATACTTTAAGGAGTTACGTTGTAGTACTCAGTATAGGTACTTCGTCATACAATAGTGCAAGTTTAAGTCACAAATTTGGGTTATTCTACTTCAGTCTCAAGTTCGTCATAGTGGGTTTTCTCCATCAGTAGTCACTACAGGAAGCCGTTATTTTTGATACAGAAGGTAGATTGGGTATATCGACATCTTCTCACGGGCTTATATGATTCCTGATATAGGGCTTCCAGTTTGTCTTTCACGTACACATCAGTATGCTAATTCCGATAAATCGTAACCAGCAGGGGCGAGAAATGTACGGGCTGATCTCTCATGGGAAAAATAACTGGGATGCATTTGGTGAGATAAAGATGTTGATAATCTATTACCCCGAACAGATTCAGGGTACTCAAGGCACTCATAAAATGAGACTGTCAGTTTGGGGGAGAGCACTAATTAGGGGAGAGCACTCAGGGAACTCTGAATTAAACCCTAATTAGATTTGCTCACATGGTTCTTCTACAAGTAAAGAAATGAAATCTGAGAAGATTCTGCAAGCTGAACGAAGTAATGATGTTTGAAGACCATTCTCTGTGCTTATGGTTTATATTTTACTTGTAGGGAACATTGTAAGCAATTCCCGTATAACATCACTTTGGGGAGAGATTGTTAGCTTTAAAGTTTTGTTATAGTCGGGAATTGCAATAGCATTTAAGTACAAGGACTAGTCTAGGCATTAGTACTAATTTAGGATTGTACTCTTGTAATAAATACCCTCCTAGACACAACTAGGAGGGTAGGGGATTCACTTGTTACTTTGGAGGTGTGTGTGTTTTCTAGACTTTCTCTCTCTAGAAAACTTGCACACCTCCCCCAATCAATAAAGTTCTACCATGTTTAATCTTTAGATCGTGTTCCCCCACCTCCTATAAACGTGAATCTTGGTATCTACAAGTGGTATACTAGAGCCTAGCTTCATGGTAGGAGTATTTTGTTTGATCCTAAAGATTAAAACACCCTTTGTTATTTTTCTTTCACTAGAAAAGTTACAACTTGTGTTTTATACCTATTCGATCCATACAAAATCTTCAAGAAAGTTGTGTTTGTTTAGTTTGTTCGACTTGGGCTGTGAAGTTTACTAGTTCTTCACTCATATCTTGGTTTGGAAGATCAAACTTTTGTGTGTGTTCTTAGTTCTTCAATCGAATTTAATCCAAAAATCTTGTATAAGATTTGTTTTGGATTGTTTATTGTAAGATTTGAATTATTAAAGTTGGTGATAAGTTGGTAAAAGGTGGCAGTGAAAAGACTGACAAGGATGGGCTTAGCATAGGCAAGTAGCAAAAGGACAAAAAGTTGGTGAAAGTTGGTAAAAATCAACAAGTTATCGAAATTCAATTTAGATAAAATTATCGAAAATCAATTTAGATAAAATTATCGAAAATCAATTTAGATAAAATTATCGAAATTCAATTTAGATAAAATTATCGAAATTGGCTCTTCAGCAGCTTCATCGCAAATCAGCAACTCGGTAATACTTTTCAGAATTGGCAGATTAAGTCCTTGTCTTTTTCAGCAACCTTAAAGAAGTTTCAGAATTGACAGTTTTTGGCCCTCGTACTTCTGTGAAACGAATTCAAAGTTAAATAACTTTTAAGGATTTGATTCGAACGTAATTTCGTCAACTCAAAAGTGAACTCGGTATTTTCGCGCTTGTATAAGTGTGTAAAATACTTCAACAAACGGATATCTACCCTCTTGTATAAGAGTGTTAGATTTTATATAAATTAGATATATTTCTATCTAAATTGATATTTTGCCATAATTTGTATAAATTTTGGTCAAATTGAAATTTCTATAAAAATTGTCATTTTATCTAAATTGTAATTTACATAACCTTTGTCGAAATTTGTAAACTTTTGACATTGTCTTAATTATACTCTAATCAAATTTTGTAACTTTATTTAAATTTGTTTCGTTCATCTAAACCTACAACTTCATCAATCATCAACAACAAACCAAGGATTCACATCAACAACCAAGTTCAACCTTCAACAACTACAACTCCTATTTTGTTGCAACGATCCTCAATCCACTTTATCATACAATATTTCAAAGATGTCTACACAACAAGACATTCATGCCGCCGGTTCAGAAAACTGTCCTCCAATGTTAGAAAAAGGTGGTTATCTTCCATGGACAAGTCGTATGAAAAGATACATGAAAACCAAGCCTCACGGTCAAGGTAGACTCTTGATTAACTCCATCGAGAAAGGTCCATTCAAGCCTCGTGAGATTGAAGCAATAGCTGGAAATCCAACTGCAACACCTCCCGTCGCACCAACTTACAAAATCCAAGAAGAAAAGGATTATACGCCAGAAGATTGGAAGCAAATTGATTGGAAGCAAATTGAAGCTGATGACTTGGCAATGCATTTAATCCAACTCGGTTTACCACAAGAAATATTTTGTGCTGTAGATAGTTGTGAAACTGCCTATGATATATGGGATCGAGTTAGACGGCTTTGCTATGGTACAAAAATTGGTAAACAAGACATGGAAAACAAGCTTCTGACTGAATGGGAGAAGTTCACATCCACTCCAGCTGAACAGATTGAATCTTACTACACACGGTTTCGTACTCTAATGAATGAGTTGATCAAAAACAAGTTGGCACCTACCCAAATTGTTCAAAACATCAAGTTCATCAACAACCTTCCAGAGGAATGGGGACGATATGTCACTATTGTCAACCAAACAAAGAACCATCACGAGGTGAACTATGATCAGCTCTGTGACTTTCTAAAGCAAAACCAAGCAGAGGCAAATGAAGTCAGAAAAGAGAAATTAGCAAAACAACATGATCCTCTTGCACTCATGGTCCAAACACCTATTCCTGCAATAGTAAATGCACAACCATCTTCATCTTCATCCCAACAATTTATACAACAACAATACAATCCTCAAACACCGTTCTACCCACAACAACAACATGTAATCCCACAACAACAATGCCTACAACACCCAGATCAACATGATCAGGATGAGTCAACTGATGCTTTGACTCAAGCTTTTGCTTACCTAACAAAAGCATTACAAGGACGCTACTCCACACCCACCAACAACAATCAATGAATCTCATCGAACACTCGCAACAAGCAAATTGCACAGCCGAGTTTCAACATGGGACAGCAAGGACAGATGGTTGGGGGATATGGGAATCAGCAGGGATATGCTCCAAGATATCAGATGGGTAATCAGAATGCAGGGCAGTATGTTGGTAATCAGATGGGTCAGTATGTAGGGAATCAGATGGGTACAGCTGTTGGTAATCAAAGGGTTCAGAATGCTGGGAACTGTCCCGACAAGCCGAAAAAGAGGGATCCAGCTTACTTGCAAAAAGCATTAATGTTGGAACAGAAGGAAACGGCTGGGATGCAGTTGAATGCAGAAGAGAATGACTTCATGGTTCTTATGGACGATGCAGAAGATCTCGAGGACATCGATGCAAACTGCATTTTTATGGCAAATCTCCAGGAGGCAAAGTACGACACGGATTCGGAAGCACCTCCTGCTTTTGACACCAATGCGGTTTCTGAGGTACAACCATATGCTACATGTCACAATAATGAAATGTTTGATATGTCACCTGAAAATGAACAGCATCCTGCGACTCCTAATCTCATTTACGATACATACATGGACGAACCAAGTTGTAGCAATACTAATTTGGTAACTCTAGATGTGGATCCTAATGGAGGCTTAGAGTTACAGCATACTGATAATGATGAGGAAACACGTGCTATGTTTGAATCATTATTGCAAAATTGTAGTATTAAAATTGAAAAGGTCAAAAAGATCAATCGCGAGGTTAAGGCCGAGAATGAAAAATTGACCGCTGAGCTTAATAGTTATAAGGATAATGAAAGAGATTTTGATTTTCACAACAAACGTCAATCTGAACTTGAGGTTAGCTTAAGAGATTCTGAGTCAAGAGAGAAACATTTGCAAATCAAATTTGACACTCTAGATGTTAAACTTGAATTTGCAAATCAAATCTCTTAACAAAGAAATTTCTGAACTAACCAACCAGCTTTCAAAACAAAAATCAACTTATTCTAATCTTGAAAAAGAAAAGAAAGAGCTGAATGAAAGGTTTTCAAAACGTGAAAAGGATCTTCTTAAAGAGATTACTGAGAAAAAGGAAACCATTGCAAAGTTGGATAATTTACTTGTAAAAACGGGTCATTCTGCACAAACAATTAATTTGTTAATAAACGATCAAAACCCGATTTTACATACTATCAAGAAAATGGCTATTGGTTGTGAAAACCCTTGTAATCTCAAAAAAGCTCAGTTAGATCAGAATGTGCTTTATAATGGTAATTTAATAAATGCTATCCATGACCCTCCTGCGGGTTATACTTCAAGTGAAGCGATTGAGCTTTCCGAAGAGAGTAGAAACAAAATGCGACAAATGAACAGAGAAATAAAACCCATTGACTATAATGAACTTAACAAACTTTCTGGGGTTCATCTTGTTCAAAAGGAGTCACCAATATTTTTTCAAAAACCAGTGGCTTTCGCAAAACGAATATTTGTTTCAAAACATCTGTCTAACATCGAACAAATGGCATCTAAAAACAATTTTGAAACAAGTGCAGCTAGACTATATTTGGTTGATATTAAACAAAGAATTGAAACACTTCAACGTATTGTGGCTTCCAAAACAAACAATCAAAAGTTTGTATGGTTTTCAGGTGTTCAGAATGAAATAAAAGGGATTTTTGAAAAGGAAATTAATCCACATATTGCTGCAATCTTTGCGGTTGTTCAAAATGTGGAACATAATCTTTTGAAAGATTCTGCAGAATTCGTTAAGGATCACAAATCCTTAATGAAGGAAGCTAATGAATACTTGGAACACATCAAAGTTTTGGAAAAACAAAATGACTCTCTCTCCTTCGAAGCACTATCGACCGACATTATGTCTATTATTTACCAAACATATTCTGTTGAGGATGATGAACGGATTCGAGCTGAGATTTCTCAAATTGTTGAAAAATATGAAAACGCATTTGCCAAAATTGAAAAACAAAATGTTACATATTTTAAACAACTTGATAAGAAAAAGGAAGAATGCAAGTATGACAAATTGTCGTATGAGCGCTCTTAAAAAAACATGCAAGATAAAATTAATCTTTTAAAATCTCAGCTTGAAAGTCAAAAAGGGAAGGGTGAGGAATCTAAGGGTATAACACCATCAACCCCCTTGCCTAGTGAGAAAGAAAAAGGGAAAGAAGTTGTCAAAAACTCTAATGTAATAGCGCCTGTCCTTTATAGGATTAGTCCCCCTACTGCGTCTACCTCTACATCCAAAACATCTAGGGCGTTAGACAACAATAAGAAAGATAATCCCAATGAGTCTAGGAATGCTACGACAACATCTCAGGACAACACCATAAATTCTAATGAGTGTGCCTTACCTTCTACAGGATTAGAAAGCACCACTAGGAGCAGAAGAAAGCCTAGGAACAATATCAAGAAAACTAGAGTCTCGCCTGTCTCTGAAATTGAATGCAAGAAAGTAGAAGAACTCCCTAGGAATTTAAAGCTTTCAAATAAGGAACAAATATCATCTGGATGTAATGAAAAGACCAGTGTTTTGAATACATGTAATGAATCTGTTTGTTTAATGCAAAAGAAATCTTTGTCTGAAAATGATTGTGATGATATTGTTTCTAATATTGAGAATGTGAATGATAACTGTTATAGCTAGAAATCCTACTTTATCATACACTTCTTTGTAATATACGAATGGCAGCAAGAACTATAAGAAGAGGATAATATAGATGGGAATATGAGAAGTAGAGATGAGGTGAGATGGTGGCAGTGAAGAAACCTGGAAATGGTGTATATTAGATTTGAGAGGAAAATACAAAGATACACACACACTCTCTCACAGCACACTTGCTAAATGAGAGAGTGTTTGGTTATATGTGTTGGCTGCCATCAAGCAAGGCTTGATGGGCTTTACATATTGGACTATGATGTGGGCTTATATGTTGCACTACACATATAATTAAGATGCTATCAATACTAATGCTATAAGCCCACTCTACTTAATACATATTATACATGACACTTAATGTTCAAAGCTATAAATGACCATCACTTCCAAAATAGCATAAAATCAATGCTAACAATCTCCCCCTAAGGGATGGTCATTTCAATGACGCTCCGGTGATTGGTCTTTTGCTTTTGATGTCTTGAACTTTGTGTGTCATTGTATAATAGACTTGATTCATTGTTCCTTCATGCTCTGTGATCTTCAAAGTATTGACTTTGAATGTTCTTGCCTTGATCTACTGCGTCTACGTTGTAGAAGATGATGGTGAATAGAATTTTGTCAGTACCTGCATAAGACAGTTAGAAATAAATCGTCCAGCCGCCATCATGTCGTGAGGCAAGATCCTTTTAGATCTCATTAAGACTCATACAACTTGTATCCTTTTGAGTGAACACAAGTGTATTGCATAGGAAGTGTTCCTAAGAGATCTTTGATGAATCTCATGTCTCTAGACTCAATAATGTGCGTTTTGGTTTTAGTCGTCGGAGGCATGGAGCAGAGTGCCACCTTTTCAATATCAACACATCTCGGAGTGAGAGGCCGATAGATTATGTAGTGTTCTCCGTGAGAAATGAAACAAATATCTTTTGAGAGATATCTGAGTGGATAGGAGGGGTGGTGCATTGCGTCACTGGGTCCATGACGTCTTGTCTTCAATACCAGTATCACCTTAGTGAGTACCGATAGCAAATGTATTGACCCGGTTTCTGACCTAAGTTTTCATGGAGGGCTATTTCTTTTCACCCTTACAAAAACTTTTCTTTTTCATTCTTCAACCCCTTCTTTCTCCTTTCTCATTAACTCCTTTTTTCAATCTTACCTAAGGACTTCTAATGCTAAGCTATTGGAATAGTCCTTGGGAAGTCCCTCCGGCTCTGGCGGATCATAGGACATAACCTAACCATAATCACCTTATTACTTCATAACTATCCTAGGTTTGTTGATCACTTGCCATAAAATCATTTGAGAAAAATCTCTCAAAGTGTTCAAGAATAAAACACATTTTGTTAAAACTTCGAGAGTTTTGCATTTTCTGAAATACTCCCCCTTCACATGTGCATATGAGATTTAAGAAAGAATTGCACATGATGGGTAGAGTTCGCACTTTTTGAACTGATCGATTTTCAATTAATATGACCATTGCGAGACACGTTTACATCACTAGTTAGACTAGCTTGAAGTTATTACCCGTCCCGGTCATATCAAAAGATCATCTCTCGAATTGGTACATTCTACTAAGACAAGTCCTTTGCGAGACACGTTTACATCAATGGATAACCATCTTGAAATTATTACCCGTCCCGGACTAGTCTTTTTGATTACTGGCATTTAGCTTTCGTCAATTCGAGGGTTCATGCTGAGTCTTTTTGAAGAACTCTTTTTGAGATTCGCTTTTGATCACATTTTAATCACATCTTCTCCCCCTCAAAAATAGCATGCAGTGATATTTTTGATATCAACTGATTAAAATGAAACTTTTTAGAGAGATAGACGGATTTGAGCATGAAATTGGAACATTTTTATTTTTCTACTCCCCTTTAAACAAAGCATATGGTTAAACATTTTAGTTTAAAAGCAGTTTTAAGGGTTTAGGAGGGAGTTATCTTGAGCACTTTATGAAAGATTTGGAAAAATCTTATTGAAAAATCTTGAAGAAAAATGTGCTCAAGATAGAGAAGATTTTGAAAATCTTTGAAGATATGTAAGGAGAAATATCTTCATTTGTTTTTAGGATAAGTGTTAGAAAAAGAAATTGGTTTTGCACAACACTTTCCTTTATTTGAAGTTCGGGTCCTGAACTGATGTGTCCAAGAGCCATTGGGTTAAGCTCGGGTTTCGTACTGAAATGCACAAAAGCCATTGATTTTAGGATAAGTGCTCGAAAGATTTTGACTAAGCACTTTCCTTTCTTTGAAAAACGGGTTATGCACTGACATGTGTGCATAAGCCATTTAGAAATTTTGGGGAACGACATGTTTTGAAAACATTTAAAGAACTCTCGCTCAAGCATCTGTAAATGCCCGTATCATTATTGAATGATATTTCTAAGTACGTACAGAATATTGATTATACGAGAGACATGTCGGAGAAGATTATTTTTGGATTTTTGTGATTTTATATTGTTTTTGTATTTTTTGAAAATTTTCCATTTTTGTATATTCTCTTTTTGATGTTTTCAAAAAATGTATATTCACAAAGAATGATTAAGTATGAACAAGTAAAAGTGGAGTTAAGAGTGGATGTAGACCAGGATTTCCAAATGCGATGTTGGCATAAAGGTCTTCTCTTCCACATTCAGCGAGTGAACTCTCAACACTTTCACGAGTACCTGCAATCACAGAATCCACAAAAGAAGAATATGCACAAATAATAGTGTTAGAAGAACATGAATCATCACATTGAGGTTGTCCACTATCAACGGTTGTAGTGGTTTCTACATCCTTATCCTGATGATTTTCACTATTACTTGTTGTGGTGCAGCTATCAAGAATCTTTCCTGTGGGAATCCATCTAAGACCAATTGTTTTAAAAACTTTTCCCGTAGGAATCCACCTAGGGCTAGATCTAGGAGTTGTTTCCTTTTCAGATGCAGCGGAAGTCTCATTTTGAGAAACACTACGTCCTGTAGAGATCCACCTAGTTGGTTTCTTAGCCTTTTGCTTCTTAGCAACGGGTTTGTTGCTATTTGGTGTCTTAGAGGATTGTGCCTTAGCACTTGCATTTGCTTTCTTGATATATTGTGCAACACATGCATCATGATTAGCTGAAACGACACATTTTTGACATGTAGGACAAATAAATTCAACATTCTTGTTTAAAATGGCAACCTTAATGTTGTCACTACTGTCATTTTGAACTTGCTTTAAGTTCGAAGAGGAATTTGATCTCATAGTGTTGGATTCTACGTGGATAACATTTTCTTTTTCGCAACTACTCTTAGATGCAAGCCAATCCCTAGTCTTTAGTTGAATGATCCTAGGTAGTGGTTTACTACTACTGGCAGTGCTTTGTAATGTTGTAGAATTCATCACTCTAGGTTTTGTGCCTAAAATTCCGTCTTGTCGAACCTGTGCCTTTTGCCTAGCTGTTTCTAGGTAGAGATTGTGGACCGTTTTGTTTGAACCAACTGATTCCTTAACTGTTTGAGTGGTCACATTCGGTGAGCAATTCCTAGAAAGGCCAGGTGCTATCACTTTTGGTGTTTTAGGCAAGGGTGTTGGAGTGACTGGTTTTGTCAAATCAATTGTCACATCAACTGTTGGAACCGTTTGAGAAATTGACATTTTTAGTTGTTCCGAAGTTGATGGTTTTGCAAACTTAGTTTCCTCACCCTTCCTATTTTGACTTTCAAGCTGAGACTTCAAAAGATCAATTTTTTCTTGCAAACTTTTGTAAGAACGCTCATACGACAATTTGTCATATTTGCATTCTTCCTTTTTCTGATCAAGTTGTTTAAAATATGTGACATTTTGTTTTTCAACCTTTGCGAGCGCATTTTCATATTTTAAAACAATTTCAGAAGTCTCAGCACGGAGTCTTTCATCATCCTCGACAGAATATGTTTGGAAAATAATGGACATGATGTCGGTCGATAGAGCTTCGAAGCAGAGATTGTCATTATGCTTTTCCAAAACTTTTATGTGTTCCAAGTATTCATTAGCTTCCTTCACTAAGGATTTGTGGTCCTTAACAAATTCGGCTGACTCTTTCAAAAGACATTGTTCAACATTAAGAACTACCGCATAAATTGCAGCAATATGTGGATTAATTTCCGATTCAAAAATCTTTTTAATTTCATCCTGAACACCTGGAAACCATTCAAATTTTTTATTATTTGTTTTGGAAGCCACAACACTTTTAAGTGTTTCAATTCTCTTTTTAAGATCAACCAAATATAGTCTAGCTGCACTTGAATCATAAGTGTTTTTAGATGCCATTTGTTCGATGTTAGGCAGATATTTTGAAACAGCTTTTTGTTTTGTGAAGACCACTGGTCTTTGAAAAAACAATTGTGACTCCTTTTGAACAAGATGAACCCCAGCAAGTTTGTTAGCTTCATTATAGTCAATGGGTTTTATTTCTCTGTTCAATTGTCGCATTTTGTTTCTGCTCTTTTCGGAAAGCTCAATCGTTTCACTAGAATCATAACCCGGAGGAGGGTCATGGATAGCATTTATTAAATTACCATTATAAAGCACATTCTGTTCTTTTTGAGCTTTCTTGAGATTATAAGGGTTTTCATAACCAATAGCCACTTTCTTTAGCGTATGTAAAATCGGGTTTGGATCGTTTATTAACAAGTTAACTGTTTGAGCAGATTGACCCGTTTTTACAAGCAAATTGTCCAACTTTGCAATGGTTTCCTTTTTGTCAGAGATCTCTTTAAGAAGATCCTTTTCACGTTTTAAAAACCTTTCATTCAACTCCTTCTTTTCTTTTTCAAGATTGGAATAAGTTGATTTTTGTTTTGAAAGTTGGTTGGTTAGTTCGGAAATTTCTTTGTTAAGAGCTTTGATTTGGTTATTCAAATTAACATCTAGAGTGTCAAATTTGATTTGTAAACGTTTCTCTCTTAACTCAGAATCTTTTAGGCTAACCTCAAGTTCTGACTGTTTTTTGTTATGAAAATCATAAGCTCTTGCATTGACCTTATAACTCTCAAGCTCAGTGGTCAATTTCACATTCGCGGCTTTTACATCGCGATTGATCTTTTTGACCTTTTCAATCTCAATTTGACAATTATGAAGTAATGATTCAAAGAGAGAACGGGTTTCCTCATCATTAGCAACATTTTGTGCAACTTGAACTTCATTAGGATCCATATCTGGATTTGTCAAATTAGTATTGCTACAACTTGGCGTGTCCATGTATGTATCATAATTAGGTTCGAGAGGCACAGAATGTGGCTTTTCATGAGCAAACAATGATGGTACCTCATGGAGTGGTTCTGTGTCATAGGACGGAGGAGTTTCAGAATCACTACATGATGTTGTTTGTTGATCAGGCATAGGATCGGAGACTCCAGTGACTTCTGTAGAATTATCATTGATTCTGGTCATAAGCAGGAAGTCTGATTCCTTAGCAGTCAACGGTATTCCCGAATGTTCCTTGTTGGCTAGCATCAGCATGTACTGGAGCTTTTCTACCTTCGTCATTGTAGAAACATTACCAATTCTGCCTATATCACTCCTTTGGATTCCAGATGAAGTCATGAAACAATAATCTTCATTTTGATTGACCCCATTCTGATCCATAAACTGATTTCCCGTATACTGCCCTGCATATTGCATTTGATTCCCCGTCTGTATACCCATAGCATTTCCTTGCTGATTCCCGATAACCCTCAACCATTTGTCCTTCTTGACCCATATATAACTGCGTATTGTCAGTGTACGGTGAATTCCATTGGTTGTTGTTATGTTGTTTGAAGTTTAATGCCTCGGTGAATAATGCAAAAGCATGTGCCAGATCAGTTGCCATATTGTCTTGTTGAGTTGCCATTGATGATGACTGTATGATAAAGTGGATACAGGATCTTTGCAACAAAGTAGGAGTTGTTGTTGTTGAAGGTTAAACTTGGTTGTTGTTGTTGTGAAGCAAGTTGTTACGGTGGAATTTTGGTCTGGAAACTTAAAACCTCAATAACTTCCTTCTGGAGCGTTTTCAGGCCTCGAAACTTGGGTTGAATGAATAAATTTATTCAACGTGTCCTTCTCCTCGGTCTCACGGTCGTTTTGACAGGTCGTGGACTGAAAACGGAGTTACGGTTCAAAAGTTATAACCGTTTGAAGTTTTGACGTAGAAAGACAACTTTAAAATCGTTTCACAGAAGTACGAGGGCCAAAACTGCCAAATTAGAAAGTTTCCTTAGGCTGCTGAAAAGTACAAGGACTGAAGTTGCCATTTCTGAAAATTGCATCAATTGCGAGTCCAAAATGTGAATTGCGAGGCCCAATTGCGATAAAATGCTCCAAATGCGAGATCAGCACCTCAATTGCGATAGAAGTTGAATTGCGAGACAATTGCTCATTTGCGATACCCCAATTGCGATAAGAGTGGAATTGCGAGACAACTGAATTGCGACAGCAGTAATTGCGAGAAGCACTAATTGCGACAGAGTCAGCAATTGCGAGACTGTCCCAAATGCGAGAGCAGTAGTAATTCCGATAATTCCGAGAGGCTTTCAATTGCGAGAAAACAGCCCAATTGCGAGATAATTCTGCTTTTTGGCCACTTTTGTTGACTTTTGAGACACTTCCCACGTGATATCTTACAACTTTTCACCAACTTGTAATATACTTGACAACTTATCACTTCTTGTACCAACTTTCAACCAATCAAATCAAAGATATTACACATATAATATTCATAAACACATAAAGTGTTTCATCCCTTACAATATCTTTCGATCAAAATGGCTAAGAACATCAATAAAGTGCAGTTATTTTTCTTTTCACCAAAGCGAAATACTCACTGAGTATAACAACCACAACCTTGTAAGTGTTTTGCTATTCAATTTCAAGAAAAAATCAACACTTGGTCACGTTTTTTAAAAGCAAAAAAAACAACAGTGGGTTTTTTATTTTTTTTTTGAAACAAACCAAACATACAAACCTTCTACCTTGAAGATTGGCTCATGTATACCACTTGTTACAGCTAGAAATCCTACTTTATCATACACTTCTTTGTAATATACGAATGGCAGCAAGAACAATAAGAAGAAGAGAATAATAGATGGGAATATTAGAAGTAGAGATGAGGTGAGATGGTGGCAGTGGAGAAACCTGGAAATGGTGTATATTAGATTTGAGAGGAAAATACAAAGATACACATCCAGCACACTTGCTAAATGAGAGAGTGTTTGGTTATATGTGTTGGCTGCCATCAAGCAAGGCTTGATGGGCTTTACATATTGGACTATGATGTGGGCTTATATGTTGCACTACACATGTAATTAAGATGCTATCAATACTAATGCTATAAGCCCACTCTACTCAATACATATTATACATGACACTTAATGTTCAAAGCTATAAATGACCATCACTTCCAAAATAGCATAAAATCAATGCTAACAATAACCCTGAACAGAAAGATATTCCTACTCGAACTAGTGCTAAGACTATATACCTTAACAGTCTCATTGATGTTTCTAGGACAATCTTTAGTACTCTATTGCCTAGGGACTATCTTAAGATATGTGCATGGAAACCAACGGGTAGAAACTTTACACGTAAGAATGGCAAACAGAAGGTTGTTCCATTAGAACAAAATTAATCCATCATTTTGTATGTGCTTCATGTATTACCCTAACCCATTGAACCAAATGATATACGGTTTCCAAATGCAAGTGTTTTCTGTTCATGGCAGGTTATCGAAATATGTCTTTGGATCGTAGACTCGGGTTGCTCCAAGCACATGACCGGGAATCTGAAGCTGCTGATCAACTTTGTATGGCAGTTCATGGGGACTGTACGGTTTGGAAATGATCATGTTGCAGCTATTCTGGGTTATGGAGATCTTCAGTTTGGAAATTACTTAATCACTCGGGTTTACTATGTTGAAGGGTTGGGACACAATCTGTTCTCAGTTGGACAGTTTTGTGATGCTGATTTAGAGGTTGCATTAAGGAGAAACACCTGTTATGTTAGGAATTTGGTTGGGGATGATCTCTTAATTGGGAATCGTAGCACCAATCTCTACGCTATCGACATAAACCAAATGGCCTCTTCATCACCAATTTGTCTCATGACCAGGGCAGGTGAAACAAAATCCTGGTTGTGGCATAGACGTTCGTCCCATCTTAACTTTGACACCATAAACAAACTTGCCAAAGACAACATCGTCAACGGTCTCCCAAAGTTCAAATACACCAAAGAACACTTATGTTCATCCTGTGAGCAAGGAAAGAGCAGAAAGGCAACATATAAACCTAAACCCGTACCTAGTTTGGTTGATAGGTTGCATTTGTTGCATATGGACTTATGTGGCCCAATGAGAGTTCAAAGCATAAATGGGAAAAGGTATATTCTTGTGGTTGTCGATGACTATTCAAGATATACATGGGTAAACTTTTTGAGATCAAAAGACGAAGCACCATGCATCATCATCACCTTTCTGAAGTGAATTCAAGTTCTACTTCAAGCTCCAGTTAGGAATGTAAGAACGAACAATGGTACAGAATTCACAAATCAGGAGTTACGTACCTACTTTGAAGAAACTGGTATTACTCACCAAACGTCAGCTGTTAGAACTCCACAGCAGAATGGGGTAGTTGAAAGAAGAAATAGAACTCTTGTGGAAGCTGCTCGCACAATGCTGATTTACTCCAATGCACCGTTATTCTTATGGGCTGATGCTGTTTCTACTACTTGCTTTACTCAAAACCGATCCCTAATCCATTCAAGATTCAATAAAACCCCATATGAACTTATCAACAAATGAAAACCCGATATCTCTTACCTTCATGTATTTGGTGCTTTGTGTTATCCAACAAATGACAGAGAAGATCTGGGGAAGTTGAAAGCTAAGGGTGATATTGGAATCTTCATTGGTTATTCGGAAAACTCGAGGGCATTCAGGGTGTATAACAGGAGAACGAAAAAGATTATGGAGACGATGAATGTGAAGTTTGATGAAATTTGACAGATGGCTTCTGAGAGACTCGCTCTAGAACCCGCGCTTAACCCGATGGTTTCTAATCATACTGGATTAGGACCCGCACCTCAAAGTCAAACTTCTGGACATATCAGTTCAGGACTCGTATCACAAGGAGCTCAATCAATTCCCACAGATAAACCAACATCTCAAGAACTGGAAAACTTTTTTGAGGTCATGTATGATGAATACTTTGGTTGCGCTTCGACGAATGCATCTCAACAACAATCCGCTGCACCCGCTCAACCTCAACAACCACAACTACCACCACCAAATCAAGATGCATCAACAACATTCGAAGCTGACGCACCATCTCCTTCAACATCATCTATATGCACTCCTCCATCTCCAAGAATTGAGATTGTCTTACCAAGAATTGATGAGCAAGATCAAATCAATGCTGTGTTAGAAGAAGAAGTATTTGAAAACTCATTTGCAACAGTTTTGGCTGAATCATCTTCTGGGTTACATGAACCATCTAACACACATTCATCAGGACCAAGGTTCCCTTCTACGTTACAGTGGACAAAAGACCATCCAATAGAACGAGTTATTGGTGAACCCTCAAGGCCAATTCAGACGAGAAAATAACTAAACACCGATTACGACTTGTGCATCTATGTCTGCTCAGTCAGTCTCATTGAACCTAAGAATATTTGGGAAGCAATGGCAGATAATGCCTGGATTGAAGCGATGCAGGAAGAACTTTTTCAATTTCAAATCCATGACACTTGGGATTTAGTTCCAAGACCAATTGACAAACTTGTCATTGATCTTAAGTTGTTATGGAAAAACAAAAAGGATGAAGAGATGACTGTAATTCGCAACAAAGCTAGTCTAGTGGCAAAGGGATACAGACATGAAGAAGGGATAGATTTTGAAGAGTCATTTGCGCCAGTTGCAAGGCTTGAAGCAGTCAGGATTTTCTTAGCTTGTGCGGCTCACAAGAACATCACAGTTTATCAGATGGACATCAAGACGGCTTTCTTGAATGGAACTCCGAAAGAAGAAGTGTACGTGAGTCAACCAGACAGATTCGTTGACAAGGATCATCCGGAATACGTCTACAAGCTAAAGAAAGCAATCTATGGTTTGAAACAAGCCCCACGGGCGTGGTATGACGAATTATCATCTTTCCTGATTCAAAATAATTTCACCAAAGGAACAATTGATCCGACCTTGTTTACAAGAAAATTTAAAGATGACATTTTGATTGTTCAGATTTATGTGGACGACATAATTTTTGGGTCCACTGATCCGCAACATTCAAAACATTTTGAAAATCTCATGAAAAGCAAATTTGAAATTTCCATGATTGGTGAACTAAAATTCTTTTTAGGCTTACAAATTCATCAATCCCCACGTGGTATTTTTCTAAATCAAGCTAAATACACAATTGAGATTTTGAAAAAACATGGTATGGAAAATTGTGACTCTGTTGGTACACCAATGGTCACCACACCAAAAATAGGTGCTGATTTAAATGGGAAACCCATAGATCAGAAGAAATATCGGAGCATGATTGGGTCCCTCATGTACTTAACTGCTAGTCGACCAGTATACATTTTGCTGTTTGTTTACTTGCACGGTTTCAGGAAACGCCTACCGAACTTCAACTCCAAGAGGTTAAACGGATCTTTCGGTACCTTCGAAGATCCATCAACATGGGTCTTTGGTATCCGAAGTATTCAGAGTTTACACTAATAGCATTTTCAGATGCCGACCATGCCGGTTGCCAAGTTACAGCAAAGAGTACATCAGGCGGAGCGCAATTTTTGGGAGAAAAGATAGTAGGCTGGTCATCAAGAAAACAAGACTACACTGCGCTATCAACAGCAGAGGCCGAATATGTGTCTCTATCTGCGTGTTGTGCCCAAGTTCTATGGATGAGGACAAAACTCACAGATTATGACTTCTCTTTCGACCGCATACCTTTGTATTGCGATTCGAAAAGTGCCATAGCCATCTCGTGCAATCCAGTGCAACATTCGTAGACCAAGCAAAAAAACAAGTAATACAAAATTATTTAGTCCATATTATTTTTCTATTCAAAATTACCCTTTTTTTCGTTTATAAATAAAAAACAAGTAATACAAATAAAAAATAAAACAGCTAAATAAACTTACATAACATAACCACTGATTATGTAAAAAATATGTAGCCACATGCAAACTTAATTCGATAAAACCTATTAATAATCAATTCTAGATTTATATTTGATAAAACAAGAAAACACTATTCAGGAGGTCGGGGGAACTCAAAATAAAGGTTAAACATGGTATATTAGATTAAATAATGGGGGAAGGTGTGTGTGTTTTTTAGAGAGAGAGAGTAGATCACACACACACCTTCAATGTTATAAATGAATTCCCAACCCTCCTAGGAGACTAGGAGGGTATTTATACTCTACAACTTACAAAACTTTGCCCTATTGCCAAGATAAGTCCTTGTACTTAATAATTATGCAATTCCCGACAATAACATAACTTTAAAGGCCAATCTCTCCCCAAAGTGATGTTATACGGGAATTGCTTACAATGTTCCCTACAAGTAAAATATCAACACATAAGCACAGAGAATGGTCTTCAAACTTCATTACTTTGTTCAGCTTGCAGAATCTTCTCAGCTTTTATTTCTTTACTTACAGAAGAACGTGAGCAAATCTAATTAGGGATCAAATAAACTGTTTCACTCTCCCCTAATTAGTGCTCTCCCCCAAACTGACAACCTTTCTGATAAATGCCCTGAATTCTGAAGAATTCTTTTGATAAATGAATGCCCTGAATTTGAAGAAGTCTTTTGATAATTAAATGCATTCCGTCTTTAGTCTTCTAACATGTAGCGGATACCGTCTTTAATCTTCTAACACACAGCAGAAAATGTAGAACAGACTTTAGACTCGTCCTTCTTCAAGATTATCTGTTTGGGGAATATAGTATCAACATATTCATCTCATCAAATGCATCCAAGTTGTTTTTCCCATGAGAGATCAGCCCGTACATTTCTCTCCCCTGCTGGTTAAGATTCATCGAAATCAGCATAATGATATGTACATGAAGTA
Organism: Artemisia tridentata subsp. tridentata; assembly: GCA_021014915.2. Classification (NCBI taxonomy): domain Eukaryota; kingdom Viridiplantae; phylum Streptophyta; class Magnoliopsida; order Asterales; family Asteraceae; genus Artemisia; species Artemisia tridentata. Next base: position 18,026,250 of record CP139504.1, read on the forward strand.
TCAACTGGAAGCATCTTTATCATTAACCATATAGCCCATGAGAAGATGTAGATAAACCCAATCTACTAATAATACCATTTAAAATGTATAACTCTTTATCAACCCCCTGTATCAAAATCCAACCAGCTAGTAAATGACCACTGTATGGAGACAACCCAATATGACCAATCTGAGAATGAAGTAAATACCCCTTAGATATGTGACTTAAGCTTGTACGAAAGTATGATTAAGAACCTATACTGAGCACTACAATGTAACTCCTTAAAGCATAGATCGTTTCATATACCCATCCAACCTTCCTTAATAGTATATGAACCTCTCTTGAATTATCCACATCTTTGTGTGACACTGAGTACTACAACGTATCTCCTTTAAGTGATAGTTAACTAGGTCTTCGTCCATCCACCCCTTGACCTATGAAAACTAGATAACCCAAGACTTAATCACTATACCCATGAGTGCCCAAACAAGTATCTTCGAAAGTCATGCATCCATCCAACCTCTAGACTTCGAGATAAATAAGTACACATGCCCGTGAAATGTTACTTTAAACCTAGATAAGCAATATCGTACAAAAACTCCGTAGTCACAAAAAAATTGATACTAGCCGTTGTCATTTGATTGTGATTCTTGTTCAGGATCTTTGAAGTAGTACGTGGTGTTTTGAGGATGTATACCAATAATAGTTTTTGTGATTTTGGTGTGGTGCAAGTTTGAAATATGCTTTTATTTTCAATTCTAAATATGCTAGGAAAATTTGAGTTTTTTAAAATTTTACGCCAAATTTTGACGAAAAATTTCGAATTTTGGGCCAAAATTTTCAACATTACACCATAATTTGAATTTAGCGTAAAAATGGACCGTTTACTCGACTATCCTAAGTTGCTCGATCAATTTAGTTACTCGACTAACCTAAGTTGCTCGATGATGCTAGTTACTCAATCAAGTGAGAGTTCCTCGATCAAGTTAAAGTTACTGGACTATGTTACTCGATGAAGTGAGTTACTCGACTAAGTTGCTCGATCAAATAGTTGCTCGATCAAGAGTTACTCGATCAAGAGTTACTCGATCAAGGCAACTCGACTAGATCATCTAACTCGATGACCAGCCAGAAACTCGATGAAGGTAGATACTCGATCAATCCAAAGTTGCTCGATTAATATTCTAGCTCGATCAATTCTAGTTCGGTTAAATCTAAAGTCGAGCAACCTTGATCTAACTCGATCAAGTTACTCGATTAGCCTTCTGAGGAACAGAAACTCGATCAAACGGAGAAAAACTCGATCAATGTTTTTCATGAACAGTACCAGAGCCAAAAATCACTTTTTTCACCTCAAAACCCCACGATTCGCCCCTGGTTAGCTCGTGATACCAATTGATAAAACAAGAAAACACTATTCAGGAGGTCGGGGGAACTCAAAATAAAGGTTAAACATGGTATATTAGATTAAATAAGAGATCATCACCAACCAAATTTCTAACGAAGCAGGTGTTTCTCTTAAATGCAACCTCTAAATCTGCATCGCAAAACTGCCCAACTGAAAACAGATTGTGTCCCAATCCTTCGACATAGTAAACCCGAGTGATTAAGAAATTTCCAAACAAAAGATCTCCATAACCCAGAATAACTTCTACATGATCATTTCCAAACCGAACAGTTCCCATGAACTTTCATGCAAAGTTGATCAGCAGCTTCAGATTCCCGGTCATGTGCTTGGAGCAACCCGAGTCAATGATCCAAAGACAAATTTCGATAACCTGCCAATAACAGATGATTTTGTATTTGGAAACCGTTTATCATTTGGTTCCATTGGGTTAGGGGTAACAAATGAATCACACTCATAGAAGGTTTCTGCTTGTTCACTTGGAACAATTGTTAATTGGCCATTCATAAATGTAAACTTTCTACCCGTTGGTTTCCAAACACATATTTTAAGATAGTTCCTAGGTAGTAAACTAGTGGAGGACCTAGCTGCCTTAATGATAGTATTAACATATCTATTTTTGGCACTAGTTCCTGAAGGAACATCTTTCTGTTTTAGCATAGCATTCACATTCACAGATTCAGAAACAATATCATCACAAACATTTTCAGACAAAGATTTTTCACACATTAAAACAATAGAGTCATTACATGCGCTAGAACCAGTACGTTTAACATAACATTCAGATGACATATGTTTCTTCTTAGAAAACGATAAATTCCTAGGGTGTTCTTCTTATAAAGTCCATGTGCTATCACTTTTACTGTTTCGACAACTACTTTCTCTTTTTCTTTTTCTTTGGGCAAGGGTGAAGGAGCACATTGTGAAATTGACATTTTTGGCTTTGCATTAATTTCTTCACCCTTCCCTTTTTGACATTCAAGCTGAGAATTCAAAAGATCAATTTGTTTTTGCATTTCTTTGTAAGAACGTCCATATGACAATTTGTCATACTTGCATTCTTCCTTTTTCCGATCAAGTTGTTTAAAATATGTGACATTTTCTTTTTCAAGCTATGCAAAAGAATTTTCATATTTTTCAACAATTTGGGAAGTTTCAGCTCGAATTCTTTCATCATCTTCAACAGAATATATTTGATAAATAATGGACATAATATCAGTCGAGAGAGCTTCTTCAGAGATAGAATCATTTTTTTTTCCAAAACTTTGATTCGTTCAATGTTTTCATTAGCTTCCTCTACCAAGGATTTATGGTCCTTGACAAATTTGGTTGCTTCTTTAACAATTGCATTCTCAACATGGATTACTCTTGCATGTATTGCAGTTACAATGGGAGTAATTTCGGTTTCGAACATCCTTTTCTGTTCAGTTTGAAAACTTGAAAACCAATCATTGATTTTAGAGTTTGTTTTGGTTGCCACAACAGTTTGAAGCATTTCAACTCTCTTTTTAAGATCGTCCAAGAGTATTCTAGCTTCACTTGTGAAACAAGTGTTGTTAGCATACATTTGTTCGACGTTAGAACGATGTTTTGAAACAACTTTTCTTTTTGGGACAGCCACTGGTTTTTTGAAAAACAATGGTGATTCTTTTTGAACAAGAGGAACTCCAGAAAGTTTGTTAAGCTCATTATAATCAATTGGTTGGATTTCTCTGTTCAATTGTTGCATTTTGATTCTGCTCTCTTTGGAAAGCTCAATCGTTTCATAAGAATCATAACCAGCAGGTGGATCATGTACATCATTTATAAGATTACCATTATATAGCACATTCTATTCTAGCTGAGCTTTCTTGAGATAACGAGGGTTTTCACAACCGAGAGCCAGTTTTTTCTTTGTGTATAAAATCGGGTTTGGATCGTTAATTAATAAATTTATTGTTTGTATAGAATGACCCGTTTTTACAAGCAATTCTTCCAACTTTTTAATTGTTTCCTGTTTATCAAGAGCTTCATCAAGAAGTTCATCTTCTCGTTTTGAAAACTTTACATGCAACTCTTTCTTTTCTTTTTCAAGATCAGAATAAGTTGATTTTTGTTTTGAAGGTTGGTTGGTTAATTCAGAAATTTCCTTGTTTAAAGATTTAATTTTCATGTTCAAATTGACATCAAGAGTGTCAAATTTGATTTGCAATTGTTTTTCTCTTAAAACAGAATCTCTGTAACCAATTTCAAGTTCTGACTGACGTTTGTGGTTAAATTCAAAAGATTTTTCGTTCACCTTGTATCTCTCAAGCTCGTGGACAATTTTTCATTCGCGGCCTTAACATTGCGATTGATCTTTTTGACCTTTTCAATTTCAATACTACAGTTATTCAATAATGATTCAAATAAAGCACGTGTTTCCTCTTCATTCTCAGTATGCTGTGACTCAAAGCCTCCATTAGGATCCATATTTGGAGTAGCCAAATTTGTATTACTACAACTTGGGGAGTCCATATATGTATCGTAAGTGAGTCCAGGAGTCGCAGGATGCTGATCATTCTGAGGTGACATATCAAACATTTCATTATTGTGACATGTAGCATATTGGGGTACCTCAGAAACTCCATTGATATCATATGCGGGAGATGCTTCAGAATCCGTGTCATATTTAACCTCCTGAAGATTAGGCATGAAGATGCAGTTGGCATCGATATCTTCCAAATCCTCCGAATCATCCATCAATGCCATGAAGTCATGCTTCTCAGCATTCAACTGAAACCTAGCCTTTTCCTTTTGAGCCAAGAGTACCGCTTTTTGAAGAAACTCAAGATCTTTCTTCTTTGGCTTGGAGGGACAGTTCCTTGCCATGTGACTGATACCCTGACAGTTGAAACACTTTACCAAATTTCCTTGATTCATATTCCCAACATTCCCAGCAACTGGAGCAGCAACATTCCCAAACTGATTCCCCATATTCTGACCCCTTTGATTTCCGACAACTTGGCCCCTCTGATTCCCTGCATACTGACCCATCTGATTCCCTGCATACTGACCCATCTGATTACCCATCTGAAACCCTGTAGCATATCCTTGCTGATTCCCGTAAACTCTAACCGTTTGACCTTGATTACCCATGTTGAAACTTGGCTGTGCAACTTGCCTGTTTCGAATGTTCGAAGAAATACTTTGGTTGTTGTTGGTAGGTGTGGAATAGCGTCCTTGGATAACTCTTGATAGAAGGGTAAATTCTTGAGACAAAGCAGTCATGTCATCATTGGGATGGTATTCTGGTTCTGGGTATTATTGTTGTGGAATGACTTCTTGTTGTTGTTGTGGGTAGAATGGGTGGAATGATAGCAGTTTGTGGAGCATATGGTTGTTGCATGTAGTTGTAAGTGGGTGTTGATGATAATGGTTGTGTGTTCACTGTTGTAGGTGTTGGTGCTTGAGCAATCAATGCAAGAGGATCATGTTGTTTGGCAATCTTTTCTTTCCTAACTTCATCTGCCTCTTTTTGGTTTTGTTTCAAGAAATCATAGAGCTGATCATAGTTCACTTCATGAAGGTTCTTTGTCTGATTAACAATTGTAACATATCGTCCCCATTCCTTTGGAAGGTTGTTAAGAAATTTGATGTTCTGGACAATCGGTTTTGGTGTTAAGTTGGTCCTAATGAGCTCATTCATGAGAGTGCAAAACCTTGTGTAGTAAGATTCAATTTGTTCAGCTGGTGTAGATGTAAACTTCTCCCATTCAGTTAGGAGCTTGTTTTCAATGTCTTGTCGACCAATTTCAGTACCATGACATAGCCTTCGAACTCGTTCCCACATATCATAAGCAGTTTCACAACTGTCAACAGCACAAAAGATCTCTTGTGGTAAACCAAGTTGAATGAGGTGCATGGCTAAGTCATCTTCTTCAATTTGTTTCCAATCCTCTTCTGTGTATTCTTCTTCTTTCTGATTACGAGAAGATGGTGGAATGGGAGGTTGATGAACTCAAATAAGTACATTTTATTACCATCATTTATCCTATTTATTTGACTTGTTTTATTATATTATCTGTGAGAATTGATACGTTAATGTTTACTTTTGTAATTCTCAGGTAAAAACAAGTATTATGTGAAACTTGGCGATTATGGACTAATTATGGAGAAAAACAAGCAAGAAGTTAAGAGTCTACTGAAATGTACAAGATCAAGACTATTCTGCTCCAGATACGCCGCATCTTGCTTATAACATACGGCGCATCACTATCAAGATTTCGCAAGATACGATCCAAGACAGCAAGGACATGCGCCGCATCTAAGAATGAAGTTACGCCGCATCTTCTGGCGGTGTACGAATATTCCTGAATATATTAATCTTGGACCCCACGCGAAGTTAAGTCAATGCGCCGCATCTACTTATCCTATGCGCCGCATCTTGCCCTCAGACAGAAACTATAAATACCCCAAGACCAGACGAATTTCGGAGGTTGGACAGTGGGACAGTTTTAGAAGACCGAAGACCACAGAAACCCTAAGCCGAATTCAGACGAAGCAGCAACACAAGACACACCTTGAACGAAGATACAAGAGCTGTAAGAAGGTCATGCATGTATTTAATTCATTAAGTAGTTTTGTTTTATTGTATTAGTACACTTTAATTGGTCAGGATTGATGGGCTTGTGATCTTGGATTTAACCATGCACTTCGACTCCCCTTAAAATTGCTTTCCCATTAATTAAAGTTTATATGTTGATGTCTTTGGTGACTTTTATTAGTGCATTGATAACCTCTGTGTCTAGCTGAGCATTGCTTGGGTCGCCATGCCCCTTCCTCGCCTATTTATTAGATCGCCTATGCATTCTATCGTCTGTAGAAAAGTAGGAAGAAAGATAAATAGGATAGTCATAAGTAATCATTAAGGGTTTACTCGCCGATAAGATTAGAACCAACGAGAAAGGACTTAATCTCGGTGCGTTGCATCGAACTATACACTTCATATAAAACTAGCAATAAAACAAGTGACAAGCTACTTAACTATCAGGACAGGTCTTCTTATTGTCTCAAGTATTTATCTATGTACGTGTGTGCTACTCGCTGATTCGTGCTTATTAGTTTAGTTTATATTTAATCATAACCAAACCGTGCCAGTCTCTCAGGCTGAAACCCCTTTGCGTTAGATTAGGTTGTATAGCTAACTTAAGATATTAAAATACTGATTAGGATAACTAGATAATACGTTCCACTCTTAGTGATCGACACTCTACTTACCATTATATTCATACTGACCGGGTACACTGCTCGTTAAAGTGTGTGTGTTATTGATAAGTCGGCTAAATATAAATTTAAAACTTGAATACTGCTAAAACCACAACGACATACCGTGGGTATAAATTAGAGCATACGCACACGCGCATCAAGTTTTTGGCGCCGTTGCCGGGGAGTGAATTGTTATTATCTGTTAATTTGATTAGTATTTTAATTAGGTTTTTCTTTTTAATTTTTAATCTAACCGCTAACCGTGTTGTGTATTAGATTAATTGCATTCATTCGAAGTGAAAGTTTTTGATGACGTCAACTTCAATGTGCTCATGATTGTTGCCGATTTATTTTCTTGGGAAACCCCTCTTGAAGCTACTTATAAGGAATTTAAACGCTTATGCAATATTGAAGATGGGATATTCTCTTATGATTTACTAATGATCTACACTAAAGATGAATTGCTACTCTTATGGCCCATCATTGAATCTAAAGGATTGACTTGGACTACTATTGAAGAGAATGATGGGAAATTCCAAATTGAATACATGAACTCAAGCAATAAAAGCTGTGGTGAAGGCAATACCCAACCTATACAAATCTCTTACATGCCTTATTCCGAACAGTACTGGGGATTAAATGAGAACTATCTGGACGATGAAAGAATTTATGCTGTGTCGGAGTTATTATTTCATGGCAGGTTGGTAAGGTTGATGGACATCTCCCTCGAGGAATGGCTTGAACTTAAATACGGTAATCCTAAATTTGCTCCTGTGAATGAAATCAAACGGATTGTGACCTCATGGTTGACACGGAGTTTTAGGGAAAAATTTAACGAGTTCATGGAGATAAGGAGGAAAATGATTGGAAAAGCTTGCTTTGACGTTGACCACGATCCTAACAATGTTGATTTTTCAGATTGGTTGGCTAGTAAGTTCAATAACCATAAGAGCATGGATCGAGCTACTAAAGATGTGTTATGGGTATATTGGATGAGAGGGGAAGATCAAGAAGTAGAGAGCTACTATGGGTCGTCACTTAATGATTCAACAATCAATGAGGGCATTGAAGAATTATTCAACTTAGACATTGATCTGTTCAATTATGAGACACCTTTGTGCAAACAATTCAAAGAATTTAATTACCTTCTTCAAGTCGACGATGATGTGCTAACTGGAGATCTACCAGGATTCAAAACTTATGATGATTTCAAAAACACCTGGTACTACGAATGGAATGACCAAATACCATGGGTTTGGGATGAACCATGGGAATTTGAGCACATTAATCACACTTGTACACCTTTCTGTTTCAAGGATGGGAGTAGTGTATGGCCGACCTGTGATTATAAGAATGATGGAACCTGTAATGGGGGAAGTATAATTGGAATGAAACGGGTTGGAAACGATGTATACTTTGAAGACGATGACTGGTATGAAAAAGTTGAAGACTGCCCACGTAAAGCAGAGGCTTTGCAAGAGAGAGGTAGAATCAACTACTTAAAAGGACTTAAGGGAACATCGAACACTACTTTCTGGGAATGGGTGCATGAACAATTTGATGATTACACAAAGCTTAGTCGACACTTACAATGGGAATTGGAAAGAGAGTGGGAGGCAATTCAAGATGATAATAACAATGAGTCATTAATTGATGAACTTGATGACTATTTGATTAAGGATCCTTATTTTAAGTTTGTTGATAAAGACGATGAAGAATTCACCAAAAGAAAATGTCAACTACTTGGGATCCCTTATAATAAGCCACCCATGATTATTTCTGAAAAATTTAAAGTCATTAAATACTCTTTGGGACCAGATGAGGAATATGTTGCGACGAAGACCAAGAGTTATACTAGATTAAGTCGAACGGAAGAAAATGTTACGGAGTTATACGGGAACATCTTTCGGATGAAAGAAGAAGGATGTACCGTGACAAGAACAAAATAAGGAGCTGAACGTGAGTCTAACTTGAAGACTCTGGAATAAAGACAAGTGCTGACCGGGAGACAACCCGGAAAATTTTTACTATTCTGTTCTGTGTCGAGTCAGTCAGGCCCGCAGAAGATACGGCGCATCTCAATCCTGAGATGCGACGCATCTCCTGCACTGGTCATATCTTACTTTATTTTTCTGCATTTTTTACTTTTAACTTTAAAACTTTTGGTCAGTTTATTTTAATGCGGCGCATCCCTGGTTAAGGATGCGACGCATCTTCTATTCTGATTCGTATTTATTCCAGGCTCGATACGGCGTATCTTCTTCCATAAGATACGGCGTATCGACTGACCTGATGATTTTCATTTTAATTTTTTAAGTTTTATTTTTACTAACTACTAATGTATTATGCAAGTTTGAACTTTCTTAATTTAGGTGTGTTAAAGTATTGGTGGTATTATAGATTCCTGCATTTCCTGTAGATACATCAATTATGAAGCTTAAACGTTCTCATCCACGAGGAAGTTGATTTTTGCTCTTATACAAATAATGGAGGATCATACTGAGCAAATCTCAGGGGAGTTTTTCTGTTCTAATTCTTTTATTTTCCAGTTTTTTATCTTTGATACAAACAACGAGGACGTTGTTTAACTTAAGTGGGGGGATTGGAGAATTAGAACACCTACTTGTCCTAAACTTTTCAAAAATTATGCTTAAAATGTGCTTAATATATCAAAATTTAAAAAAAATTTTAGCATGATTTTGTTTAAAGTCTAAATTACATAGCTGCACACATGACGTTATTTTCAAAAATTGTGAACTTTTCAAAATTCACAAATCTATGAGTGTGCCGGTGACTTGTAAACTTTAGAACTTGGCTTGTATACTATTCGAGACCACCATAATAAGTATTATTTATATAATTGGAATGACTTTTTTAAATTGGTAAATTTCTAGGATTACACCCAAATAGCCTTTATATGTTATGTGTTATTAGCTAACTACACTGGTTAGTTAACCCCCGTATAAACCCTTTTGTTACTCTCATTTTTAGAGTAAGATACCCCTAGGTAAACTCTCAGAGCCATTCCTTTCATTTCTTACACCAATGTTTAAAATGTTTCGTTACACCCTTACACCTTAGCCTACCCTGTAGATTAAAATCCGTGGTTGGTTAATTGCTTTAGGCAAAGTGTGTTTCCTTACATTACCTGTGTTCGCGTGCGTAATTCATTATCTATGGTTAGGTCGGGAAATTGCACAATGCAATTGGAGTGAAAGTAAATATTGTATATCTTTGAGTTTATTTTTCGTGTGTTTACTACTTTCAATATTATCGTTATTTCTGAAGTCATGAAAAGTATGGAAAAATTATTCAGAGTATTCGTTATAGTGATGTGGTGAAATTTTACACATCTATGTTTATGTTTCAAGTTAAAAAAAAAAAAAAAAAAAAAAAAAAAAAAAAAAAATTCGAAAAAGTAAGAAAAGAAAAAGAAAAAGGAAAAGTTGGAAGCTTGTTTTAACCAACTTATGTAAAGTTTTGTATTAAGTGGTTGATATCACCACTATTTGTTATATATTATATTTATGGATTGAATGGGAGTTGAACGTTATGGGAACGCCAACTAAAGGTTATTCTTTGATTGAGATCTTGTTGAGTATAATTCGTGTCTACCTAAAGCGTGTGTTTCAAGTGTTAAAGCGTGAGTTATTCGATGATATGAGTCTTATTCATGGGATGGTTAGAATAGTGATTAACCACACTTAGGATTTTAATTTATCTGTTTTGTTTATTTTTCATTTTACACCAATTTATATCCCAAATATTATCCATACCCTATATTATTCTTTATCCAAACCTTTGGTTTATTGAGATTAGGGATTTGAGCAATCTTAAGTATCGTAGTCGTGGATTCGGCTATGTATTTATGATTTTGTCGCCCTTTTTGATATAATATTATTGGTGAGGATTACTTGGTCCTATCTTTAGCCTATTCGAGTTAAGGATTTGAGCAATTGCAAGTATCGTGTTCGTGGATTCGATCATGTATTTGTGATTCTGTCACCTTTTCTGGAATTTGAGATCGATAGAGATTGAGAAGAATGATTAACCCTTAAACCTCAAACCCTTTTTACCGCTTTAGACTTGTTATTCCTTGGCTTTAGTGGGGGAGATGCGTATACTTGCCAAGCTTATGATAGAATATTCGTCACGACTGGACAGTTAAACGATTAGATTTGCTTTTATCAGAATATTTTATTTTACTTCTAATTCGTTAAGTGTTTGGTTGTGTAATTATGACAAAAATGAATACATGCTTACATATAAAAATAAATCCTAATATCTTTTAGGATACATTTTCAAAAGATTAATTCTAAGGTTTACTTGGGGACAAGTAAAGTTCAAGTGGGGGGATATTTGATGAACTCAAATAAGTACATTTTATTACCATCATTTATCCTATTTATTTGACTTGTTTTATTATATTATCTGTGAGAATTGATACGTTAATGTTTACTTTTGTAATTCTCAGGTAAAAACAAGTATTATGTGAAACTTGGCGATTTTGGACTAATTATGGAGCAAAACAAGCAAGAAGTTAAGAGTCTACTGAAATGTACAAGATCAAGACTATTCTGCTCCAGATACGCCGCATCTTGCTTATTACATACGGCGCATCACTATCAAGATTTCGCAAGATACGATCCAAGACAGCAAGGACATGCGCCGCATCTATGAATGGAGTTACGCCGCATCTTCTGGCGGTGTACGAATATTCCTGAATATATTAATCTTGGACCCCACGCGAAGTTAAGTCAATGCGCCGCATCTACTTATCCTATGCGCCGCATCTTGCCCTCAGACAGAAACTATAAATACCTCAAGACCAGACGAATTTCGGAGGTTGGACAGTGGGACAGTTTTAGAAGACCGAAGACCACAGAAACCCTAAGCCGAATTCAGACGAAGTAGCAACACAAGACACACCTTGAACGAAGATACAAGAGCTGTAAGAAGGTCATGCATGTATTTAATTCATTAAGTAGTTTTGTTTTATTGTATTAGTACACTTTAATTGGTCAGGATTGATGGGCTTGTGATCATGGATTTAACCATGAACTTCGACTCCCCTTAAAATTGCTTTCCCATTAATTAAAGTTTATATGTTGATGTCTTTGGTGACTTTTATTAGTGCATTGATAACCTCTGTGTCTAGCTGAGCATTGCTTGGGTCGCCATGCCCCTTCCTCGCCTATTTATTAGATCGCCTATGCATTCTATCGTCTGTAGAAAAGTAGGAAGAAAGATAAATAGGATAGTCATAAGTAATCATTAAGGGTTTACTCGCCGATAAGATTAGAACCAACGAGAAAGGACTTAATCTCGGTGCGTTGCATCGAACTATACACTTCATATAAAACTAGCAATAAAACAAGTGACAAGCTACTTAACTATCAGGACAGGTCTTCTTATTGTCTCAAGTATTTATCTGTGTACGTGTGTGCTACTCGCTGATTCGTGCTTATTAGTTTAGTTTATATTTAATCATAACCAAACCGTGCCAGTCTCTCAGGCTGAAACCCCTTTGCGTTAGATTAGGTTGTATAGCTAACTTAAGATATTAAAATACTGATTAGGATAACTAGATAATACGTTCCACTCTTAGTGATCGACACTCTACTTACCATTATATTCATACTGACCGGGTACACTGCTCGTTAAAGTGTGTGTGTTATTGATAAGTCGGCTAAATATAAATTTAAAACTTGAATACAGCTAAAACCACAACGACATACCATGGGTATAAATTAGAGCATACGCACACGCGCATCAGAGGTGTTTGATTCGGATCACCTGCTATTTGAATCTGACGAGGCTTGAATGGAACATTCTTGATGGAGTTGATTAAGAGTTAGCCTTGTCCATGAGGTTTAGTTTTCATGTATCGAAGCATTCGGCTTGTCCATAGAAGATAACTACCTTTCTCTAGCATTGGAGGACGGTTTTCTGCACCGGCAGCATGGATATCTTGTTGTGTTGTCATTGTTGTTGTTGAATGGTTAAGATGGTATTGGATCGGTTAAAGAACTAGGGTGATATTACGGTTCACAAACTTGATGAAGGATAACCTTGATAAACTTCTATCTCGATCAAACCTTATCTCGATCACAACCTTTCTCGATCAACTTCTATCTTGATGAAAACTTTTTGATCACAATTGTAGTTCGTACACAAAAGTATATCAATTACACAAGTAATTCGAACACCAAAAAAAAACTAGCTCGATCAACTAAGTAGATGAAATGAAGCTCGATCACTAAACCCTAGCTAGATGAAAATCTTGTTCGATCAACTTTGTACCTAGATCAACTTAGTTCCTAGATCAACTTTGTTCCTAGCTAGATGAAAATCTAGTTCGATCAAAAAGATGTAGCTAGATGAATAAGTTGTTCGACTAACAAGTTCCTTGAGGAAAGATGCTCGATCAAAAGAAATGAAGCTCGACTAGGTAGTATAGAAGCTCGACTATGTTCATTTGTTCGACTATCCCAACTCTTGTTCGACTATAACACTTGCTCGACTATATCAAAACAAAACTAGCTCGACTATAGAAAGTAGTTCGACTATAAAGTTGTTCGACTACCTTAGATGTTCGACTAGAGTTGCTCGACTATTTAGTTATTCGATCAACAAGAGCTCGACTAACCTTGGATGAGAGATGCTCGACTATAGTCTAACTCGACTAAGTGAACTTGTTCGACTAGAGTTTCTCGATGAAAGTCTAACTCGACTATACTTGAAGTTGTTTGATCACAGGTTACTGGATGAAAGTTGCTCGATCAAAGGTTACAAGATTAAAGTTGCTCGATCAAGAAACTAGAGGAAAGTTGCTCGATCAAGAAGCTAGCTCGACTATAAAAGAAGTTCGATCAAAATGTTGTTCGATCACCTCACTTGCTCGACTAAAAAGCCTAGTTCGATTATCACACTTGCTCGATCAACTAGTCTAGCTCGACTAGATGATCAAAAAGGCTATCAAGTTGCTCGACTACAGACCTTGTTCGACTACAGACCTAGTTCGATCATACAAAGACCTGATGAACAGTAGCAGATGAATGAAACAGTACCGTGCCCTATAAACCCTAGACCTTTTAATTTTGCTCTTGATACCACTTGTAAGTACTAGAAAACTATCCTAACCAATACAACAATCAATGGATATGATCAAAGATTAAGAGTGGAACATGTAATATTAGCTTTCATTAATCACACACTTAAACAAAGATACAAACCCTAAATGACTAGAGAGAAACCTTAAGCACCAACCACCCAAATGAGGATGGGAGGTGCTATTTATAGTGTTTGGAAGTGGAAGGGATGGGCTTGGACTTGGGCCTTTCTTTTAGTACATTTCATTAGTCCATTTGCTTAAGTCCAAGCCCACTAAATTAACTACACTAATTATACAACGACACTTTTAAATAAAAATAATACAATGTTAATGACAATCACTTTTTATAAATGCTAACAATATTGTATATATTCAACTAAGACTATCACTTACAAAGGTAAGTGAGCCACATGCATCAACGTATCGATTGCGTTAGTCATAATTAAATATACACCACATAGCACGTAATTGATTGCTTAATATATTGGAGCCTTTCCTAATTCGACATCTATCAATTAATGTTAGACTTAAAGTTTTGTCATATGTTGGAATTGCACTTCTTTCTTTGTACAAGGACTAGTTTAGTCATGTTAGCTAAATTATCTTTGTATTCTTGTTATAAATACCCTCCTATGTCAACACTAGGAGGGTTGGAGATTCATTAATACAAAAGAGGTGTGTGTGTTTTCTCTAGCTTCTCTTTAGAAAAACATACACACCTCGACAGTTAATAAACCGAATATCATCTTTAATCTTTAGTTCGTGTTTATTGTGTTTCTCCCACCTCCCGTATGTGAATCTTGGCCTCTACAATTGGTATCAAGAGCTAACCGGGTGGCTCACGTGGTGTTTTTAAGGTGATAAAGGTGATTTTTGTTGTGATTTATCTCGGTTTTCTTCATTTTCTTCATCAGCCGAGTTTAGTGCTATATTTATGTTCGTTGTGTGTTTGAAAGAACCCAAAAGTTGCGTTTTTATCATCAAAAACGTGAACTTTTGTGCTTTTTCTGGATTCATACGCAAGAACAAGGAAGAAAGTTTGTGTGTTCTTAGCTACTTTGATCGACTTTCACAAAATCTTGTATAAGATTTGTGTTTTTGAGATATATTGAATATTCTATTGAGAATATTTATGGGTTTATGGAAAAAGTTGGTCAAAAGTTGCTTAATTTGTGGAAAAAGGTGTAAGAAGTCAGTGGAAAGCGTGGGTGTGTAAGGCTAAAAGACAAAAAGTGGTTGAAAACTGCATTTCATCGCATTTGGCGTCATCAGCACGTTTTATCGCAGTTGACTTTTATCTCGATTGGGATTTTATCGCAATTGAGATGTTATCTCGATTGGATGTTATCGCAATTGGGCACCTTTATCGCATTTCAACTCAGAAACTTCTATCGCATTTGCAAACTCCTCTTATCGCATTTGCAACTCTGAGCTGAATTATCGCAGTTCAAACTTTCAGCATTGTCCGATATCTTTGTACCAAATGAGATATCAGACGATACTCAAATCAGATATCGGACAACACTACATTATCGCAGGAGACTTAACGGTCCATTTTTACGCGAGATTCAAATTCTGGTACAAGAGTGAAAATTTTGGCCCAAAATTCAAATTTTTTGGCCAAAATTCAAATTTTTCGGGGAATTTTTGGCGTAAAAATTTCTTAAACTCAAAATTTTCTAGCCTCATTAGAATTGCATTTTATGGCATTTTTCACACCAAAATCACAAATGAACTTATCGGACTGTACCTTCAAAATTACCACGTATAGCCGAAAAGATCCTGATCAAGACTCATAATCAAATGACAATGGTCAAATTATCAGCTGTGGCTACAAGGATGATGATTCATTATTACTTATTTGAAGTTGAAGTGGAATATCTCGGGTACGTGTACTTAGTATCTTGAAGATATCGGGGTTGGTTGGATGCATGATTCTTCGAGATCCTTGTTTGGGCACTCATGGGAATAGTGATTAAGTCTTGGGTTATCTAGTTTTCATAGGTCAAGGGGAGGATGGACGAAGACCTAGTTAACTATCACTTAAAGGAGATACGTTGTAGTACTCAGTGTCACACAAAGATGTGGATAATTCAAGAGATGTTCATATACAGTTAAGGAAGGATGGATGGGTATATGAAACGACCTATGCTTTAAGGAGTTACATTGTAGTGCTCAGTATAGGTTCTTAGTCACACTATCGTGCAAGTTTAAGTCACAAGTTTGGGTTATTCTACTTCAGTCTCAAGTTCGTAATAGTGGGTTTTCTCCATCAGTAGTCACTACATGAAGCCGTTGTTTTTTATACAGGAGGTTAGATTGGGTATATCGACATCTTCTCACGGGCTGATATGATTCCTGATAAAGGGCTTCCAGTTTGTATTTCACGTACACATCAGTATGCTGATTCCGATAAATCGCAACCAGCAGGGGAGAGAAATGTACGGGCTGATCTCTCATGGGAAAAATAACTGGGATGCATTTGGTGAGATAAAGATGTTGATACCATATTCCCCCGAACTGCAGGGCACTCAGGGCATTCAAAATATGAGGTTGTCAGTTTAGGGGAGAGCACTAATTAGGGGAGAGCACTCAGGGCACTCTGAATTAAACCCCTAATTAGATTTGCTCACATGGTTCGTCTGCAAGTAAAGAAATGAAAGCTGAGAAGATTCTACAAACTGAACGAAGTAATGACGTTTGAAGACTATTCTCTGTGCTTATGGTTTATATTTTACTTGTAGGGAACATTGTAAGCAATTCCCATATGACTTCACTTTGGGGAGAGATTGTTAGACTTAAAGTTTTTTCATATGTTGGAATTGCACTTCTTTCTTTGTACAAGGACTAGTTTAGTCATGTTAGCTAAATTATCTTTGTATTCTTGTAATAAATACCCTCCTATGTCAACACTAGGAGGGTTGGAGATTCATTAATACAAAAGAGGTGTGTGTGTTTTCTCTAGCTTCTCTCTAGAAAAACATACACACCTCGACAGTTAATAAACCGAATATCATGTTTAATCTTTAGTTCGTGTTTATTGTGTTTCTCCCACCTCCCGTAAGTGAATCTTGGCTTCTACAATTAAATTACATGTGTAAAACTTAACCATTAATTCATATAGCAAATTTAAACAATTTAAATTATCACAACAATAAATCCATGCCAAACATGCACGTTCTCGTGGATTCTATATAACTATTATCAAGTTGCCACAAGATCGCATACTGACACATATCCATGCTAATCTAGGGTTTCTAATCAATATTAAAATTAAAACGTAAACCCTAAAATAAATAATAAGTCAATCGGCCATATTAAAAAAATTAGGGTTCGACATTTTTATCCCTACAAATCGGCTAACATATATAAACACAATCAAAGATTCATTTTTTATGCGTTTTGGTAATTAATTACACATTATCCAAGGCTCTTGATGCCACTGTTAGAATTTTAATATCATGAAAACATAAATTAAACACATAAAGCATTAAAGTAATAACGGAAGCGAGTAGGAACATATAATATATGAATTAATTAACCAAACGTAAAAGTTTGCGTACCTTAAGATTCTAGCCAAACAAGAATCTAATTCTAAGAAACCAACTATATGAACACTGAATAGGGTTTATGTGGATTATTGGAATTACCCCTTACAATTTTGTAATTTAATCAATAGTGTGATTCAGGGCCAGTTTTGAGTTTTCGGATGTCCTGGGCGAGCCGATTGAAAAATGCCCCTTTATAGACAAACAATACACTATATTGCGGTGGTTTGGAACCTAGTAAATCTAGGCAACGTATCCCCAGACCGATTATTATCAATATTCTAATATACATGTAGTTAAATCTATTGAATAACTTGAAATCGGTTGAAAAGACTCCATGTCTCATAATAATTATAGAATTTTTTTTTTTAAAAAAAACGGTCATAATTATAGATTTTATGGTCAATACTTAGATATCGTTTCAAAACTATAGTCCATATTTTCTTTTAAGACGTTCCATAATAATTGTCCACTTTTTCATTTTAACCCGTAAAAAGAGACTTTAGTGAGGGAATATGTTATTTGATTGATTGAAAGATATAGTGGTCTCATTATGTGACTCTTGTTTTATGACAATAATTTTGAGACATATGTATTACAGTAATTTTTTGGTGATTTTGTACAAAAATTTCAAAATAAGCCCTATGTTAACAAAGAAAAGCGAAGTATATATAGATAAATAAAAGTTAAAGTTAATTGATTGAACTTTGTATTTTGATAATGTTTTAAGTAGCAACTTGTGTGCATTTAAAAACAAAGAATTTCAATGTATCTGTAATTATTATGCAATAATCTATTCGGTCTTCAAAACATTTAGGAAAAAAAAAAAAAAAAAACACTCAGAGTCTTGCAATAAAACATAAAAGTTATGAGGTGAGATCCTTACAAAACATGTATCCTTTAAAAAACAAATAAGACAATCTCAACCATCCATCCACATTTCATCTAATGGCTGAGATGAAGCCAAAAATAACAAAAGGAGGGCAAAATTGGCATTTTAGCTCATTTAATATAAAAACCCACTTTCCACCTTTTTTTTAAAAACAACATATCTTGCAAACGGTAAATCTCCAAGCTACAAAAAATACACCATCGCGACGAGAATTAAATCATCTTTCTATAGATATGCACTTTTATATACTTTCGACCAACTTTTTTTCAAAATTTCCGTCCAGAAAAATCCCACGGGATTCGTAAAAAATCCCACGGGATTCGTAAAAAAATCCCACGGGATTCGTAAAAAAATCCCACGGGATTCGTAAAAAGATTATATTTTTTTTCAAAATTTCCATCCAAAAAATCCCACGGGATTCGTAAAAAGACGAATCTTTTTTTCAAAAATTCTGTCCAGAAAAATCCCACAGGATTCGTAAAAAAATCCCACGGGATTCGTAAAAAAATCACTTGTGATTTGTTATTTTAAAAAAAAATCACAACTGATTTGTAAAAATGAGTAAATTACTGTTTTTGAGTTTTATACTTTTATGTTAAAGCTTGTTAAGGGTAGATTTTTTATATGATTGTTGAAATGAGCTTTTGAATCTTTTTATTAAAAAATTGTATGTTGTTATACAAAATCCCATGTGATTCTCTCTGATCTCATGGGATTCTGTATGAATCACATGGGTAATCTTTATGAATTACAGGCGAATCCCATTGGATTCATTATGAATCCCATGGGATTCACTAATAAATCCCATGGGATTCACGGTGAATCCCATGCGATTCACGGTGAATCCCTTACGATTCACGGTGAATCCCATGGGATTCACTAATAAATCCCATGGGATTCACGGTAAATCCCATGGCATTCACGAGGATTCACGGTGAATCCCATGGGATTCACTAATAAATCCCATGGGATTCACGATAAATCACAAAGGATTCTGTATGAAATTACATAGGATTCAGTATGAATCTCAAAGGGTTTCAATGTGAATCTCATTGGATTCAGTATGAATCTCAAAGGATTCATTATGAATCCATAAGATTCATTAGTCAATCCCATGAGATTTTTTTAGTATTTTAATATATGACAAATTGTCTCAAAAAAATATACTCAACATTAAAAAAAACTATAGACAAATTGTCTCCAACAAACACACGTAACAAACTGAGCGAATATTTCAAATTTAAACAAGCTCACTTCTTTTTTCTTTTCTTTTTTTAATATATAATTCTTGCACATTCTTTACACAAAAAAATATCCATCAGAAGCATCCTATATATTCCAGAGTACACCTTTTTTAGCCACATCATCTGCCAAGAACAATGAGCTCATCATAGAGGCCAGATTTTCTTCACTGTTTCGATCATCAAAGTGGTAATATGTACATAAATAGTAATAGATCAAGTAAATTAATGGCTCTTTGAGATATTTAGTTTGATATATGAAGAAAAGGAATCATCACTCGTCTCCCAATCCAACTCATCATCTTCATCATCAACCAAAATCATGCCAATTTCGATGAGCTGCCGTACCATATACCACGCCGGAGCTCCGCTGCAGCAAATCTGTTGCCGTTGAAAAAATGACGTCTTTATAACGGATCAACGCCGCAAATCATGTGATGTTACGGGTTTTAGTTCTGTTACGGGTTTTTGATTATGAGTTCGGTTGTGGCGGTGGTTTGAGAGAGACAGACTTTAGATCTGGTGTGTGTAAGTGTGTGTGTTTGGAAGTGAATGGAAGGTGTGTTATTAGATTTAGATAATGACTAAAATGCCCCTCAGTATATTTTTATTTTAAAATGCTAATTAATCTAAACCATTGGATGGAAAGAGGATGGATGGTTGAGATCTACCTATTTGTTCTTTAAATAAATCTTGTTTCGTATAGAACTTTTGTCTTGCAATAAAACATAAAAGTTATTTGTTATCAAAACTAATTAAATAAGTGACATATAATGCTTTTGTAAAAAGTGTAATTTAAGTATGGATTATATTTACGATCAGTAGATATCCAAGGGGCTAAATGAAAGTTTATATATCTATTGGAATAAAGAAAACAATTTTGGTGGTCTCAAGTTAGACCTTTTTGACAGAGAGTTTGTGACTTTGGGTCATCTTCTCAAACATAAAACTAACTCCATTAAAGCACAATCGAAACTTTGTTTCTTCCGTTCATTAAAACACAAGTAAATACTACTGTAACAGGACTCTATCATTTGATGCCCCCATAACTTTGATGCCCTGGGCCGTCGCCCGCTTCGCCCAATACCAGGGCCGGCACTGGTGTGATTGAATCACGTTCTTATACACACTTACTAATACCAAGTAAATGTTATGCTAGTAAAAGAATCACAAAACTAAACCAAACAATTTGTTTATACAACAACACAATCGAAGACCTTAAGGGTTGTTTGTTTCGATCGGACACAAGGGGAAAAAAGGAGAAGAAAACTTTAGGGTATTAGCAAGTGCACAAGAGTACAAAAGAATGACCCTAAGGTTTGTTTATATAGGATTAGAAAAATTAGAGAACAAGTTAGACAAGGATTAGGAATCCCTAACCCTTGGCCGGTTGATCTAGATCCCTTAGGAGACTCTAGAACCTCCTTTGATCTCTAATATTTCATCTATAAAACTTTTCTTTTATTCGTGTAACGGTCGTTAGTCATCATCCGTTAAATACTAACGGTCGTTATGTGTTTTGTGTATATAATAATTAAATACAACTTTTTATAAATAATTATTACTCATTTACTCTTCATACGTAAAGTGTGCAATCCTGTAATCTTGAGTTCGATCATAACATACGACTACTAAAATAATGTCCATAAACTTACATTTGTTACATTTGAGTAGTGTGCTTTTTATGACACCATGAGCCGCCCAAAGTTCACATTCCATTAGTCGATTGCTTACTATGGAAAAATACCCCACCTCCAAAATACCAACCAATTAAGCGCATATGTTCCAATGCAATTTTTGGACATGGAATGAACCTTTTTTTCTTAGCTTTTCGCTCCATATATATTACCTCCCACCCAAGAATCGAATCCACGTTCCTGTTTGCATGCAAAAGCAGTGAAGGATCGATAAGCTTCTTTTGTTGCTTGGTATATATGTCAAATCCAATACTCTTTTTCCTAAATTTGTAACATGTCATATTGTTAATAACGGGGATGCTATAAACCAATAGAATTTATTTGTGACATGACATGACAATGTATTGCTGTATTTATGAGCCTATAAAACCCCATCCTCCCATTCCATATTTAGCATCAATTTACTTCACTTCACTCTTTCAGTTTAGCAAGCTATTTATAGTGTACGTACACACTCGGTCTTTAGATTTTGTGTGTGTTTTCACAAGTGTCATCAAGGGCCGGGGTCAGCGATGCAAAGAAATCTAATGCATAGGCAGATTGCTAACCTTCGCAAATCTCTTTTCGACCAGGTTGGTTACTTAATCATTAGAATGATAGTTTTTGTTATGGTTTTATTATATATATCTATATGAGTGAATATTATATAACAAATAAAGAAGAATGACCCATGCATAAAAAAAGGTTAAAATGGATAAAACAGGAAACTATTATCAAACCATCTTTATATCCATCAATTCACTTTCTCTTGTTGGTTAATCGCACCTCTAAATATATTCTAATCTAATTACTTGCAGGGATATCTGGACGAACAATTCGTACAATTAGAGGAGTTGCAAGACAGCTCTAATCCAAACTTCGTTGAGGAAGTTGTCACCTTGTTCTATCGCGATTCTGCTCGTTTTCTTTACAGCATTGATCAAGCCTTGTAAGTAGACTCGTATTCTTTTTTCATATATGAATAACGCACTCTCAATTTTATGATGAGTTAGACTAATTGAGCCATGATAATATATTTTCAGGGAAAAAAGGCCTATTGATTTTAGTAATTTAGATAACTTGATGCATCAGTTTAAGAGTAGCAGCACTAGCATTGGAGCCAAAAAAGTCAAAACCGAGTGCACTCACTTCAGAAGTCATTGCAATGCCAGAAATGCTGAAGGGTACCATAATCTTTTATAATCTTACAGTTTATCTATTTGTTTGTTATTTATCTAGCTAATAATTGTGATTAATATATAATGTAGATGCAAAAGGACCTTCCAACAAGTCAAGAAAGAGTATACAACTCTGAAAAAGAAGCTTGAAACATATTTTCAGGTATTTTTGCAATTTTAAAAGGCACTTGCTTTATATCAGCATTTCGACTACTAGAATATATCAATGAACACCTATATTTTGCAAAACCGCAAACTAACCCTTAATTACTCTTTTAATTTTGATTAGTTTTTAACCTTTGACAATACTAATGCTTTTTGTATATGTGACCACAGATGTCAAGACAAGCTGGGCCTATTGAAGTAGCATGCCGGCCCAGATAGAAGCCTTCGGATATCAAAGGGCTTAATATGGCCCATTTAGTAGAGTATGTTTGGCAATCCATTGAGCCTCATATGATAAAATTCTGCGTCGGTTATATCTTTCATTAATACATGCATAAAAACCATAATGGTCCCTAAGCCCACACGCGGGCTTGGGCCAACCTACACAGTCTAATAATCTTTAGTACTAGTATAGTGGCATTGTTGTCATAAAACGAGGCTTAAGATGCTTGTACGGCGTGGCGTTATACCTGGAATTGGTTTTGGTATTAATTAATCACTAATTACAGGTTGTTTACTATAATAAGCTTTAATTTACTCTCTTTTTTTTCGTATGGTTTGATTGATTATTGATCTGATGGGTGTATACCTAAAAATGTCTAAACTTAATAGTTATACATATATACGCTCAGTGGCGGATCTTGAAGTTTTTAGTGGAGGGGACCGGAATTTTTTTCGTCTTAGGGTCTTCTAATTCGGGGGGGGGGGGGGGGGGGGGGGGGCGACTTAATAAATAAAAATTTTTTCGGACGAAATGCGGATAAATTAGCACTACTGAGCGAAAAAAAAGCGGGGGGGGGCCCGGGCGCCCCCGGGCCCCAACTAAGATCCGGCCCTGTATACGCTTAACAAAGTGACCATATGACATATTTTGGCTTAAGACGAAACTATAGTTGTAAAGAAATTGAAGATGTAGGGTGGAATTGCATATATATCCCTCTTAAACATCATAATTACATATATATCCAACTCAAAATTATTATTACATATATATCCCTCTTAAACCCAAAAAATGTCATATATATCCAAATAGGTTATTTTTATATAACTAAAAATAAAAAATACATGATAATTATCATTTAACCATAAATTGACCCTTATACCCTCTTTTTCTTTCTTCCATATAAATGGTTATTATTCTTGGCATGTACATCAACTTACTTCATTATTCTTCTTTGAACATCAACATGGGTAATACTGAATAGAATATACTACGTAGTTTATTTCAATTTCACTCATACTTGATTTTATCCTTTGGCTTATCTTTTGTCTACTGATCTTGTTTTTGGTTTTAGTAGTTAATTTGTTACAGATTTAATTTTAGAGTGTTTAATAGTTGGATTGGATGGATATAATTTAAATTAATAATGTTCTTATTAAACCCACCTACATTTTGTGAAAAAACCAGCAACGTTATTGAAGGATCAGCCTTGTATTAAATTGGGTCACATGATATTCATAACGTCGTCTAAAAGTTG
The DNA here is from genome assembly GCA_021014915.2 of Artemisia tridentata subsp. tridentata. Taxonomy (NCBI): domain Eukaryota; kingdom Viridiplantae; phylum Streptophyta; class Magnoliopsida; order Asterales; family Asteraceae; genus Artemisia; species Artemisia tridentata. Next base: position 18,050,153 of record CP139504.1, read on the forward strand.
CTTTAATACCACTGATGGAAAAAGTGGTACAATTTTAACTTTTATTTAACACTTAAATACTTATTAATTAGACTAGAGCGGAATCAATCAGTATTATCAAAGCCTTTTTATATCAAGTGATCCAGTTACACGTACACGACTAATCAAAATAAAACAACATAACAATTAGTTGTGCACCTTGCGATTCGGAGATTAGAACAATCATGTAACAAAGATCAAAGAGTATGACCTTATCTATGGCTTGTATGACGTTTTGCTTGTTTGTTTTTTTCTTTTAAGTTATACCTAGTTAGACATATAACATCTTACTCAGTAAGAGTGGGAGACTTGTCTTACCGTCATTTACTCAATAAGAGATTGAAGACTCGTGTTAATATAATATATTTGATGGTTTATTAACTATGTTATATTTATGATAAAAAGTCGTGTTTCATATTTACATAAGTTACGTAAATAAATTGTAGAAACGAGCACTTAAAATCATTCGGACAATTATAAAAAAACAAACAACATTATTTCGTTCATATTTAGACTTTCTAGCCACCTCTTACTGGTAAGATGTGGTAGTCAGATTCAGACCTAAAACATCCTAATGAAACAAACACACCCTCAATCTTTGGGAATCAAATGTTAAAGTACTTATTGAAAAAAAAAAATGGCTACATTAAATATTACTAGGCGAGTACCCGTGCATAACAACGGAATTCGTAGCGGCAAATAATTAACGATTTATGATATTGTGGTGAGTTTTTTGTGTAGCGTTCAAAATAGAACGTGAACCGATCAGAATGTAATTGCAAACGGTTGTACTACACGATAAATAAAGTCTAGAAAAAATTCTTAACATCTATCAAACAACATATAAAAACATTTAATGAAACTGAAAGTAAAACATTACATTAGTTATGAGACAAAAACTAACAACACACGTTACTATTCGCGTAAAATGTCTTGATAAACGACATTTGAGGTGTAGATTCCTGCTTGACGGAACTCTTTAACTGGTTTAACCAATACCTTTGTTGTTCTACGGGATATCCCTCTAGACAATGCCATATAAAGCTGGCCATGCGAGAAAACAGAGTCGGGCAAATAGACACCCATATTTGGAATTGTTTGGCCTTGAGTTTTATTAATAGTCATCGCAAAGCTAAGGCGAATAGGGAATTGTGTTCTCTTTTGTTTAAAAAGGAACATGTCTTCTTCAGAAGGAGCAAGAGGAATTCTTGGCAAGAGAACTCTAACTCCAGCGTGTTGTCCGACAGCAATCTCAGCATTGATGACATTTGGGTCAAAACGTTTACATATCAACCTCGTGCCATTACATAATCCATTTGCCGGATCGAGATTCCTTAAAAGAATAATCGGGCATCCTATTTTCAAACGCAGGCAATGAGGGGGCAACCCGCTCACGTTGAGCGAGTTTAAGAATTCCAAAGGATAGAAGTTGTGGGTGTCGTCTTCTGCTTCATCAAAAATATAGTAAACCTTCTCTTCGCAAGGAAATCTTTCAATCAACATATCATTAATGTTGTCAACATGCTCATTTTTAGTGGATAAAATTGCTCTTGAAACTATATCAGTAGATGAATGAGCGTTGGCGGCGAAGGAAAGAAACACTTCATCGATTAATGCATCCTTTGAGGCAGCCTCTTCAGTGTAAGGGACGGTCATGTCATCTGGTATGCGTACATAGTCTTCATCGATGACCTCTTCAACTCCGTCACCTACTCGTAATAGGAAGTTTGAAAACCATGGGTCTGTCCGTGCCCTCATGTTTATGGTTAACCGCATTTTTTTAATTCGGGACCAAAGAGGTGACATCCGTAGACTCGAATCTACAATCTGCGCTCGTGTTCTACGTCTAACGACCGGTAAAATGGAGAACTAAATAATGTATTTATGAACTTGTTGGTAACTTTTTAATGTAAACATCAAGAATTCAAGCCAATCAATCTCTTTATTTATAGACATAAATATCAAGAATTCAAGCTAAGAAATGTTTGACCTTCTGGCCAAAAAGTAAAAGGAGATACGATCTTGCAAGATTTCGAAATGCTAATTGTTGTTTAACATGGGAAGAAAAAATGACAACAATTTTAACTTTCAAAAATTAAGTTTGTATTTGAATATTGGCTTTATAAGAAAATGATGTGAATGCAAATTGGATTCCGATTAGTGAGGCATTATCATATTCTATGAAGTATGTGAGGCACACGTGGTTGGTTATTTTTCTTTTTCCATGGTTCAACATTTTCTTTTAGTGGTTAAATGGAAATATCATCCCAATCAAAAGTATAGCACTCGGTTCACTATTTATGTGTCGTGCATCTTCTTATCAACTATTTAAAGATGTAATGTTAATATCTGAATTCATCCTTTAAGTCACCAAAAGTGTGGTGACTGAAAATTATGTACAGTGAAACCTTGTTGTTTACTCAAAAAAAATATTTAATTCAAAATATGCTTGAATTTTTTTAAGGCTATTGCAAGCTAGATTTTAAAAGTTATTGTAGTCTTTGACTTCAAACTCATAAATCCATGCAGTTTTTGTCTCGAACCTCGAACTATGCACACATATCAAAACAAATTGAATTTTGAAAATTTCAACATTTTAACTTTTCTTTTTTAAGTTTTCAAACTTTTGAAAGCTAATAAAATTTTCAAAAATCTAAACTTCTGAGCAATTCTTAATCTAATTTTCAAACAAAAATTTGAACTTTTCAAAACCAATTTTTTTTAGATATTTCAAGTTTCTCAAAAAATTTCAAACTTTTTAAAACCTTCAAATTTTTCATAATTATCAAATTCAAAAAAAAAAATCAATTTTTTTTTAGATATTTCAAGATTATTAATCCATGAAGTTTAGTGTCCTTCTATATGCGTCAATATATGTGAATTAAAATTCCATCTATTACCTACCTTTTATAAAGTATTTCATTACCAGATTTTTGAATTCTAAATGTTTTGTTTTAAAGTGAAATACATATATTTTGAGTCTTCCAAAAAAAGGGATGTCACCGTTATACCAAAAACATTTGGAATCTTTCTATGTCACCATAAAGGCAGCTGTAACAAAAAAATTACCAACAATGTTAATATACATAGATCTTTAAAAAAAACTATAGATCAACAAATAAATCTACAAATAAATCTATAGATTTACAATATAAACTTCATAACAATGTTTACAATATAAACTTATAACAAAATCTACAATATAAACTTTATAATTAAATGTAAAACATAAACTTTAACAACAATTCACATAATAAATATTAACAACCACCATATCAAATATTAACAACAATTTTGAAAATAAAGCATACTATTTCCGGCGATAGCAACAAATTCCGGCGCGGCAGAAGTTTTTCCGGCGAGGCAGGAAATTTTCTGGCGCGTTAGTAAATTATTGGCGGCTAATCTAAAAAGAAACACATAGATCTATAAATAAAGAAAAAATATTAACGCAAATTTTCCGGGGAGAAATATTAACGAAAAAATAAAAAATTTCCGGCGAGAAATAAAATATTTCCGGCAGAAAATATTAACGAAAAATACCTCAAAATTTTTCCGGTGGCGGTAACTTTTTCCGGCGACCAAAAACTTTTCTGGCGAGAGGCGGCACTAACAAAAAAATACAAAAAACGTTAGATCTATAAAAGAAACAATAGATCTACAAACAAAATATATAGATCTAGAAAAAAAATAATAGATCTACAAACAAAATATATAGATTTATAAAAAAAACAATAGATCTATACAAATTAAACTTATTTCGTGGTGGTGGTGTTGCTGTGGTGGTGTGGCTCGGCGGTGATAGTGTTTCTATGGTGGTGAGGTGTGGCGGATGAACAGATTCGAGAGGTGGTGGTGTTCGTGGGGTTTCCTTGATGGTGACGTCCGGGCAGGGTGACGGCGGTAGAGGGATGCTTGTGGTGATGGGGCTTCGGTAGTGACGGGGTTTCGGCTGTGGCGGGCTTTTGGTGGTGGAGGGGTTCGATGGAGGAGGGATTCCTGGTGGTGGAGAGAGTTGTGTTGGTGTATGAGAGTGTTTAGAAATGAAAGAGTTTTTTAGGTTAAAAAATGTGTGTGTTTTTTAGGAGAGGGTAATATGTGAAAGTAAATGAATTGGGATTGTATGTTAAGGGTAGTTTAGGGAATACATTAATTTCAGTTTTTCACTTATTGACTTGTTGACCATTTTTCCATTATAAGTAGTATAGATAAAATGTTAAGAAGTTATACAAATTTAGGATGCAAGATATCAACAAAGTTTTAGTTCTATATAAACCTTGTTATCAATACACATCGGAAACATAGTACCATTATAAACATGTAACATACCTGTACACGATAGTATATAACCAAAGAACAATTCATTTCTTTAACCTATGTGGGATACAAGGCTGAAATGGTCTTGAATTCTTGATGATTGCTTGGCTTTGTAAAGAAGCTTTCCTTCGCAAATATTTGAAGACTAATACAAAAAGAACCTAGAAGAAAATTTAGCAAGAAAACAAATTCCGCTCAGGTTATATCGTTCCAATTCCGCCCCTTTTGTAGGTAATCTCCCTTAGGAAAATTCAGATAACTTGTTGGGTACCTTTGGTCGAAGATATGGAACCGTGTTACATGTTCGTGTTGTCTTTAAATTATTTGAGGAGTATCAAAGAAAATGATAAGCCGGTTAAGACATTTTCTAACAAGTTGAGGAGCATCATTGTTGTCCTTAATGAACCGAACATCCGAAAGCTTAACAATAGTTTTACTTTAGTGGGTCAAAATCTCATTAGTTTTGATAGATCTTATGAGTTAGTGCAAATTGCTAAATTCAAGCAAATAGTCTTTCAAGATGGAGAAATTTTGGCATTCTTACTACTCTAGAGATTGTTGTGGTTGGAAATTAAAGGTAATGGCTGGTTATGTTAGGGAAAGTTGTTGTGTGATCATGATCTGACTAAACATGTGAAAGAAGTCGAATCATCTTTTTTAATGTTGAAACATCTTCCTCAAACATGTAGAACATTTCTTATTCAAACAAAGTTAGACCCGAACCCGTTGAACATGTGGAAGATATGAAAAGTCTATTGAGTGGAATGATTTCGTCCACAGTTTGCAAGATTCTCCATCTCTCATATCTAGGCGAGGGATGATTCACGAAAGACAAGTAAAAATAGTATCATCATGAGTCAAGGAAGTTCGTAGGGCTTTTAAATTAAATGATCTTTGTGACATTCCCTTACAAATGTTTATCAAATTCAGCTCCTCGGGTTGTTTCGTGAGATGTCTCTGAGTATGCTTTGTCCTCCAAGTGCAATCAAGTTCTGGAGTCAAGGTGTTTGCCAAATATTACGATCTTGTTGTTAGCTGATCAAGTTTGAAGGTGACGCATGGGCAATATTTTTGTTGAAGGTGATGCATGTTCTTATCAATGGTTTATTGTATGTATCCACACAATGCTTCTTTGCAATTGTGTGCTAGCATTCAAGTTGTTTATGTTGTACAGTGCCTCTAATATTATCAATATATTTCACCCTTACCTAAATGTTGTCTCCTGAGACTTTTGTATTTTAATCTATAGCATGTGTGTTTTCATTATACACCGTTTATCTTTTGAAGAATTAAAGCTACTCGGGTATTCGGGTAATTGGTGTCAAGTAAAGCTTCTAAGTAATGAAGCAATTGGATGAGGAGATCCTCTATCGAGTACAACTTTTTAAGTCTACTGCTTGTGCGCGTGTTTATTCTGAAAGTACGGATTTATAAATGTGTATAAAATTGCAAAAAGTATGATGTGACTATACGATTTAGTGTAAAAGAAATATGAGATACTACATGAATATTACACTTTCACAATACCACTTATAAGTTAAAATGTTCTTGAGTTTGTATCTTATGCTACGCAGTACGTTGAAGATAATCAAAGGCGTGTCTATAGAGGCCAACGAGCGGGGTAGCCCGCGCTTCGCTACGGATAGTTTTGCCAACGAAGGATTTGCAAGGATCCATTGGAGTAAGAGGAAGAAGGTTTTTTATTGATTAACATATGTTTTGACACATATTTGTGCACCTGATGTGTGCACCTGGAAGACAAATGTTTTACAAAACATGTACTATGGCAACCTGTAGTGTGCTACAAAAAAAAGGCAACATCGTTAGCCGAACGGAAAGCTGCATCATCCAACTTTCTTTTCACCTTATCAAGTGCATCTACATTTCCCAAAGATTGACTGTAATGTTTTGAAAATAACCTATTCGTATCCGTTGTAAGCAAAATATTACCTTGTATGATTGAACTTGTATATGGATGTTGCGTTGTCAAGAAATTGTTGTACTTCACTTCCTCTTTACAAAGTATGACGAACAACAGCTGCTGCAAAATCCATTAGCTTTGGGCCCGGATTCATGCCTAATTCAGGTAGCACCTGCAAAATAGCACCACATAGAAAATTTAAAAAAATAAAAATAAAAAAATGAAAATTTAAAAAAAAAAAAAAAAAATGAAGCAAAAAATAACAGCTGTCCAAACGGACTCGGTTCATCTGTGCACATCTGATTGAAATGGGTCACATATTATTATCACTTCCTCGAGTTCCTGGCTGTTATCATTACAACCTTTGATATATAATTCTATGGAATAAAAAAATTAGATGATAATTTTATTCTTGTAAGTGTACGCCTCGTCGCCTCCCCAACTATATTGTGTAAATATTTGGTGCCATCAAAATGTAATAAATTTCGCAAACAGGGATCAAAACATAAACTATAAGATCTTTAAAGGAACAGAACATCACATCTGTATGAAAACAAATTCTTTCAGATCATAAGCTAGGCAACTAATTAATAACAAAATTACTCCTATCATATTGTAAAGTTCAGAGGCCAATTTGTAAATTAGAATCAACAATATGTAGATTTCCTATGACTGGAATAATAATAATAAGCATCAATTGCAAAACACGTGTACTATCATTTTCAACATCAAATGCGATTCATTAGAAAGTACATGATCTTATCCCTAAGAACCCATGTGCCTATACTTCATCTCAACACAATACTTTCATCAAAAGAATGGTAAGAATAACCTTTAAGAAGTTGTGACAATTTAGCAAGTAAACACCATAACACACTCTTATCGTTCAGAGCTTCTCAATTTCACATGCCACCGCTATAGTCCGATTAATCCCACTCCCACTATATAACAATCCACTCATGGTAAAACTTCATATATTCAATCAAACAGTTATATGCTTTTGCATCTTCGTAAACTAACTATTTATCATAGTATAAAGTATAAGCATTTTCAACTTCAACATACATAATCCCATCTCAATACATTCATTAAACAACTACTAAATGTACATTTTCCCAACTTTATTCCTTAAATATACAGTACCATAAAAAAAATAAAAAAAAAAAAAAAAAAAAAAAAAAAAAAAAAAAAAAAAAAAGCTATAAAATCCACAATCCGGAAACATAAACACAAATTGTTATTGATTATGGCTGTTTTTGGCTAAGAGCTTTTTTGAAGCGTTTAGAGTATAATTCTTATTCGGCAACAATGCTAATTAAAGAGCATTTAATGTTTAGTGTTTTGCTTTAGGTACTGGCAAGTGCAACATGCTTGGGCTATCAGACAATTTTCAACAATCCGAATGGACGATAACATAACCTATAATGCATTCTGTATTCAAAATTCATGTTTTACCTTATGTTGAGCTCATCATCAATGGTAACCAGCCTGAATTGGCAAACTCATCTATAGTATACTATCTTAACATAGTCCAAGTAGACAAAGTTGTACCTGTCCATCGAAACGCTCAAGTTCCGCTTGTAATTGCAGCCTATCTTCGCGACGATTCATGACAACTATATAAAAATGCTCATATAAGTAGATAAGTCTAAAACTAAGCCTACGGTTAAGCAGAAATCAAATAAGGTTAAACAAACACCCCTTGCAAGATAGTCAACACAACACACCCCTTGCAAAATGAAACGCGAAACCGAAAAACAAAATATCTATATCTATTATATTTGATGGCAAGTACGATCACAAAAAACAGGTTGTTAACAAAGTTTATAACTGTGCAAAAATGACCAAAGAAGTTTTAATGATCAAACTACCATAAAGTTAAAACTTTAATGAGTTTGTGAAATAAGAAAAAAGCTTGTCTATAGTCAAATTTGAAGCAGGAATATACCTTAAAGTGTACCTTAAGATCAGGAGCAGCAAAACAACATAGAACGTCAGTCCAAGTATTTGAATTTGCAAATTCATATTCCCTGTATGAGAAGAAAAGATAAAAATAGGACATTAGAATTATATACACCTCCACGCACAACATTAGAAACGAATCCAAACATTAACATAAATTTCAGACTGCATAGTTTTTATCAAAACAAAATTATTTTAAAGTTGAATTGTTTTAGGCAAATTCAAGTATACCTTCGGTTGTAGATGTCGTGTTCGACTTGCGAGATCTCATCTTTGAAGATACTTTTGCAAAATATCAAGTTGCTTTCCTAGTTTATTAACACGGGCTTCGTGCTTTTTCAGCAACCAATTCTTGTGATCAAGTTCCTTTAAGAGAGCCATACATTGACGGCTTGACGCTGTACACATAGAGCTGAAGGTGCACTTGCTTCTGCTGTTGCTTTTGTGGATGAAAGCTGTGCTGTAAGATTATCCAAGTCCCGGAGGTACTTGTGGTGTATCATCTTGATTAATATACCTTAATTTGAAGTTGCAAGAACTTCACATATTGTACAACTTCTTCAAACATTGTGCTAATGTCAACTTTTTGTCCCATTTGGTACAAAGTATTGAAGTACTTTAAATCTCTCATTGATCCTTTTTCTTCTTTTCTGTAAACCAAAAGAAACAAACAGAATATTCAGCCTTTGATAAAAAAGAACAAACTTATTGGATAGTAAAAGAAACAATGGAAGCAAGTGTTCATCGTACAGACACTCACCCCTGATTAGAGGCTTTTGATTCCTTCATATTTAACACAAAGTTATCCCCTGATATAAAAATTGGGCTAAACAGGCATGGATATACAATTACACATCTGTAATACTAAATAGTATACACATGTACCTTTGTTTGAAGTGATGAACAGCAGCAACAGTTAACCTATTTTCGCCAAACCAATTTACCTGCTACCCAAAAATGGAACACAAATGGTTACAGGAGTAATGATAGGTTGCCTAATAATGTGGCATGACAATTCGTGGCATCAATAATTCATCAAATCCTCAATGAATGTCACATCCTAATAACTAATTAACTAACTTAAACAAACTGATCACAGAAATCGTAACCTCATATAATCAAAACACTACTGCTAACAAAAGTTCAAAATCAACGACTAAGCAAGCACACGGATGTTAATTGTTAAATTCAGCAAACCAAAAAACTTGTGTGGTAGTTCCGATTACATGGCATCAATACTTCACTTGATCCTCATTCGATATCCACATCCGTATACCTAATTTGACTAACTTTGACCAGCTAATTACACATATCATAACATCACCTCATATAACACTGCTACTAACAAAACTTTAAACAATTAACAATAACCTCGACTGACCCTTCACAAATCACCACTACTAACAAAACTCAAGCGTTAGCTCTGATTTTGTGGCATCAGTAATTCATCAGATCCTTAATCAACGTGCATAACCTTGTAACACATCCTTTAATCCAAACACTGCGACTAAGAACACTCAAGCATTAGCTCCGAATTATGCGGTATCAGTAATTGATCCAATCGTCAGTCAACACGCTTATTGTCATATAACTAATTTAACTAACAACAAAAAACTAATGACACAAATAATAACAACATCACATCAGATCATCCAAATAACATAAAACGAAAAGAGAATCATACAAAGCGAGTTTTGTAGAGCCTGAATATCTGCAAATACGCATTTCTAACTTTTGGCAGCTCTCTGATGGTGGATGACATATGTAAACATTCAACAAACCACACCTAAAGTGTCAGAAAAAAAAAAACACTATAAGCTGGTTTGTATTTTTGTTTTTGAGTTGAAAGTTTGGAAAATATGAAAAATTGTAAAACTGATTTTAAGGTCAATGAAAAATGCTTACTCAAGTCGCACCATACACGTTTTCACATGTTTCCTTTCTATCGCGGCTCGAATCAAATTGAGTCCCATCCAATAACGTTGTTGTGCCTAAACATATTTTAAAGATAATGAATGAATTAGCATTTCATCAAGCACATAATGGCCATGATTCAGCTTACAACAAAACAGCTTAAATTAATAGCACCTACCTCAAACATATCTGAATGCCTAAAGTAGCATATACAAAACCTCAGATAAGCAGTTTGAAAAAAGCAATCCCAACCGCACCTATAAATTACAGTTAACATCAAAAGGGTATTAATTTGAAGTCAAATAATCAGCGAATGAACCTTGTTCTTAAAAACAATAAATACACAATTCAATATATAACAAAGTGAATTAAAGAAAAACCCAAATTCAAAATCGTTATCTTCTTCTTCGCTTAAAAAATTAAAAGTTAACTAACCATTAATGATATTGAAACTGAATGGTTTGATCTTGAAACTGACTATTTGGTTGCCCCATGATGTTTCCACCTATCAATCTTGGTTTAGATGATCAGTGTGTTTTTGTTGAGCCGATCATTTGTGTGTGTGTGTTTTGTGGATTCCGGAAATAATGGTATATGATATCTTGTGTGTGTCTGTGTGTGTTTTCGAGAATGAAGAAGGGTCTAGATTTAGATTTGGGGAAATAAAGCTTATTTAGTAACTCCCGGGTTCCAACCAATAAAAAAGCGTTTAACAGTGTAGTACAAATCGAAGAAACATGGTTACTGTTATTACAACTGTGCGGTACAACACATTGATGCACCCCACCTCCCCATCTTTAGATATATAGTATAATAGAGGCTAATAACAAGAATTATTGCGTCTTCAAGCGGATGGAACTTTCTAGTTTCACCCTTTTGTATTATAAAATGAATTATCAAGAAGGTTGTTTAGTTGATGACACAAGTTTCAGATATCGAGTATGGTATTTTAGATATGTTACATAAGCACTACACTCAACTTCTGTGATCGATGTGGGTAATGTGGCAAGATGGACATGATGGTAACGGGTCGTCTGGGACCACTTGGTTGAACACGTTTTGTTCAAAATTCTAACTACTCGTATTATTTTTATGACATAGTTTATTCAGATGTGATCATGATTATATTTTTTCTAAGCATAATCTAGTTCTTTTCAATTTTACTCCTTTGACCCGTTAGATATAGTAAAACATAACCCATATTGACTGTTAATAACTAAATAACTTGAGATTGACACCGTTACTTACACCTGAAATTTGATAAATTGATGTGAGGGATCTTATTTCTTCATTGTTCTTTTGGGCACAGCAAAAAAGAGAATCGTTTAGCAACAAAACACAAAAAATTTCTGATCCTATTAGTAAATTCTGAGAATAAATAACAAGAAAGATATGACAAGGACCACTAACTATGTGTAACCCCTATGTGCCTTACGTGCACCAAGTCGATTATGATTCAGCTTGGTTTGTGTAAAACATTGCATACAACTATTTATCACACACTGCCTAGAATTTGATACCATTTGGCAGCATAATATAGGCAAAACATGTAGGTGTGTAGACAGTTTATTCTGATGGGTAATCCGATATCCAAACAGAGAAGAATCGAGGGTCCTATCATGATATACACTACTAGAAAATCTGGCATCAGCAACGAATATTTGCATCGCTATTCCGTCACTAAAGCCCTTCAACGATGGAATGGTGACGGATATATTTCATCACAAAAAAGGGCCTCGAAAAATTTTAGCAACAAGTTTAGCGACAAAAGTTTTAGAGCTTCAGCGACGGATTGTCGGTCTCCAGCCCCTTCTAGAGCCTTTATAAAGTCACCGGAACTAAATTTGATTCGACCATCAAGTGACGGTGTAGCGACAAACTTTTTTGTCGCTGACAGTAACGACAAAGCAGTCACTAATCCATTTCTAATAATCGGCCAACCATTTTGTTGTTATTCTGTCGCTACTAGAGACGGATATATTTGTTGTTGATCCGCCACTAAAAGTATTGTCTCAAAACCGTCACTAACAATTTGTTGCTTAAATCAACACCATTTCATAGCATGTTTGATCAAATCCATCTCTAATTTGTCACGATTTAAAAATATTTTAAGGATAAAGTATGTCGCTAATCAGTCAATAAACGAAACAATTTATTTGCTAATTCAAGATGTTACACAAACGGATACCACACCGATAATAGTCACGAAATCCATAACCAAATCAAATAACAAACATATCCAAATCAAATAACAACCAAATTCGAAAGAAAACAAACATCTGATCTTCGACAACATAAAAGGAAATCTAAACCAAAGATTCTCTCTTACATAAAAGTTAAGAGGACCTATAAAGCTCTTGAAAGTGTAATGGTTGATGTTTAAGATGTACTGCCACTTGCATTACCTTGCTTTGTTTTTGTTTTGCGGGTAACACGACTCTTGATACCATACTCAACAAGCATATCTTGAATTTCTTCACGCATTTCTTCTTTTAGCTCTTCGCGCATTTCTTCTTTGAGCTCATTCTTCATTTGTTCCTTGAGCTCGACTTTCATTTCTTCCTTCAATTCTTCCTTTAACTCTCCACGAACGCTATCAATATAGTTCTTGAACATAACAAATTCAAATATTAGTTTTTTTTAAATAGCTAAATGCAACTTGAGTGGGTCTTTTATGTAAAGTGAGTTATAATTCCAGGATCCTTACAGAACTAACCTCAAAAGATCTGAAACATTATAATTTTCAGAATAGTTATGTTTGTGTCATTAAGAAACCTGAAGCTGTTTGTATATAAAAGAAAGAAACACACCTGAACATCTTTGGATCCTGAGGATGGAGCACCACTACATGTAGTACTTGGTGTGCCAGTCATCGTGTACTGTGTACTGTGGATCTAACATAGAACCCCACCTAAACACTCCACCTTTCGTATCATCTCCGGCACATTGTTTCCATAGGTCAGCATCATAGATGGGATGGTTAGCAGGATCTGATCCATATTTATCCACCAGAGCGCCATTATATGCAGCCTATAGATAGTCAAGCGAAACAAAGTAAGAATAAATATGGATGTAAGAATAACCATGGAAGTAACTATGGAAGTAAGAATAAATACCGCCACTCTCTCTGATTTAGACGTAATGAATGCTCCTTTCTTCGCGTGTGTGAGCTCAAATAGTTCAGCAGCAGTTGGGGGGCGTTTGTGTACTTGTTCCTGTAAATTCGTAAAATTTTTGTAAGATTTAAAAAGAATACAAAATAATACTTTGAAGCTTGAACTAAACATAACAGATATTAAAAAAATAAAAAACAGAAAACGCAAATGGAAATATAAGTAGAATCTTACGAATTTCCTTTTATGTTGAGAAATTGTAATTGAGCCAGCACAATGTTTCGACACAGAACCTTCTTTCAAGGTGTTCCGATTCTGGCTACCTGATACTGCTTTATTTAGCCATTTTGGAGTGTTCCAGACACGGTCAATCATGTCTTCCCAATGGCTTGATTTTATCCATTCCGGGTTATAAGGCTTAAGAATAGTACAATCAGCACCATCAAATTTAACCCCGGCCGCATGTGCCAACTTCACTGACTCGTTTCTTGCCTTTGACATGATATCTGGATAACGCTTCTTCATACTATTCTCCCACGCATCATGGACCAACACATCACTCAAACCTTCCCACTTGAACAATTCCTACACATGCATAAGTTATGATGTTAATTAATTATATCATTTTAAAACAAGTTGGCTTATTTACTAACTATAAAACAAGGATGAGCACATTATTTTGACACCAACAGCCCAATGACTATTTGCTATCTTTAGGTTCTATATGACAAAAAGGAATAACTTAATTCAACAGCATCCATCTTATTCAGCAAATCAGGGTAAGATACTAAGATATAGGCTGATTTCACTGGTTGTAGGAACCAGTGAAATCAGATTTACTACTCAATTATACGCAACAAAAAAGAGGAAGTTTTTGCTTGGTTCAGCAAGGAAATAGCCTACATTCATATGATCATTACTCATTACTAAACATTCTATTATCTATTGAAATAACATGGTACAAACAAAGAAGGTTTATATCATACACAAAATAAAATCGGCCAAGGCATAGTAAATGTCATATGTATCGTCAGTAACCAATCACATGACCGAGATTATGCTATTTATACAGTCAAAATCCATGTTTAACAATTCTTCCAACTATGTAAAGTGTTTATCACACGATTGTAGACTATACCCACTAGCGATTACAAGCTGGTTAACTGACTGAAACAGAGCACAAGCAGCTATCTTTTGGCGCCATTTCAACAATGAGATAGCCTCAACATAGGTTGATAATTAGTCAAGTTGACCATTATGTGTAAACACAATTAAACATATTCACATGAATACTAAAAAAACCATCTCTAGATCAGTAAACAACGAGGAATTCCCAACATTGATCTTAACTTAACATAATAGGACTTTTATAGTCTATACTGATCTTAATGTTCCATATCCAAAAAAGTACTAACCTAATCGAAAGCAAATAAATACAGTTAGGATCCCTACTGCAGGAATGTCACCAATCCCACATGGGGTTCTATCAAAAACCAATGGCAATATATAATATAATAACCGAAAACTTAAACCGTAAAGATGGCGAATCCAGACTCCATCATATCAGTTGTGTGAGTTATCAATAAGTTATGATGTTAATTAATTATATCATTTTAAAACAAGTTGGCTTATTTACTAACTATAAAACAAGGATGAGCACATTATTTTGACACCAAACGCCCAATGACTATTTGCTATCTTTAGGTTCTATATGACAAAAAGGAATAACTTAATTCAACAGCATCCATCTTATTCAGCAAATCAGGGTAAGATACTAAGATATAGGCTGATTTCACTGGTTGTAGGAACCAATTAGGTACATTCAAAAATCTTTCATATGTTTTTCTAATGTAATATAACAACACCAACATTTCAGAAGGTTAAAACAAATAGTAACAATGTACATACCTTAAAATGCGCCCATAATTCATCATGACCTGACTTGTCAACCTCCTTCCATGTTGTCCAGGAACCATTAAACATGGTCTTCAAGATAGAAGTTATCTTACGAAAGACCTTTGGGTCAGTAAACCTACAAAGCGAAACATTGCAACAAAATGAACACTAGTAGCAGCATATAAAAAAAAATTAACACTAATATCACAAGAAACATGTAGATGTATTTAAATAAATATGCATACTCTCCGCCATCCAAACTGATCATTGTCCTCTTTGATGGGTCATGTAGGACTTGTTCAATAATGTTTGAACCTCTTCGACGCTGGGGTACGTCTGTGTTTGGCTCATCCATGCCTATAGGTTCTTGAACCCGTGTATCAGAGGACATGGCTGAATTTGTCTTAGAACGGGTACCAGAGGTGTTAGTCAGTATACTTTTCTGCCTCCAACCACGAGCAGCTGCATTTGTATCAGAGGACATGTTTGAAACTCTTCGACGTTGGGATACGCCCGTGTTTGGCTCATCCATGCCTACAGGTTCTTGAAGCCGTGTATAAGAGGACATGGTTGCATTTGCCTCAGAACGGGTACCAGAGGTGTTAGTCTGTATACTATTCTGACCCCAACCACGATCAGCTGCATTTGTATCAGAGGACATGTTTGAACCTCTTCGACGCTGGGATATGTCCGTGTTTGGCTCATCCATGCCTACAGCTTGTTGAACACATGTATCAGAGGACATGGTTGCATTTTTCTCAGAACGGGTACTAGAGGTGTTCGTCTGTATACTTTTCTGACCCCAACCATGAGCAACTGCATGATCACTAAGGTCACGTCCGCCTCCACGTCCACCTCTACCTCCACGTCCAACATTAGTGCGTCCCATAATCACTGTAAAAAATATCAAACCAAAAAGAAATAGAATATTATATGAGAAATGAAAGATGAAGAATAATCAGATCTTAATTAGCCCACAAACAATCATGTATATATGAACTATCAAGCATAAGAAAACCATATAATACATTTACCATATAATGTTCACATATGGCATTCATTCGACTGAGAAATGCACGTGTTATATACAACCAAAGAGTGTGAAGTTGTATTGTAAAATAATCAGAATAATAAGTTAGATGTACTAGATGAACATGTCACATAATTAGTTTAAACATATATTGTTTGACTTCAAAAGTCAAATTATCAAGAAGAAATAAGAAAGATAAATTTACAGTACTATTGCAAATTCTGAATTAATATTTTTAGAGACGTGGTATGTGAACAGTCCGATGTTACCAATTGACACAATTAAAAACTATACACAAGTTGCCATTTTGTGGTTAAAGTAAAGCTGGTTGCTATAATCTAAAAATAAATATATAGTAAAAAATTGAAAACTACAGATCAGATCAACAGCAGAAGATAGTATGATTATCGCTAAGAATGCGCTATTTTCAGATAAAAAGTTACACATGATCATTGAAACTATGATACATATCTTTACATATACATTCATACATAAACATGTGGTCAATATAGTAATTCTCTATATGTGTTGCTTTTCAGACTATCTTCTCTTAAGTGTTTTCAAAAGTTTCAAATTCAATCTTAAAACTAATAAAAGACATAAATATATAGCATTTGTCCTTATTACAGACATAAGCAAATTTCCAGTGTTTATGTTAGGGAGACCTAAGGTGATTCACTTCCAAAGATCATTCATCTCAACCAAATTTTTTTCTTAAGCATCGTGTTCTATACTCCTATGCTACCCATATCCTGATGTTCCCAAGGTTGTTCAAAGTAGCATTTAAAGACATTTGGCTTATGGGAAAGGCGATAGGTTTACATTTCACTTAAATCACATATGCACAACAGAAAGAGTGTGGGGGTCATGAAAATGAACCAAGTAGACAAGCAGTTCGATCTGCTAAAAATAATATATCATATTCAACCGATACTGGGCAGAGGGCACTCATGTCATTATAAGTAGAGATATCTGAACAGGTTGTGCAATATTTCAGTATAATGGATGAAACATGTATATTGCATGTCTACGATGCTATGTTTCAAAAGTATTAAGTCACTTGTGTGCAAGACCCTTGCACATATTGGACGAAAGAATGTGCTTAACTCTGTAATTACATTCCATATTGAATTTGGTATCATACCTCTTAAAGCAATTGGCAAAAGTCTTTGCATAAACACATGACACTCGTAACTCTTGAAACTATAAAAAGTTTGATCTTCAAGGCTAACACATCCCCCCAGGTTTGAAGCATACCCATCCGGGAATTTAAGGTGAGTCAACCATTCACAAATTTTACCTACTTGTGGTTTGGTCAAAGTGTATGATGCTTTTGGTTTCATGTACTTTGTTCCAACTTGCTGGATATGCAACTCTGGTCGATTGCAATGCTCTTTAACATCTTTCCTAGCCTTTACATTATCTTTCGTTTTTGCAGTGCCCATGATGGTATTGAAGAGATTCTCAAACACGTTTTTCTCAATGTGCATTACAGTGTGTCAAACTAGAGTCCTTTTTACCATAGAATAGCATGCAATGATTTTTGCAAGCATGGATCTTTTTTTCCGGTAAAGCAAGCTTTTCCAAACTTTTCTTTGTCTCGTAGAAATTGTTAACTAGTTTCTCACTTGGGGGTAATGACTTCTTAATGATAGGAATCAATCGGTTATATGCAGTCTCACTTACATTGTTTTCTGACTTCCAATTCAGCAACTCTGAGACAATTTGTAATTTCGAATAATTTTGACACCCATCCCACAAAGGTTCATCAGCAGCAGCTAACATATCGTAGAACCCCTTCGCAGATGGATTAGGGGCTTGTTCATTTGAAGAATTTGGTTCAAATGATGCACTGTTAAATATAGTTGGACCCATTGCATCCATTACCATATGTGTGCACCCATCAACATCGTCATCTTCCATTGGATTAGGAGATTGGCCCTCATGTTGAAATCTTGAAGCTGTTTCACCATGTTTCGAACAAGATGTATAATTCGGGGTGAACCCTTGCTTTAATAGGTGAAACTTCACATCATTTCTTGTTTTATAAGGTTTGTGGTTCCACTTTGCACAAGGACATTTGATACAATCTTTATCAACATACTCTTCATTAGAAAAAGCATAGTCTAAAAATGAATCTACTTTAGTGCGGTAAGTTGTACTAAGATACCCATCATCATCTGCCATATTGTACATCCATTCTCTATCCCTACGCTTTGACATTGTGACTAACTACAATAAAGTAAATGTATCATATTGGATTCTTATTATCAAAATATAAGCACGAAACATAATAGTGAAGATGTACCTCAATCAAAGTTGTTCTCGTATCTTGATTGCACTCGGGTGAGACTTAAGAGAAAATATTGACATAAGAGGTTTGGAGTTTTATCAAATTAAAATTGTTGTCGGTCTATGATGGAGCGTGATGTGTCGTTGCGGTTTAACAGTATTAATGCCTACTCAAGTTTTAAATTTATATTTAGCCGACTTATCAATAACACACACACTTAACGAGCAGTGTACCCGGTCAGTATGAATATAATGGTAAGTAGAGTGTCGATCACTAGGAGTGGAACGTATTATCTAGTTATTCTAATCAGTATTTTAATATCCTAAGTTAGCTATACAACCTAATCTAACGCAAGGGGGTTCAGCCTGAGAGACTGGCACGGTTTGGTTATGATTAAATAGAAAACTAACTAATGAGCACGAATCAGCAATTAGCACACACGTACACAGATAGATACTCGAGACAATAAGAAGACCTGTCCTGATAATTAAATAGCTTGTCACTTGTTTTATTGCTAGTTTTATATGAAGTGTATATAATTAAACCTTTCTCGTTGGCTCTAATCTTATCGGCGAGTAAACCCTTAATGATTACTTATGTCTATCCTATTTATTCAAGTGTCTCTAATAAATAGGCGAGGAAGGGGCATGGCGACCCAAGCAAGACTCAGCTAGACACAGAGGTTATCAATGCACTAATAAAAGTCACCAAAGACATCAACATATAAACTTTAATTAATGAGAAAACAATATTAAGGGGAGTGCATGATCTTCCGTAGTCACATGACACAAGCCCATCAATCCTGATGAATTAAAGTGTACTAATACAATAAAACAAAACTACTTAATGAATTGAATACATGCAGGACCTTCTTACAGCTCTTGTATCTTTGTTTGAGGTGTGTCTTGTGCTGCTTGGTTGTCTGAATTCGGCTCTAGGGTTATATCTTTCCTCTGTCCAAGACTCTCAAATTCGTCTGACCTTGGGGTATTTATAGTTTCTGTCTGAGGGATCGATGCGGCGCATTGAGTTGATAGATGCGGCGCATTGACTTAACTTCGCGTGGGGTCCAAGATTAATATATTCTGGAATATTCGTACACCGTCTTCAGATGCGGCGTAACTCGATCTTTGTATGCGGCGCATGTACTTGGATTGTAACTTGTGAAATCTTGATAGTGATACGCCGTATGTTAGAAGTATAATGCGGCGTATCTGGAGTAGAACGAGCTTGATCTTCTTCTTTGACCAAAGTTTCATATGCGGCGCATGACAGAATTGCATGCGGCGCATTCTTCAAAGTCAGGCAATGGTCTTCGAATTCATCTAAGTATGATATTGCGTCGTATCTGTTGAGTGAGATACGGCGCATCTTCTGGATTTCAGTAGACTTTTAACATCTCGCTTGTTTTGCTCCATAATTAGTCTAAAATCGCCAAGTTTCACATAATGCTTGTTTTTACCTGAGAATTACTAAAGTAAACATTAATATATCGATTCTCATGGATAATATAATAAAACAAGTCAAATAAATAGGATAAATGATGATAATAAAATGTACTTATTTGAGTTCATCAAATATGCCCCCACTTGAACTTTACTTGTCCCCAAGTAAACCTTAGAATTAATCGTATGAAAATGTATCCTAAAAGATATTAGGATTTATTTTTATATTCAAGCATGTATTCGTTTTGTCATAATCACACAACCAAACACTTAACGAAGTAGAAACCAAAATAATTTTTAATGTAAAACAATTCTAAATCGTTTAGTTGCTTAGTTGTGACGAATATTCTATCATAGGCTTGGCAAGTATACGCATCTCCCCCACTTAAGCCAAGGAGTAACAAGTCTAAAGCGGTAAAAAGGGTTTGTTGGTTAAGGGTTGATCATCCTTTTTAATCTCTATCGATCTCATATTCCAGAAAAAGCCACAAAATTACAAATACATGATCGAATCCACGACCACGATACTTGCAATTGCTCAAATCCTTAACTCGAATAGGCTAAAGATAGGACCAAGTAATCTTCACCAATAATATTATATCAAAAAGGGCGACAAAATCATAAATACATAGTCGAATCCACGACTACGATACTTAAGATTGCTCAAATCCCTAATCTCAATAAATCAAAGGTTTGGATGAAGAATGATATAGGGTATAGATAATATTTGGGATACAAATTGGTGTAAAATAAAAAATCAACAAAACAGATAAATTAAAATCCTAAGTGTGGTTAATCACTTTCCCAACCATCCCATGAATAAGACTCATATCATTGAATAACTCACGCTTTAACACTTGAAACACACGCTTTAGGTAGACACGAATTATACTCAACAAAATCTCAATCAAAGAATAACCTTAGTTGGCGTTCCCATAACGACCAACTCCCATTCAATCCATAAATATAATATATAACAACAAATAGTGGTGATATCTCCCACTTAATACAAAACTTTACATAAGTTGGTTAAAACAAACTTCCAACTTTTCCTTTTTCTTTTTCTTTTCTATTTTTTTTTCGATTTTTTTTTTCTTTTTTTTTTTGACATCAACATATATGTGTAAAATTTCACAACTTTTCTATCACTATTTTTCCGGATAATTTTTCCATACTCTTCGTACTTTCAGAAATAACTGTAATAGTGAAAGTAGCAAACACACGAAAAATAAACTAAAAGT
Source organism: Artemisia tridentata subsp. tridentata (assembly GCA_021014915.2). Classification (NCBI taxonomy): domain Eukaryota; kingdom Viridiplantae; phylum Streptophyta; class Magnoliopsida; order Asterales; family Asteraceae; genus Artemisia; species Artemisia tridentata. The sequence continues at coordinate 18,071,303 of CP139504.1, forward strand.
TATACAATATTTACTTTCATACCAATTGCATTGTGCAATTTCCCGACTTAACCAAAGATAATGAATTACGTACGCGAACACAGGTAATGTAAGGAAACACACTTTGCCTAAAGCAATTAACCACGGATTTTAATCTACAGGGTAGGCTAAGGTGTAAGGGTGTATCGAAACATTATAACAAAGGTGTAAGAAACGAAAGGAATGGCTCTGAGGGTTTTTCTAGGGGTATCTTACTCTAAAAGTGAGAGTAAACAAAGGGTTTATACGGGGGTTAACTAACCAGTGTAGTTAGTTAATATCACATAACATATAAAGGCTATTTGGGTGTAATCCTAGAAATTTACCAATTTAGACAAGTCACTCCAATTATATAGATAATACTTATTATGGTGGTCTCGAATAGTATACAAGCCAAGTTCTAAAGTTTACAAGTCACCGGCACACTAAAGTTTTAATATTTTTGAAAGAATAGAGTTATGTGTGCGGTTATGTAATTTAGACTTTAAACAAAAACATGCTAAAAAAAATTTTAAATTTTGATATATTAAGCGCATTTTAAGCATATTTTGAAAAAGTTTAGGACAAGTAAGTGTTCTAATTCTCCATCCCCCCACTTAAGTTAAACAACGTCCTCGTTGTTTGTGTCAAAGATTAAAAACTGGAAAATAAAAGAATTAGAACAGAAAAACTCCCCTGAGATTTGCTCGGTATGATCCTCCATTATTCGTATAAGAGCAAAAATCAACTTTCTTGTGGATGAGAACGTTTAAGCTTCATAAATGATGTATCCACAAAAATGCAGGAATCTATAATACCATTTAGACTTTAACACACCTGAGTTAAGAAGGTTCAAACTTGCATAATACATTAGTAGTTAGTAAAAATAAAACCTAAAAATTTAAACTGTAAATCATCAGGTCAGTCGATACGCCGTATCTTATGGAAGAAGATACGCCGTATCGAGCCTGGAATAAATACGAATCAGAATAAAAGATGCGTCGCATCCTTAACCAGGGATGCGCCGCATTAAATAAACTGACAGAAAGTTTTAAAGTCAAAAATAAAAATGCAGAAAATGAAATAAGATATGACCAGTGCAGGTGATGCGTCGCATCTTATGATGGAGATGCGCCGCATCTTCTGCAGGTCTGACAGACTCGACACAGAACAGAAAAGTAAAAATTCGGGTTGTCTCCCGGTCAGCACTTGTCTTTATTCCAGAGTCTTCAAGTTAGACTCACGTTCAGCTCCTTATTTTGTTCTTGTTACGTGCCATCCTTCTTCTTTCATCCGAAAGATGTTACCGTATAGCTCCGCAACATTTTCTTCCGTTCGACTTAATCTAATATATTCTTTGGTCTTCGTCGCAACATATTCCTCATATGGTTCCAAAGAGTATTTGATGACTTCAAATTTTTCAGAAATCATCATGGGTGGGTTATTATAAGTGATCCCAAGTAGTCGACATTTTCTCTCGATGAATTCTTCTTCGTCTTTATCAACAAACTTGAAATAAGGATCCTTATTCAAATAGTCATCAAGTTCATCAATTAATTTTCCTCGTGACTCATCGTTATTATCATAGGGATAATAATTAACTAAGTTAATGGATTGATAATAATCTTGAGTCTCGTCCCACTTTCTTTTCAATTCCCATTGTAAGCGTCGATTAAGCCTTGTGTAATCATCACATTTTCTATGCACCCATTCCCAGAAAGTAGTATTCGGTGCTCCTTTTAGTTCTTTTAAGTATTCGATTCTACCTTTTTCTTGCAAAGCCTCTGCTCTACGTGGGGAGTCTTCAACTTTTTCATACCAATCATAGTCTTCAAAGTATATATCGTTTCCAACTCGTTTCATTCCAATTATACTTCCCCAATTGCAGGTTCCATCATTCTTCCGATCACAGGTTGGCCACTCACTACTTCCATCCTTGAAACGGAAAGGTTTACAAGTGTGATTAATATGCCCAAATTCCCATGGTTTATCCCAAACCCATGGTATCTGGTCATTCCATTCGTAGTACCAGGTGTTTTTGAACTCATCATAAGTTTTGAATCCTGGTAGATCTCCAGTTAGCACATCAGCGTCGATTTGAAGAAGGTAATTAAATTCTTTGAATTGTTTGCACAAAGGTGTCTCATAATTGAACACATCAATGTCTATGCTGAACAATTCTTCAATGCCTTCCTCGATCGTTGAATCGTCATGTGATGATCCATAGTTGCTTTCTACTTCCTCATCTTCCCCTCTCATCCAATATACCCATAACACATCTTTAGTAGCTCGGTCCATGATCTTATGGTTATTGAACTTACTAGCTAACCAATCTGAAAAATCAGCATTATTAGGATCATAGTTAACGTCAAAGCTAGTATTACCAATCATTTTCCTCCTTATCTCCATGAACTCATTAAATTGTTCTTTAAAACTTCGTGTCAACCATGAGGTCACAATCCGTTTGACTTCATTCGTAGGAGCAAATTTGGGATCACCGTATTTAAGTTCAAGCCATTCTTCTAAAGAGATATCCATCAACCTTACTAACTTTTTATGAAACAGTATCTCCGATTCAGCATAAATTCTTTCATCGTCCAGATTGCTTTTATCTAATCCCCAATACTGTTCGGAATAAGGCATATAAGAAGTTTGTATAGGTTGGATATTTCCTCTACCATAGCTTTTGTTGCTCGATTTGTTGACCGCATTTGCTGAGTTCATGTATTCAATTTGGAATTTCCCATATTTTTCTTCGATAGTCGTCCAAGTTAATCCTTTAGATTCAATGATAGGCCATAAGAGTAACAATTCATCTTCAGTGTAGCTCATTAGTAAATCATAAGAGAATATCCCATCTTCAATATTGCATAAGCGTTTGAATTCCATATAAGTAGCTTCAAGAGGAGTTTCCCAAGAAAATAAATCGGCATCAATCGTGAGTACATTGAAGTTGACATCTTCATAAACTTCCACTGAGTAGAAAGGCATGTTGGTTTGAGATACGGATTTGAGTAAAGCATCGATCGTAGGTAAGTTGCTAGTAATAGCATCGAAATTTTCGAATGAATCCGAAAGCAAGAGTTCCTTTTCCAATTCTGAGCTTTTAGTAATGCTTAATGCTGGGAACTTGCTCAAGCTAACTTCATAGTTATCACACTCGTCATCACTTTCCAGAATTAACGGCTTTTTGGTGCGGGACTTTTCATTGTGCTTATCTTTCATAAGTTCCTTAGCAAGATATCCGTTCATTGACATATCTTCCATAGCAAACCCTGTCATCATAGGTAAAATCGTCAGCAGGATCTGTTCGCTAGAAGAAATTAATGAATTTAGAAACGAATATAAAGAATAAAAATGGCTGATATCTGCGGACGATGCGCCGTATCCAAAAAGTTGGATACGCCGTATCTTATTATGTTAAAATTTAATCAGACTTTTATTCAGAATACAGATACACCGCTTATGAATTAGAATGCGCCGTATCAAGTTTAAATTATCAAAAATCGATTATATTTATTAAAATTAAATGCGTCGTATTAACAAAAGCTAATGCGCCGTATTTTTGTTACGTTTCAAAATACAAGATTTTTGATTTAGTAGATGCGCCGTATCGATAAAAATCGATGCGTCGCTTCTGTTTAATAATTCGAAAAACTGTTTTTAATTTAAATAGAAAATACGCCGTATCTGTTAAAACAGATGCGTCGTATGGCGTTAGGGTTTAGAAAAATTTCTTATTAAAAACACAATACGCCGTATCTTGGGGAAAGATGCGTCGTACTCGAATTTATTAAACGCGTTGTATTTTATAAAAATTAAACGCAATACGCCGTATCTGTGAAAACAGATGCGCCGTATCGTTTGTATCAGCACAATACAACGACAGCAGAATGCAGAAAAATACAGAAAAAGAAAAACAAAAATAAAAACAAACAAAAAGAAACAAAAATTACAGAAAACAAACAAAAACAGAAAATATGCAAATTATACAATGAATGCAATCTATCTAATATATAACAGGGTTAGTGGTTAGAATTTAAAAACTAAAAAGAAAAACCTAATTAAAATACTAATCAAATCAACAGATAATAACAATTCACTCCCCGGCAGCGGCGCCAAAAACTTGATGGAGCGTGATGTGTCGTTGCGGTTTAGCAGTATTAATTCCTACTCAAGTTTTAAATTTATATTTAGCCGACTTATCAATAACACACACACTTAACGAGCAGTGTACCCGGTCAGTATGAATATAATGGTAAGTAGAGTGTCGATCACTAGGAGTGGAACGTATTATCTAGTTATTCTAATCAGTATTTTAATATCCTAAGTTAGCTATACAACCTAATCTAACGCAAGGGGGTTCAGCCTGAGAGACTGGCACGGTTTGGTTATGATTAAATAGAAAACTAACTAATGAGCACGAATCAGCGATTAGCACACACGTACACAGATAGATACTCGAGACAATAAGAAGACCTGTCCTGATAATTAAATAGCTTGTCACTTGTTTTATTGCTAGTTTTATATGAAGTGTATATAATTAAACCTTTCTCGTTGGCTCTAATCTTATCGGCGAGTAAACCCTTAATGATTACTTATGTCTATCCTATTTATTCAAGCGTCTCTAATAAATAGGCGAGGAAGGGGCATGGCGACCCAAGCAAGACTCAGCTAGACACAAAGGTTATCAATGCACTAATAAAAGTCACCAAAGACATCAACATATAAACTTTAATTAATGGGAAAGCAATATTAAGGGGAGTGCATGA